>JAJTUV010000802.1:0-330000 GCA_021653895.1 Mastomys natalensis
TTTTTTTGAAGTTAAAACCAGAAGAAAACCCCCAAAAAGGGTCTGTCAATCAGCCCCAAATACACAGAATGGCAAGAACCCCAAACAAAACCAGAAAATTCTTTGGGGAAAAACTCTCTATGAAGTCACGACAAAGGGCCAAAAAAAAGTGGAAAGGGAAACCCAAAACCACATAGTGTCTCCACTTCTGTTGGGTTTTATTTTATATCCTCACCAAACATCACATGTTCTCTCAAGTGCCTGGGTTTTAACAAACTATCTCTTGCCCCTTTTCCAGGCTGCTTTCAGAAAAAAAACCACGGGGGTGTTCCAGCAAAAAGTTTTTTTCCCTGTGTCCTTTCTTAAAAAAAACCTCCTCACATAAGACATTTTTCCCGAAAAAAAAAAAAAAAAAAAATGACAAAAAATTTGGGGTCTCTTAAAAACCGAAATTTTTCCCCTTCAGGAAACTCTGGAAAAATGCCCTGTATGACCCGCATTTGGGAAAAAAATTTATTTTTTGATACACAAATTAAAAAAGCATAAGACCTTCCTCCATACCCTTTTTCTGTATCTCTGTCTCGTTGTCTCTACTTCTCCCCCGCCCCCGTTTTTTCTCCTGTGTCTCTTCTTTCTGTTTCTATCTTTGTCTCTGTCTATCTTGTCTCCGGTCTCGGGATCTCTTCTCTCTCTTTTTTCATTCTTTTCCCCCCTTTTTTTTTCCTCAGTGGGTCTTTGGGCCCCTTCATTAAAACCCAGGTTTGTTTTAACTTTCCCTTTTCCCGCTGCCCCTCAAAAGCTGGAATTACTTGTGTGGGACAACCCCCAACCTAAACATTCCCAAATGCTGGAATTATTTGTGGCATGCTACATAACACATTATATAATTTCTATAATTTAAAACATGCCTTTAAAAGGGGAATTAAAAAAAACCCATGCCCGGCTTGAGTTCGGGGGGTCTTTCCTGGGCGGGGGCCTCCCCCCTCTCACCTTTTACTCTTCTGACTCACTCTGACCTATTAATCCCCATAACATTAAAAGCTTTTTCCCCTCTTTTAAAAAAAATTTATTTTTTTCTCCGTCACTAACTCTTCAATCTTTTAGGGGTTTTTAACATTATTTCCCGCTTGACCTTTTAAAGCCTTATGGGTTTGGGAAAATCAAAAATATGGCCGGGGGGACTTCCGTTTAAGTTTGAGATATTAGGTTTTGATGAAAATAGAGGCTAAGCCCCCAAGAATAAAGGCTGGAAAGTTACTTTAAAGGTACATATGGTGCTGACCTTTTGGGAAACCCCCAGGAAGGGTTTTGGGGTTAAGCATTGATCCAGATTTTAAAATGGGATAGCAGAATCACTCCGAGAGCATATCACAACACATGTTTGAAGGGTTTTTTAAAATTCCTTTGGGCCCAGGTGATTTTTCATGCCAGGGTTTTAAAACTAAACTTTATGGGGCATAGGGCCGTTTTAAAAAGCATAGGTTGTGGGGTGGGTTTGGGAAATGAGTATGGCACTTCTCCCTATCACAAAAAATGGAGAAAAAAAAATACATGCTCTCATCCCTTGTATCAGAAAAAAACAAAATTGTATATAATCCCCCACAAATTTTTCTGTTTGCTGTTAAACAAAGAGTTAGGGTTTCATTTGGAGTCTAATTTTTTATAAAATTTTTATAACAGTTGTTAAAATTTATTATTTGTGGATTCCCATGGGACCATACCTCCTGAATGTGCTTCCCCACAAACAGCCAAAGGGTTTTCCCTACAATGTTTCGGAAACACTACTCAGGGAACCGCGAACTTGTAGCGATAGAGAAAAACAATTTTTTGGAGATCAATTGGGAAAATTTTTTCATTTAAAAGGGAGTTTTTGAAAGAAATAGTTTGCAACTATTTATTCATTTTCCGGGTTTTAAAACCAAGACATGCTTGTGGAGGTTTAGAGGACAATTTGTAAGGGTTTTATCTCTCCCTTTCCACCATAGAGATTGGGAATGAAAACAGCTCGCAAAGTTTGGCTGTGATATTTTAAATCACTGTCTAAGGGGTTTTTTTTTTGCTGGAAATATCCCCTAATGTCAGCTGTGGGTTTCTTCAAGTTCAAAAGTTTTAAAATCCTTTCTATTTATGGGGAGGAAGCATGGGAGTAAAGCACTCAGAAACGGTGCTGTAGAATTTTTTACATTTTAAACTGCAAGAAAAGGAAGAGAAGTGGCAGTTTAAAACCCGGTTTTAAACCTTTTTAAACCCCTAAGCCACACCTAGTGACACACTCCCTTCAACAAAGCCACTCTTTAAATCCAAATTGGGCCCCACCTCTTTTTTTGTGCCCGGGTCTAGGTCCTACGGGGGGGGGGGGAAAGGGGGCATTTTCTTTCCCAAAACCCCCACGACATTGATTTATCCAGAGGCCCTAGAAGACATTTTGCACTTTGATTTATTTTTTAAAAAAGGATGAAAGAAAAAAGAAAAATGTCCTTTTGTCACTTTTATTTTGCTATGATAAGATACCCTGACAAAAGAAAATTAAGGGGGAAAGAAAGGTTTGGGCTTACAAATTTTCCCGAGGAAAAGTTTCCAACAAATCAGGGAACCATGGGGAAGCAGGAAAATGTGGTTATAGAACAAGTGCCTGACTGAAACCCAAAGCATTTTCACATGGGGGAAAGGGGGGGGGTGGGGGAAGTAGGGCGGGGTAATTTGCCTCACTACTGTCCCCCAGCTTTTATGTTGGGGTAATGTGTCACTGGGGGCACAGGGTAATACCTCAAAATAAAAAGCCTGCAAGCCAAAACTTTCCTAAAAAGCCTTTTTGGGAAAAGAGAGGGAAATCTCAGCTCTTTCAAACCCAAATCCCGCCTTTTTTGCTGGCCCTGCACCCAAATTGTTAAAAGGGCTGAACCTCGAATCATAAGGGCCCCCCCAATTAAATCGTCCTTTTTATAAGAGTTGCATGGTCATGGGGTCTGTTACCATTTTTCCCCAGTAAAACCCAACAAGAAACCCTTCCCCACATGCACCACAGGAGTCCCCTGGGACATTTATGTTAAAGCACCACAGAAAGATAGGGCAGGGTAACACATACCCAAGGGGTTGGGGTTTTAGCTTCCCCAAAGGCCCGTCACAATTTATTTTTTGTAATTTTCAGGTACACAATTTTGGTGATTTTTAGTTGTTGTCTTTAAGTGGGGGGAAAGGGGGGGAAAATAAAAAGAGACACAGGTGGCTTTTGAATGGGGGTTTGGGAACTCTTCATTACAGACAGGAGTTGATAGATTGCTTGTAAATTCCCGTAAAATGTCTGAATGAACATGAGGGTCCCGGGGGCCCGAGGTACATACAACCAAGTCCCTTTGGGTCCAGTTGTTACAATTTTTAAAATTCTGATTTTAAACATTTTTCTAAAGAAAGTATTTTCTCTCAAGGGCAGCAGCTATCACATCAAATGTTATTTTGGGGCGGGTTTGGGTTGGGTCTTTATCCCAGCAAGAGGCTGTGAGCAGACTCTGGAATGAGGGCTTCTGGTCTTCGTGTGTACCCATAGTTTTCCTTTTTTTTTAAATTTGCCTGTAATAAAAAAAAATATTATCTCCAAAAATTAAATTTGGGGGCTTCTAGGCAGAGTTTGTGAACCATGCAAAGAATCCCAACACGCAAAGCGTTTTATTGTACAGTACTGACAAAAAAATTTTTCCAACTTTGTCAGTTTGAAGTTGTACAAATTTGGGGAAAAAATTAAAAAAACCTTTGGGCAGCAGTGCTTACCTCCCGAGGGGATACTGTTTATAGTTTTAAAAAATTTTTTTTTTTTGGTTAAAAAGGGGGATGGGCCCGGGGAAAAGTGGGATGATACTTTTAAACCCAAAAAAACCCCCCCACTGCAATTGTTTTTAAAAAATCATAAACCCCTCGTAAAAAATTCATCCCAGTTGACCTACAAGTGATATCTGGGATTCAGATCATGTTACTTTTTTAGAGTTTATCATAAAACTTCAAATGGATGGGGAAAACACTGATGTAAAAAAAACCTACTATTTCTGATCAAGGTACCTTTTAAAGAAGGAATAAGGGAAATTTTTTTTCCCTTCTGACAAACAATATCAAGTAACATTTATTTTTTCCCGGGAATGTGGGCCCAAAACCCGAAAACAATTTTCATCCCTACCCTAGCTCCCCTACATAGTCTGTTTTATTGAAACCAGCTTTAGGTGATTCTTTCCCCCTCCAGGGGAAAAACTTTTTAAGCGAATTTACAAACTTTCTTCAAAATTTTTACTTGGAACTTTCCTTTTGCCTTTCCAACACTTTTAAAAAGGGGAGGGCAAAAATAACATTGCTCTCCCCCTAAGCCAAAATTTCATTTCGGGCCCCCTCCAGACCTCTTTGATTTACTTTTTACTAATTATTAAACGTTTGAGCTACACTTTTTATTCACTCATTGGGCAATCTGTGTGTCTAGACATCTGTGATCTATCTCCCTTTAGTCCACTCAAAGACTGCTGTGCGGCCGCACCTCTTGGGCTTTTGGAACCTGGCAGCTTTCTCATATGAGACAATATTTTTCCTCCCTTTAAATGCTTTCCATCATCAAGGTGCTACCCATCCTCACATATCACGCAACAAACTAGGGTTCAATTCCTCTGATCATTGGACCCCTGGCATGGACAGTGTCAATAAGGCGTCTTATTTGATTGTTCAAAACAATACACTGTAATCCTACTGGGCTTAGAGGCATTTTGTTTGGTTTACATGTCTCCCAGCACAGTCCACCACAGAGGAACGTAAAGGCATGTAATAGATAAAAGAAAGAAAGAACGAAAGAAAGAAAAGAAAGAAAAACAAGAAAGAAAGAGGAAGAAAGAAGAATGATAGGAAAGAAGTAAAAATTTTTTAAAAAAGTCACCAATGGGCTTTAGAAAACGGGATGAGACAGAAGACCATTTTGTTCACTGTAGACTAATGTAAAATGGATCATGGTGATCCACACAGCTATAAGAAACACAGAAACCTCCTTGGACCAAACACCTTTGTTTGTCTTTGAGGCACTGTTTTTGGGGGTTTTTTTCCCACCTCGCTAGAAACACCACGCCTTAGTCCTCATTTCTGAGAAATTCGCTCTGTAATAATTCTCTGAGTCTGAGAGATTGTTAACATTTTTTTCTATACACGATCTCCTTCTTTTAGAGCCATCACTTTTATTTCTATAAGGACAAAGTTCTCTGATAGGTTATGGGTATGTTTGCACACTGGTATAACCAAAATTCACCCTATTACATACAAAACCATTCTGTAACTCCGCTCAACTACAAATCCTAAGTAAGCCTTAGTAATTATAATGTAATTACCCTTTGCTCATATAGTCAGTAGAATACAACATCACAAATATAATGTTATGTATAAATGCTGTATAGTATGCATACAGATTGCAGCAGCAAGTTAATACACATCAACACACACACACCCACACAAACATACACACACACACAAACATATGTAATATATATATATAAATATAATATATAATATATATAATATAATAGATGTATATGTATGGTATAGGTATAAACTTAATTGCGTGTAATTGTTGCACTGCTATTTCAAACTGTGGATTCTGAGGGCCTTTTCCAACCTTTCAGATATCGCTCAAATTAGTCCTTGGGTGTTGCATAGGGCACCAAATACCAAAATTACAAATTTTTGCTATTCTTGCTCAAAGCCTTCCAGTCCTGTACTTTGAGTGGGGCGCCCATTCTCACTAAATGTATTGAAATGGTCCTGTCTCTGAATTCACATATCAGTGCAAATAATTTTTTTCTGTGAATGAAGTTTATTTTTCACATAACCTGTCCTTGTTATTTTGTTTGCCTTTTTCTTTCCTTTTTTAGAAATTAAGTCCCATTTAATTATCTACAGTTCGAAGTCTTGCTTCTACCCGTTGTCCCGTTTCCCTAGTTTTCTTCAACCCCCTCCCCTTTGCTTTGTGAGGGTGGCTCCACCAACCACCCACCCACCTGTCCATCTGACCCTTCGCAGCCTCCCACAGCCTGAGTCCGCAACAATAGGCTGGAGAGATGGGATATTCAGAGGTTGGATCATGCTAACTGTATCTTCCAGAGGTCTTGATTTTCATTTCCTATGCAATGGTGCTGCGCCACTCAAATTTTTAAAAATCTAAATCTATGAACCATTTCACCCGTAAGGAAGTTATACCTAGGAAATAATTATATAGAAGAGTTAACAATTAACGAGTCATTCTACCTGCAATGAGTAGAGAGATGCAGAAATAGTATAATAGGAAAAGCCTCGGGTTGTGTTGGTTGTGAGTGTGGTGATTGGTGCCAATGCTGAACTTTACATCATTCTTGTTTTTCCTATGCTATAGCGACTCTCTTCAGGGCGTCAGACTGCTTCTCACTATTGAAGTCTCAGGAAAACAAACCATATTTTGGATAAGTTCCCTTGAAATTTCCTTTTTGAAGGCCTGGTCCCCTTTTGCCATGTGCAAACACAACACAAAAACACACACACACACACACACACACACACAAAACTTTCCTATATACTATTTGCTTCTACTCATGGCAGTAATGATTTTTAAATTTTAACTCTAATAATTATGTTTCTCTTGCCTCTATAACCTTATGGGGGGAATAGGGTTCAAAAGATTTTGTTTTCAAAATCAAAAACAGATTTCCCGATGCAAAATAGCTGCCCAATAAATTTTTTTTGTTGTTGATGGTTTTGTTTTTTATTTGAAGCAGAATCTGCCGGGTTAAATTCTTTTTAATTCACAATTCTCCTATTTGCCTTCCAAGTGCTTAGATTATAACCAGCAACAACAACCCAGCCACAAAAACTTGTAAAATGACTAGAAAGCCATTTATTCTATTTTTTAACATTTATTTTGTGTGTGTGTGTGGTGGGTGGGGTGTTACATAGTGCTTGTGCTACCTTAAAAACAAGGGAAAAGGGCATTGGATCCCATAGGATGCTGACGTCAAATTTTGGAAGGAAAAGAAAACTGAACAAAAACCTCTAAAGAGAAAAAAAAACTCTTAAGCTTTCTCTCCTGCCCAAGAAGTTTTTATTTTAAAGGAATCAAAAACATTTTTTCAGAATAAAAGCTGCAGTTTTTAGCTTGAACAAGAAAAAATGAAATAAAAAGCCAAACCCCTCCCCCCAACGAAAGAGTGGCTTGTGCTTTTTTATGTATTACATTCAAAAGTCGACAAGCATGTGCTATTTAGTTTGCTGAAAGGGGAGGGAGACATGCATGATTTGGGGGGGGGGGCATTGCCTATTCAAAAGGGTTACAGGGGAAAATCAGGATTTTTCTCTCAAAGCCACCATAAATATGACTGTAAACAAAATTCCAAAAATCGAAAAGAAATTTAAACAGCTAGAACAAAAAAACTTTGATAAAAAAATCGTATGTTTTTTTTTTGTTTTTATTGACTAAAATTTAACATATTCACGGTTTTTTTAGAATTTCCCCCCCCCCATTATCTAAGTCCTACGGGGGTGAAAAGACCTTCAACCCTGAAAAATCCCCACCTTCCAAGAGCTTTTGATTTTCCAGAAAACCCCCCCTAAGGATTACATTATGGGGTTCAGGGTGAAGAACTTCTTACCTCCTGGGTTTAGCTTTGGGATGGGAAAAGGGGAAAAGAATAGACATGACTGACTACCAAAGCTAAGAAAAGAGGGGAAAAACGAGGTGGCAGCGACAAAGTGGCAAACCAAAAAACAGTTATAAAAAAAAGGAGCACCTAGAGTTTCTATGTATGGTAGGGGACATCCCAGTTTATGGGGCAATTTATCACATACTCATAAATAAGATTTCACATCTCCCACATGAAGAAAGGTAAAGCTAAAGTGGAAGTGGTAATTTTTTAATCCCTTGTATATTCATGTATTCATCAACTATCATAATTTACCTTTAACATGGGAAATTTTGATCACTTTAAAAGGGGTCTAAGCATGCGCAGTGGTAGACTGCCTAGCACAACAATGCCTAGTTTTGATTCTCCCTTTTTCCCTGAAAAAAAAAACATAAAACCACCAAAATTTTCATGCAAGTAAAAAATAATGAGTATTCATTAATCACTGAAAATAGAGGCATTGCTTTGAAAATGTCTTAACATTAAAATTTAATGTGTATTAAAGAAATTTTTAAAAAGAAATCTTATAAGCTTTTAATAGGGGAAACTATCCAAATGCTATTAATTATCTTTGTTAAAGTGTCCTATTGAAAGCTTTGTTCATTTTCTTCACGGATTTGTAAGATTTGTTATGTGGCCCTAAAATGTAATCTATGTTAATGACACTGCAATTATCATATTTGAGTACAGTGGCATTCAATAACCCTGCAGTAAAAAAATAATATTCCGGGCAAGTGATTGCACATCCCCTCACTCAACAATTATTTTTCTTTGTGTTAGGGAAAATTAAAATAGCCTAATACCATTTTGAATATGCAATTAATTTTTTACCAACCATAGCACCTACAGGTCAAAAAACACTAGCATTATGCTCTAGCCACTGATCCAGCTGCTTTTAAATAATTTTTTCCCCCTCCTGCCCTGTTCTATCCCAGGATTTGCAAATATTGGGGTTTTGTTGTTGTGTTTTTCCTTTTTCCTGGGATAAAATGTCACTGACTATCATGTACTAAACCCAAAAATCAGGTAAGACTTGTAAGCACAAATTGGTTTTTACACTCACGCCTAACCTTGATTTTACATGCAATTTTTCATAATGATTAGGAACTGTTTTATTTTTATTTTCACTTGTAATGTGGGTGGCGTGCATGCCACAGTTTGTGTAAAGGTGCATATGTGTTTGCCCGGTGAGTTGCATATATCTGTAATTGTCTGGAGGTCAACAGTCAACCCCCAGGTTGAATTTCCCTTAGTCATCCACCTTGTAAAATGAAAAAAGGGCTTTTGGTGGGAGCTAGGCTCCAATTTAGCTAAAGTACTAACCCGAAACCCCCGGTCCTTTTGTGTCCCTATCTCCCCCGGATGGGACTACAAACAAACCAAAACAGCTCATCTTTTTTCTGGACCTAGAGAATGACACTGAGAAGGCTCTTACCTTTTTACTTTACTGAGCCATAACCCCAAAACTAGGAACATTTTTTTCAACCCTAGAGTCTAACTAAAGCATGGCCCATAGCCCTAATACTTTTGGGTGTTGCGTATTCCATAACTACTCAGGATAATCTTGGACTATGTCCTTGTTGACATTTTTTGCGTGGAAAAAACAAAGGGGGGATGACAATGAAAGATCAAGTCTCTTTTTTCTCACAAGCTTCTATTAGACCTGCTTCTAGAGTAACATAGGATGAGTATCCAAACCCGATATGAAAATTGGGGGAGAATTTGGGGGGGAAACATTAAAAAGAATGTTGCCATATTTTTGGCCATTTAGAAGATCAGGGAAAAAATTTCTTCTTGGGGCCAAAAAAATAAAAGGGTTAATTTGAATCATACAGAAATTCTGTACCTAATTTAGTGTTTACTATGAAAACGGATGAAGACTTGCAAAAAAATTCTATTTTGCTTGGAAAAATAAAAAAATAATATGGGGGAAATCCGAAGAGAGACACAATGAGCTAAAGAAAATTATTTTAGAAAATAACTTTTTAGGAGTATCAACTAGAAAAAAATTTTTGTTGTTTTTTTCTTCCTTGTTGTGTGTGTGGGCATGTGTGTGTGTTTTTTGGAATTTTTACTAAAACACAGTTGAAAAAGTGTTGATTTGTATGTACAAGAAACAATTTAGAAGTTAAAAAACAAACTTTGGGAAACCTGGCTTTTTTCCCAAAATAGATACAATGAAGAAAAAAAATCACTTCAGATATAAATAATTTTGTTTTAACATGGTAAAAGGTCTAGTGTAGGGGGTTTTTAAAAGGTAAAAAAAAAAAATTTTTTAAACCCTTTTAATTTGAATACTTGTTTTTTTCTTGCAATAGATACCTGTTTGATGTTCAGGACTCATGTTGAGCGACTCCTTAGCCCCTTAAAATTTCAGCTTTACAATTTTTGGGCCCCCATTGCACTCTACATCACACACACATAAACACAAAACCCCACACAAAACATAAAAAATAATAAAAATAATTTAAAAATAAACTAGGTTTCAAAACTGCAAGTACAGTGACACAATCAAAAATATACCTATAATCACCCAAAAAATCCCTAGTATACCCAAAACCCTTTGTTTCCCCTAACATGCACACATAAAATACATGTAATTGGGGGGTGCTAAATTACATAGGTTTATAACCGAAAAATAAAAACATTTTTTATTGCCCTTTATTAAAAAAATTTACCACATGTGTTTTGTTCACTCTTGCTATAGTGGGCAAATCCTTGAGGTAACAGTTATAAAAAAGGAAAGGTTATTGGTTCAATATTTTAATCCATATTATTGGATGAGTTTGATCCTGGGCATTGGGACTTAGTGAGTTGAGTGGCATGGAGGGAGGCATGGGTTTTGCAGGGAGGGCTCTACTCACTAATAGAGCCCCGAGAGAAACAGGGCTTTAAAACCTAATATCCCTTTGAAAAAATGTATTTGCAACGACAAATTGCTTCCAACTTTTTTTCACCTCTTTAGCCCCCACTACCTTTTGTAGTACACAATCAAACTGAAGTAAAGTTTTTTAACATATAAGCCTTGAGAGAATCTTTTAAATAATAAATTCGTCCCCTTTAAACCCTTAAAGACGTATCATCTTCAGAATTTTAGTACAAAAATATTTAGCCCCAATTCAAAAGTTCCCCAATGGTAAAAGTTAAACCCGGATTGGGTTTTTAAATATTGAGCTGTGAGACAACTGAAAAGGGGTAAAGCACTAATTTCCAAGCCTGATGACTTGATTTTAATCCTTAGACCCAAAATGGTGGAAGGGGAGAAAAGGTTAAACAATTTTTCTGGGCTCCGCAAAAATACCCCTGCTAAGGCCTTTTGAAAACCCCAGCATATTTATTGTAATCTCTAATGCATCCTTCTCCTTCAGGTTTGACTGACAGGAGCTTTACGATGGATTGAGTTTTTTTATATAATTCCTCTTCCCAGTCTTTTAAAGAAATCTTAGAAACGTACCAACCATACTTTGTAACCCGCCTACTACAGGCTTTGGTTTGCATCTAAGGACCCAAAAAAAAGGTCCCACAAGCTTGAGCAATACACAGTTTACTCAAGTAAATTGCTTTGCCTAAAGGGGACATTCTCCCTTCAAAGCACCAAACCCCACCTTTCCTCTCCCTCTCCTCCCTCTTTTCCCCCCCCTCTTCCTCCCCCCCCCTCTCTCCCCTCTTGAAACAGTAAAATTTTTGTACATAATCTTTGGGTGGAACTTTTATGTAACCCCAGCTTTACATTTTAAAAAGGGAAATTTTTCATTTTTTATTTTTTAAACCAACTTCAATAATAAATAACAAACTCAGAAACCACTTTCATAGATTTCCTTTTAGTGAACATTTTGGGTTTTTTTCAGAGAATTTTAATTCATTTTTACTTAATTTATTGTGTGCAATGGCATGTGAATGCAGGGGCCCCCCCCAAAAGTGTCCTTTGCCCCAGTGATGCGGTGTCCCCGTTGGGGTTTAAAGGGGTCCTTGTGGAGTGCAGTGGGCCTGTGTGGTTCAGGGGCCTGTGTGAATGCAGGTCCCCGGGGGTGGGGCCCGTGTCTTGTGTGTTCAGGGGGTTTCCCGTGGGAGTTTTAGTGTCCTGTGGGGAGTTCAGGTGTCCTGTGAGAGTGAAAGTGTCCTTGGTATGCAGGTGCCTGTGGGGGTGCAGTACCTTTTGTGAGGACAGGCGTCTTCCTGAAATTTAAAAACCAAGACAGTGCATTTACTTCCATTTAACTGGGGTTGAAACTATTGTAGCGCCCAACAAGAGTGTCCCGGAACTGAAACTGGCTCTGTCTTCAATGAGCACAGTGTTCTTACCTGCTATAACATCTCTTCATTGCCTATATGTAGTTTTAAAAATATATTGTGCCTTATTATTTTTTGGAGAATTTTACATTATGCATACAATGTATTTTGATCATATTCATACACAATGCTTCCCTCGATTTCCTCTCAGATGGGCTCCTCTTTACCTACTCCCATCCCCCAATTTTTGTCCACATAAAAATTAAAAACAAAACCAAAACCCACCGCACAAACAAGCACAAAACCTGAAAATCCTACCAAGTAGATATTATTATCCACATACTCATTGGGTATGAGGCCACCTATTGGAGCAAAGGCAACCCACTAAGGCCAAACTCTTAAAGAAAAGTGCCCTCTCCCTCTCCGAGATGCCATCAGTGGATCAATAGCTCCTCCATTAGAGGTGAAGTTTTTATGACCTCCTCTCCCGCATTCTAATATGTTAACTAGCTGGATATGTGTGTGGGCAACCATCGTTACTGAGCAAGTGATTGTTTATAAAAACTATCATATCAAAACACACACACACACACACCACATACACATATTTGGGTAGGGATGATTGCTACTCATTAGCAATCTAACCCCCCATCTAAGCAGCAGCATATTTTATATACATTTAAAATTATTTCCGTCATTCATTTTTAAGGAAAAGGGATGATGAGAGAGATAAAATTAGTGAGTCACACAATATTGTAATTTTAAATTTTTATACTAAATGCATTTGTTACAATGAGACTAAATTTACACAGGTCTTCCAATGTCAAAAAATAAAAACACATTGGATTCCTTTGGCATAATATACAAAAATCACTCAAATTACTTAATGATTTGTCTAACCTTGAATTCTACAATGACAGACATAACTCTATGTAAGATTTCATTTCTGGATGATAGACATTACCAATATTAAGGCATCATCTGCGTCTAGCAACAGACAAAGGGAAGAACATTAGTTTATTATATTAAAAAAAGATTTAGATTCATTTGCTTCTTTCCTAACCTATGCCCTGGAATTGTGAACCACGAGATGATTAAATTATAGGTGTTATCTCATTTCCAGTCACTCAATTTGTCTGTGCCGAGTGGAAAATGAATGGTACTCAGGCTAATGAAAGAGAACAATCAAGTATTGGTGGAACTGAGATGGAAATTCCAACATATTTTTGGTATCTTTAAACTGTTTTTTTTTAAATTTTGTTTGTCTGTTTTGAATTTGATTTGCTTTGGTCTCTAAAGATTTTATATTATTTTTGAGAGTATTTGAGAATATGTGTGTGCACTTGCCTGTGCATGCACAATAAGTGCAATGTTTGCAGAGGCCAGTTTAGGGCACTGGATCTCATGGATCTGGAGTTTCAGGCAATTTTGAGGGCACTCAAATCCAGTGGTAGGAATTTAAGTTCCAGATCCTCTACAAAAGAAGTCTATGCTCTTAGGCACTGAGCTCTCTTCCAGCCTCTGCTGGACTTCTGTGGAAATGTAATGTTCAGTTGTGTGGCTGTCTGTTACAGATACAAGCTCAGGAATGCATATGAAAGGGGATTGACTTAACATCTGTTGGTGTCTAAATAAACAGTAGAGCTGAAGGAATTCTTTCCACCTGTGAACACTTTTTAAACTGCAGCCTAGGTCCATAATGTGATATGAAAACTTATCTCTGAAGCTTTCTAGAAGATCAGGTTACTGGCTGACACAGATGACATCACAAACCCTCCTCCAACCATCTCCCACCATACACTGTGTGTGTGTGAGATAATGACTCTCCTTGTTCTCCTGCAACTAGGAGTGATGATATGATCATGTTCAGGATAATATCATTTTTGTGTGCATTTGTAGAAGTTCTTTTCGTCTTAGTGCACTACCTGTTATCATGAAAAGGATCGTGGTGTGTGTGTGTGTGTGTTGTGTGTGTGTGTGTGCATTGTGTGTGAAATCCTTGAGCAATTACTAGAAGGTACCACCCATTCAAATAATGGCCATTCACTAAAGAGGGGCAGAGAAGAAAGAGAAATAAAGCCCAGCTCATGCTTGATTTTATCTGATGATAGTAAACTCCTGTTTGTTAAACCACCCAAATTCGTCAGTTTCTACTATCTATATGTGTGTAATGTTCTAATTGATAACACCCTTTCCCTTTATCTCTCATCATCTATCTATCTACTATCTATCTAAACATCTAATCTATCTATCTATCTATCCCATCTATCTATCTATCATCATTCTATCATTCATCTATCTATCATTCTATCTATCTACATTCTATCTATCTATCTATCTATCATCTATCTTCTATCTATCTATCCATCCATCCATCCATCCATCCATCATCCACCATCTATCTATCCCATCTATCTATCTATCTATCTATCATCTATCTGATCCCGTATTTGAGCCACTATTAGAAGCAAGGAGATACTTTTTCCCTATATGATGTTATGGACAGAGCTTATTTCTATATTTAGGGAGTC
Source organism: Mastomys natalensis (assembly GCA_021653895.1). Taxonomy (NCBI): domain Eukaryota; kingdom Metazoa; phylum Chordata; class Mammalia; order Rodentia; family Muridae; genus Mastomys; species Mastomys natalensis. Next base: position 14,402 of record JAJTUV010000802.1, read on the forward strand.
CCCTAGTATTATAAAACTTGTCACTGTTGAAATCAGGACTTTGGAAGAACCTATTAACACAAAGATGACTCTCATAAATGACTCTGTGTTGCTTGCAGAGATGGCTCAGCTGTTAAGCGCATACACTGCTCGTTTTTGAGAAATGATCCATTTTCGTTTCCAGCCACCTCTGTTGAGCATCTCATAACTGCCTGCCTGGTACACTGGCTCAGAAGGTACAGCTCTTTCTTTTACCTCCCTCGCTAACATACTCACATGTTCATACCTTCATACAGACAATCAGGCATACATAACATTACAAATGAAAATAAAACTAAAAATAAACTGTTCAGGCCCAGAAGTGCTCAACTAAGCAGAGAAAGGAAGGAGGGAACATTCTAGATGAAGAGCACACAGACTCAAGCGTGAGCATCCTCACAAGAATGAACTCAACTAAAATTCAGAAGTAGAAAAAAAATAAAAAGTGTTTCTATTATTCTGTGTTTGCACAACTCATCTTTACAAGTAATTGAAAAAATGGTTTTATCATCGTGAGGCCCATTCAAAGAAGAAGTACTGGGTTCTTATAATGTCTTCATTGTAGGTATATATTTATACATAGCAACAGCAAAAGTAACTAATAAACATCCAGGAGTCTTTTGTAGTGAGACACAGTTAAAATGAGACCAAAAAAGAAAGTAAATGACATTTGAGAACAAATGTAATATAAGTGGTGATATAACCATACAACACAATCATACTACAGATGACATATTCACCTAATTCTGAAAATATTCAACACTGCCTTTTATGTTTATATTTTAGAGCATTAAAAACTCATATTTATTTATTTATTTGTTTGTTTGTTATTTTGATACTGATATTATTTTTAATTTCTATTTTGAATGTCCTTGCTATTGTAGGAAACAGATTGGTGGTTTAAAGGAGTTTTGTTTGCTAGATGGCATTACCTTGAATGGAACACAGGAACACAGGAGTACAGAAGCAAGCATAGGAGTCATACAAACAAAAAATGAATGTCCTCATGTCCCGTAGTCATGCGCTGGAACGTCCCATATTCTTTACCCAGTAACTATTGCTACCATCTGTTTTTAGACATCTTCTGGGTTTGAATTTGAACACCGTCATGCAGCCTGTATTTCTTTTTTTTTTTTTAAATTATTACAAAAGATTTATTTTGTCTTATGAGATGTACAACAGCATTTGTACAATTTCACTCCCTAATTACATTTATTCTCAGAACAAAGTATGGTTGCAAACCATCTTTTCTGAAATTGAAAATACCATTTCCAACTGTCTGGTGTGTGGTATGATATTTTTATTAAAATATCAAAGAATTGCTTCATTGCCATTTTGACTTTCTATTAAGTGTGAATGTTGGTATCATGTTCTGTGTGGGGTGTGGTGTGTGTTGTGTGTATTTGTGAGGGTGAATGTGCCCATATATACACACTCATAGGTGTATTTCTTTCTCATCATAGGAATTTGCTTAGCAATGATTTATTTATTTTTGCTGAATAACATTCTTGTCATTAAATATATGGCAACTTATTTAATCATTCATATTTTGATGGATATCAAACCCCGCACAAGATTTCAATAAATTTTACTAATCAGCTCTCAACAAAAACGTTAACAGGTCACTGCCAAAGCTTTTCATGTGTGAATATGCATGTTTTGTCCTTTGAGACATTCAGGAAACAGTAACTGAACATTCAGCCTACTACAGATTACCAAAGGACACTCTGGAGAGCTGTCACCATTATCCTGAAGGGGGAAGGATGTGAACCTTGTAGTCAAGCCCATATGTGCTAACATAAATATTCCAAACTTTTTAAATTTTCATCATTTTAAGATGGGCTTGGTTTCAATGGTTTTGCTTTATTAGTTGTTAGTTCATTGACAATTTCATATATCCTATAGTGAATTCTGGTTATTTGCTTACCCCTCCTCACATTATTGCCTGTCCAGTTTTATCACTGCTATCCACTCTGCCTGTCTGCCCCTTTCCCAGATTCATGGCTTTGGTTTGTTTTGTGATCCATTTAGTGTAAACATTGGGAATTGACACTATCCATTGACAGCTGGTGGGGTCTTCAGTACATAACTGAAGGCAGTGGTCCCCCCTCTCCTTCTGTGTGTCTTAATTTCTTTTTTTAAAAAGCTTTGGTGAGTGTGTGTGTGTGTGTGTGTGTGTGTGTGTTACATTCATTTTCCTCTAAATCTCAAATGCACTTTTGAGAAATAAATGTGAACTGACTTCATGCCTTTGGAATGACTCAAACCAAGGTAATACAAGACTTTCCATTCCTCTTGCTTTATCTACCCTTGGCTGCCTCATCTATCACCCTTCTGTCTAACCACCTCAGCCTATCTTTCCTGATTCTGTTATACATTTCATGACAAACAGAACAAGAACACAGTAGACATAATAGTTTTCTGAACCCCAAACCACCAGATCCATGATGGTCCTCCGGGAAGTCATAAAATCACAGATCTTGCCCTATTCTGAGAGTTGCCAAGTTTCATTTCTATTACTAAGATAAATATTCTGACCAAGGGAACTTAGGGTCAAAGAGTTTATTATAGCTCAGTATTCCTAATTATTGTCCTAGGAAGCATGAATTTCAGAAAGCCAGTTACATGTATACACAATTAAGTAAAAGGAATAATGACTGTATGTGTTCTCACTTTGCCTGTACTCAGTGTGATTTATACACTATTAGCTCAAGACCACTGCTTAGGGAATTGTGCCCCCCACAGTGGTCTAGGTCATCCCACATTAATTAACTTGATTAAGATAATAAGTCACAGAAATACCCACAGATGACCTCAATTATACAATCTCTCATTGAAACTCCTCTACCCAGCTGAGTACAGAATGTGTCAAGTCAAAAACTGAAGCTAACCATCACACTGTTTATTGGATCCTTGTAAGTATATGATTAGACAATTTCTTTTCATAATGTTGTGTGTGTGTGTGTGTGTGTGTGTGTGTATGTGAACAGTATCTGCTCAATAATACTTGTTGATGAATTTGTAATCATTTAAATGAAAATTATTTACCTGTGGTGTTAGGCAATTGGTTCCCAGTTGGTGGCGCTGTATTGGAGAGGTTATAGAACTTCTAGGAGCTTCTGCTTTTAAGGAGGGTATACTTCTTAGTGCTTTAAGGATTCATAGCCTGCCTTATTCCAGTTTGTTCCCTCTGCTTCACACTTGCAATTGAGGATATGAGTTTTCATCTTCCTGTTCTGCCACTAGGCTATGCCTACCTACTGCCACGCCTCCCTTATTCATTTGGAACTATACAAATAAATCTTCCCTTTGTTTCTTGCCTTGATCATGTTGTTTTATGACATTAATAGAAAATAAAATATACAGAATTATTTGCCCATGTGCTACCCAGTGTAATCATAATGTCCTTGTAGTAAAAGACAGTCTTTATGTTCTCATATCACTTCATGTCTTTAATTTTTCTCCCACAGCATAATTTACTCTTCCACTTGTGGACATATCATTTCTTTATTCAGTTCCTTTTATTTAGAGGTTTTGCTATTATAAAGAGTAATGTTGTAATGACTTACATGTTGCTGCAGTTTTATACAACTCTTTGTTTTCCCTTTGGCCAGACCTAGCTCCCAATAATACTCTGAGGAGGGCTGGTATACATACAAGAGGTTTGTTGTGTGTCTGTGTGTGTGTGTAAAGTGGTTTTATACACATATTGCTTTGGGAATTTTTTTCTTAAACTAGAGACATTCTGGATTCTTTAAAGATATTGGTAACAACTAAAATTAGTTTATAAAAATTGGCATTTTATTAAACCATAAAACAAACAAAATTATATCATTTTCGTGAAAATAAATGCAACTGAAAATTATTACACCAAGCAAATAAGCCAGAATCAGAAAGAAAGTATCACATTTTTCCCCTCATTTGTGGACTCTAGATGTATATTTTGTATAAATTTAACTTTTTTGGCTTGCATTTTTTTTTACATGAGTACTGCATTTACACCAAGTTCACGCCTTCTCTTCCTCCTCCAGCTCCTTGTTTGTCCTCCCACCCCAAATTCATGATCACTTCTATTTGAATCATTATTGTTGCACACACAGACCCATAAATAGATCAGGGGATCCAGTAACCTTAACAACACTTTTGGGGTACTGACTTCAGCTTTATGTTTAAACACAGGAAAAATTGGAGTGGTGGCAACAGCTGTGTATGACAAAGCCACTCTGGTCTAGGAGTTGATCAGATTCTCAATTCTGATTCTGTAAAGCTGACAAAGAAGTTGTTACTCCTGTCATCATTTGTGGAGGTCAAACTGTCTCTCATTCCTTGATCATTCCTATTCTAGGGAGTAATCTCATTTGTATATCTGTATACCAAGAGTCTGTAGGGGCTCCACTGTGTCTACAATCTCAGGAGACTCCAATTGTAGGAGAAATTTAGATGCCTCTGGGTATCTGCAAATGATACTGTAAAAGCTGCAATGAAGTGTCCCAGTTACTCTTATGTTTGTGACTTAAGCTTGGTGGGGAGGTGATGGGGTGGTTTGGTTGTCTCTGAGTTTTAGGCAGACATTCTTTGAGGGTTAACATGCTCGTGTAGAATGAAAGAGACAGATGAGAGATTGAACTGTGATACCAGGTTTCAGTCAGTCTTTGGTGATTTTGAAGACTCCAGTGAGGAGTCGGGCTATTTAACAAGCATCTTTAAGTGTCTGTTAGATTATTGTGGTGAAGCTTGTAAGTCTTTCTCATTTTTTAAAACTTATTGGCTTTCATCATCGTTGCTTTATTCCTTGTTTTTCCAGATGAACATTTGAATTTAATTAGGTTCCCTTAATCACATTATAATTAAAATTCTATTGTTTTAGAAAACCAAGTTTCTTACTATAAATATAATAGAAAATTGAAGGAAGGACAAGTCCTTTTTTTCCCTGTTCATCTGTGCATCAATCCATGATATATACATTCCAGAGAAGATGAGGAAAACAACCAGTGATTATAAGTATTGTCTGAGCCTTGATGGACTGCCATCAGAACCATTTGTAGATCTGTGTCATCTAATAGAAAAGATGGACTCCTGGGTGACTGTGATGATCAGTCCTAAGCATTGTTTCTGTTGAGCTACACACTCTGTTGTATTCCTCAACCACAACTCAGAATATTGCTGTGAAGGCATGCCTGAAATGGGATTAACACACAGGGCATGTGGACGTTAACTGGACTTGTTCAATTAGAAGAAGAAGAAGAAGAAGAGCAGAGAATAAGAGAGAAAAGGCAAAAAGCAAAAATCCACCCAGTAACCTGACAATAAGGAGATACACAATGACCTGAACTGAGGTGTCTGTGAGAATGGAAACTATGAAAGCTAAAGTAGAGGAAATTACTTGGAGCTGAGGAGACATCTTAAGATGAAAGGGGGGAATGAGTGTTTAGTGTAATGAATGAAATATACAGTGGGAGTTGTTGTGGTAATAAGAACTAAGACGGAAGGTTTTCAGAAAGAAAGAAACCAATACGAATGACCTAAGAAAGTCAAACTTTGCTGCAAGACTGGACCAGACAGCCGTCATTCTCCTTGTGACCAGCAGTACAATGTGGTCTAGAAAAACTGGAAATTAAGCTTCATGTCTTATAAAAATTTTATTTCTAAATAGGATTCCATAGTTAGTCAATAAGCTATATAGGCATTCAAGCAAACAAGCAGAGAATAATGCCTTCTAAGAACAACTACAGAGTTACCTAAGCTTGCACTCTATATACTAAAACAAAGGAGAAAATGGAGAAGATAGAAACAATTCAACATACATGCTAGGAACCCACCAATTGGAGAGAGGATGACAGGTGAGTAGTAGGTATGGGGATACTCTGAGCAAATTGGGAAGGCTCTGCGTGGAGGTCAGGGAATACATCTGGTACTATAAATGCAGATGGACATGCACTAAGCAGGAACTGAGAACAATAGCTATTCTCCTACAGTTGCTTTCAGAGCACCAAGTTGTGTGTTTATTTGGGACCTCATACTATTGCATGATCGTCTATCCAATTGTCTCACATTCTAAGTTTAGCCATAAATGTAATGGTATCTTGCTGGAATTCCACCCACTAATGTTCCAAAAAAATCTACTTTCTTTGGTGTTCATTATTTTTTTTTTTTTTCGAGACAGGGTTTCTCTGTGTAGCCCTGGCTGTCCTGGAACTCACTCTGTAGACCAGGCTGGCCTCGAACTCAGAAATCCGCCTGCCTCTGCCTCCCAAGTGCTGGGATTAAAGGCGTGCGCCACCGCCGCCCGGCTTATTATTTTTATCATTCTGGTATCATCAAATTTCTTTCAAAACATCCCCACTTTGATAATGATAAACTCTTTGGAAAATATGTTAATCACTAGCATTGTACTGTAGTACTAAAAAATAACTTCAGATATTATTATTCGGCAAAGCCAACAATTGGTTGTGCAAGTCAACTTTTTTGTTTGAATGTTTTATGAGTTTTTATTTTACTTTATTAAGCAGTTTCTTATCATGCACTACTGGTTATTTATTTAACTTTTGCTATTACAAAGTATTTCTCTCTCTCTCTCTCTCTCTCTCTCTCTCTCTCTCTCTCTCTCTCTCAACACCACTCCACACACACACACACACACACACACACACATGCGTACACGCATATGCACACACAGGGTTCTGCCCTTTTTTAAGAGAAGGCACATAAAATTACAATACAAGAACCAGATCCTAAGGAAAATAGTTTTTAAAATTAAGCACACATTCCAGTATAATGAACCATGTAATTAATCTAAGAACAAAATGATAAATTCCCTAATCGTACAGATCCTCAGCTCATTCTTTGTCGATTTGGTTACTAACTCAAGTGTTTCATTTAATACCCTGAGTTAATGAGGGATCCCATTCTAACAAGATGAACATTGCAGGATTTCTGCCTTGAGCCCAAGGTCCTCACAAGCCCACAGACCATGTACAAGTGGGAGATTCAGTTGCTGAAGATACTGAAGTAAACCGAGGTGTGTGTTCATATGTATATGATTTATTTATGCATGTTATATTGTGTATACGAATATATATGAGACAGACACATATTTACCTGAAAACTTGGTGCATAATAGTTACAAGTATTCTACAGAAAATGTGAAAATGGGGTTTTTTCCTTCGGTCATAGGAACAATACAATATAGCATATATAGTCATAATGCTGAGGAGGTAAGTGATGGAGTGCCGATTAATTTTCTTAAAGAAATAAACCTTGCTTCAGGAAAGAATCTTGTCAATAGAGTCCCCACAGATGGAGCCACAGATCCCTAAAGAAGTCTCACTGTTCTTGAAGACCCCAGTTCCCTTCCCAGCACACGAATTGGACAGCTCACAACCAATTTTAACCCCAGCTCAGAAGATTTCATAGTCTCTTCTGGGCAAGCAGCCCTTCTCCACTCCACACACTTGTTGCATTCAGTCATATAAACACAGAGAGACACACCTAGACACACCTACACACACACACACACACACACACACACACACACACACACACACACACACCCCTAAATAAAAATAATTTAAATAAAGAAGAAAATAGACTTTAGCTAGAGTCTCTCAAATTTGTTTTTCAGAACAGGACAGGGGCAGTGTAAAGTGAAGGACTGATGAATTGGGAGCTACATCACCATATGTCACTAGTAGAGAAAGATTTTGCTGAAAATCATCACTCATTTTCTGCACTTATTTCCTGATTTTAGAAGCTCCAATTACTTTAACATCAGTAGGTGCTTACAAATAGGAAGTGAACGGGCTGAAGTGATACTGACAGCTGTGTCTGAGGCCTGTTATTATTTTGATGATGTTCTGATGTTTACAACTTCATTAGTTTGACTGTATAATATTTTTAAACATGGCTTTATGGTTAGCTGAATACATGATAATATTAATTAAGAATACAAAATTCACTTATATTAAAGTCCACTAGAAATAGCAGAATAGTCTCTTGGATAATTTATCTATATTCAGACCAGAAAAGTGTTTCCCAATGTCACAATTCATGAACCTCGGCTCAAGTTTTGCATGTGATTCTTATTTTCTGTTTAGAATACACTTCATTAGTGATGGGAGAGATGGCTTAGTGGTTAAGAGTACTTACTTTTTTGTATTGTTCTGTGATCAAGTTTCCAGTATCCATACTGGGAAGCTCACAACTACCTGTACCCTACAGATCAAAGGGATGTGGGCTCTCTTCTGGCCTCTGAGGCATTGCATCAACATGCTGCACATACTGGTAAGCACACACACACATATACATGAAATAAAAATGAATGATGAACATTACTAATTCTCTCATACATTCATGTGATACCAAAAGGGACTCTGAGCTGGATCCAAAAAGAGAATCTGTGTCTAGTGTCCCATGGAGTAGGTAACTGGTTCACTTTTACAAAAGGAGCTCTTAATGTCTGTTTCTTTTTTTCCTTTTTTTTTAGTTGGATATTTTATTTATTTATATTTTGATGTCATCCTTTTTCCCTTCCCTAGCTCCCCATCCCATCCCCTCCCCCTTTTTGCTTTTATATCATTTTAATTGCATGCAAGTATTAAGGTCAGTTCTAGGTTGAGGAATTAGCAATACAATAGACACAAATAGTCAAGGAATAAGCAAGACAATAAACACAAATAGTCAAAGAACAAGCAAGGCAATAAACAAAATTCTGTGAACACTCCAGTGATCACTGTTTTTAAGGGCTTATCAAGATGACCAAAATATTAAGCCAGCTTCCCTGTCCTACCCCAAAGTCATTTTCATGTCTGAAGCCTACTTCCTTGTTCTAACCTAATATTTAGATTCCTGCCTGAAATTAGTTCTTTGTTTTAGCATATAATTCTTGTTAGAATGACCTAAGACAGGCTCAATCTTATTTATGAAATAAAAAAGGGGAAAAGGCGGAGAGCTTTGGGACTGCTTGTCAAGAATCTGACATGGGCCAAGAACAAGAAAATGGGCTGCTTGGGAGGTATATGACATTGGCCAAGGACAAAGAAGTGGGCTTCAGGCAGGAATCTGCATTAGGCTAGAACAAAGAAATAATTTCAGGCAGAAATGTCTGCTTCTATTCCACCAAATACACCTGTTGGATGGAATAGGCAATGAATTAGCCTGCAGCAAATTGGGAGATGTCCTAGTTTGTTTCCTTTTACTGTGATAAAATAGCCTGACTTAAAAACAATTCAGGGAGTCAAGTGGCACTGATACACACTTTTAACTCCAGCACACAGGAGGCAAAAGCAGGCATATGTCTATGAGTTCAAGTCCAACCAGGTCTATAGAGTGAGTACCATAACAACCAGACAGAGAAGTCTTTTCTCAAAAGCCAAACTAACAACAAAAGCAACATAGGGAAGAAAGGATTTATTTAAACTCACAGTTCTGGGTCAAAGTCCACCAATTCAGGGAAGTCAAGTTAGGAACTGGAAGCAGATAGTGGCATTATATCCACAATCAAGAGCAGAAAGAAATAAAATGCATTCATGATTGTTGTTTGGCTTGTTTCCTCTACTTTTATACAATCTGAAATCCAACTCCATGGAATGGTATTGTCCTTAGTGGGTGGTGCCCTTTCAGCTCCATTAAAACAATCCAGACAATCTTCCAAAGACTTGCCCGTAGGACTATCTGATACAGGCAATGCCTCATTAACACTCTTTCATAGTGATTCTACCTTACGCTACAATGACAAATAAATTATAGTAGGGAGACATTCATTTAACTTCAAATTATGCACTTACATATTTATATAATATAGTAATATAGCTTAAAGATGGAGGCACATTCTGAGAAATGCCTCAATAGGTGATTTCATTCAGTATAAACATCATGGAGACTACTTAGTACTAAATTAGATGGTCCACTTGACTACACATCCAGGCTATGTGATAGACCCTTAGCTGCAAGGCTAAAAGTATCTGCTTGCCTGTTATTGTACTAAACACTATAGGCAATTATATTCTAATGATACGTGCTCTGGTAAGTTTTATTGTCAACTTGAAACACCTTGGAAGAGGGGACCTCATTTGAAGAATTGTCTATCAGATTGCCTTTTGGGAAAATATGTGGGTCATTTTCTAAACTGCTAATTGATGTGGGAAGGCCATCCCAATGTTGGCAGTTCCATCTGTAGAAAGTTGGTTTGGGTTGTATAAGCAAAGTAGCTAAATATAAAGTCAGAAGCCAGGTTCCTATCTTGACATCATTAATGACAGACTACAACCTATAAACTGAAATAAAATTTTCGCTTTCCAATTTGTTTTTGGTAATGGTATTTGTCACAACCTTAGAAAACAAGCTAGGACAAATAAGTATTTGCAGTGACTGTTACAAAGAAGAGAGAGAGACAGAAAGACAGAGAAAAAGACAGGGAATCAGAGCTACAGAGAGAGAGAGAGAGAGAGAGAGAGGGAGAGAGAGAGAGAGAGAGAGAGAGAGCATATGCAGTTAAGAGGTAAAGTGGTAAGAGATTTTGACAGGAGTTGTTGGGTGGAAAAGAGGGTGAATTTGATCAATCATACCAATTTATAAATACTAAATAAAATATCTTTAAAATTAAAAATACATAATAAATAAAATTAAATAGCTTAAAACATAAATATTACATAAATATATAAACTACTATTTTCATACATTTTTGTAAGTGCTTGTTCTCTCCCTCTGTCTTTCTCTCTTTGTCACTCTCTGTCTCTTTCTCTGTGTGTATGTTACATGTTACTGTGTGTGTATGAAAATCAGAGCACCACTTATGATTTACAAACATACCTTTGACCTTGGTTGACAGAGTTGCTCTTATTCACCTCTGTGCACATCAGGTTAGCTGGCCCGTGAGCTCACAGCAAGCTCCTGTCTCTGCTTATCGTCAATATTAGTTACTTTTCTATTGCTGTGATGAAACACTGTTGGTTTGTCTCTCTGTTTCCTGCTTGTGTTTTTGGATATGGTCTCTCAGCTTCTTGCTTCCGAGGCCATTTTTGCTCCTTCATAACTGACTCTAAGCCTCTGGAATGTCATATCACCCATTTCTTTTATAAATTACCTTGGCCATCTGTTTTTATACAAGGAAGTCTTTGAGACAGTTGTTCATATGAGCTGCATCTACCAACATTGTCTCGTCTTCCTCTGGGACATATAAATAGCTCTAGCATCACCAGTTTATAGTGATTTTTCAAGTTTATTCTGAAATAGAATTATTCTACCTAGTGTATATGGATTGGATCAGAACTCCTTTCCTTTGTGCTTGACTCAACAAGGTTATCATTTTTCCAGGTAGAACTGTCTCCAAACAACATTTGTTAACTAATTCAATCTATTTTTCCAATGTTTATCTGTTTACATTATTCTTATGCTAATGAATCTGGGCTCTACACACATAAAATTTAGTAAGATAATATAATATAGATCTCTAGAAATTTTTATACATTCAGTTCCTGAAGATCTCAAAGATCTGAGGCATCCATAAATCTTTCCTGTTTGGATTTTGCAATGAGTACCTTAGAAATATCATGTATTGGTGTCTTCTGTGTAAAAATCAGAGAATTTTGTTGCTTTATTTAATTTCTGAAGACAATAAGTGAAACCATATACTGCTACATCTGGAGTCAATTATTACACACTATCTTCCTAACATTATTCTTGGTTTCTCACCAGAACTTGATGGTAAGACCCTATTGCTACAGAAACCACATACTTTGGACAAAGACATGTGGAGAAACAAAGCTAAACTAACCAGGGATTATTTTCTGCTTGGAAACATTGTAGCATGAGAAAGTGATATTTAGACTGCCAATAGGGGTACCATTGGTTGTCTGATCCACTTGGGAATCCTGTGAGCTACAATAATGACCTGCATGACAATGTATGACTATAGGGTCAATAATAGGACAGATATTATAGGGATAACCCATCACTTTCTGGTTGTTTTAAGTCCTAGTACACATGAGGAAACCCATATCTGTTAATACTAATCTGTATAGAAACTCATGATCTGGGGAGCTCACAGGACTTAGGGATTAATATACTATCATTATTCTCCAAATTGGACAAAAATATCAAATTGCTTTCTAAATTCATTTCTCTATACCCATAGATTATTGCAGTTCTTAGATATCATGAGATAAAAAGTTTTTTGTATAGTGGATGGTGGTTAACACTTAAACTCAAAACCTATCCAAGTACAGAGAATAAAGGACATTGGGGTATTCTGCCACAAATAGAGCATCTACATCATGTCACCCACGATTAGCGCCTGGGAGATAATTCTCAAGAAGCCACAGAAAGACTATAAGAGTCTGACTTCATGAAAGACCAGAACAGCAGCTGCTGTTGCCTGCAGAAAATCAAGCTACAACAAAATTATATGATGGGGTCCTCATGAACTCCCACTCCTAGCTGAAGGGCTATTGTCAATAGATGGCTACTGGGGAAAGAGAGGCAGCTAGGATTCTTAACTGTTGAACCTTCTATTTTGAAATTTTCATCTATGATATTGAACCTAAATAAAACACAATAATATCATGGAAGCAGGAAGATAACAAAGCAAGACTAACATATCTATAAAAGTAAAGGGAGACAGAATTGTTCTAATGCCAAATATCGTAGGGATGGCATCTGGGAAAGAGATTAGAGAGATAATTCCATTACTTTACTCTAAATAAATGGGATATTTAGTAAAAATACATGAGATCACTTTGCATTGATTTTAATGATTATTCAAGAATGTCACAACAGATTTTCTTCCTATCTTCAAGTAAAGGTTAATTTTGATTTTATATATTTACAGGTCTAAATATAGGCCTTGAAAGAAGCAAGTTGCAGATCAAAGTACAGGGGTTGTCTCTTGATTACATGAGGGTAGGATAAAGCTGCACAGATTTTCAATGGTAAACATGTCAGTTTGAACCTCTCACTGAAGAATCCTCTGTGTAAAACCAAAGGGAAAAATATCATTGTTTCATGTGAATAATAATTATCAACTATCATCATTAATTATGACATTAAAGGAGACTGAAATTTCTTTGAGAATTTATAAAAGTTCTCTTGGGGTGAAGGTGTAAATCAATGGCATAGTGTTTGCCTAGCATTTATGAGGGCCTAGAATGCTCAGAATCACATATATAAAAAAATACACATATAGACATGAACACACACAAACATACAGCCTTATACATTATACAATAATAGATATAAATACATACAAGTAGATGACACACAAGCACACACACATACCACACACACACACACACACGCAAATACACACAGGTACTCAAAAACATGAGCAAACACACACAAACACTCACAAACAACTCCCAACTTTTTGTGTCCTTTTTTGAAAAGTAAGGATTATTTTGCAGCAGATATCCTGGTCATCTGTTTCTTACAATATTTCTGCTTTCTCTTGAGCAATATTCCCTGACCCATGGGTGTATGAGTTTCATTATGAATACAGCCCAAGATCAGTTGATAATTGAATTTTGACTGGCTATGGCTTTCTGTAATGATCTATGTCTGCTGCAAGAAAAAGCTAAACTTAATGGTGAATATAGGGATAAATATTTAGAATGAAGTTAGACATGATAATGGTTTGAAATGTAGCAATATACTTGTGCTCATACATGTATTCATATATGCACACACTCATGTATATTATATAACATATTTAAAATATATATTCATGTATACTCATTCCAAGCAATTCTGATATAGACATTTATTCTCAGTGTCATCTCGTTTTTGCCCCATTATCTGAGCATTAGTTTTCCAGAAGGAGACTTTCAGTATAGACTCAGATGGATTCCTCCAAGTCCTGTGCCCATAATGTATGGTGCTGTCTGCACATAAGGCTGAACTTTCTGGTTCAGGAGTGCAATGGCCACAGCAACAGCAACAGTGAGAACCACAGTACAAGCAACAGGAGCAGTAGTAATCTGTATTGTTTCAGGGGAAGGTCTCACGACTCTGCTGTATAACAACTGGAAAAGATGTTTTCCATGTCTGGCACTGTGGTTTTTGTTAGGTAATCTATAGTGTAAGGGCAGCATCACATTGTCACCACAAGTGACTTAACTTTAATAAATTATTTTATTTCCTCATATATATATATAATAAATATCTATAATATATCATACCTATAATGAAGTTCTATTATATCCTAGACCTTCATCAAGCATCTTCAGTATTATTTAAACCTTCATTTCTTCCTCATTCTGTGTGTTGCCTTCTCTTCTCCCTCCCCAGCTAAGGCTCCAGTTTTTCCATATTCTCTTTCACAGCCACTAGAACCTGTTTCCTTCTCTTGATCTCCTGTCTTCCTCTGCACAGTGGTCCCTTTTTATTTTCCTTTTACCTAAATGTACTATATATTAACTATTCACATCTAAAATTTTTACACTCAAAATAACACAGGCTGCCTCTCTGCAAATAGGTCATTATCATAAAGGAGAAAGTGAAGCTGATCAAAGGAGATATAAACCTGCCTTGGTGGCACATACCTGTGACCTCAGAGTTCAGGAGGCAAAGGCAGGAGAATTGATACAAGGTTTGTACCAGCCTGCTCTACACAGGAAACTTCATTGCAAGTCAGTCCTAGGCCATACTTGTCTAACAGCAACCATAGTTACCATCACTTATCCTTGAAATTAGACACTAAAGAACACTCTAACCTGAGGCTGTCAGAGCAGTATGGGTGTGTGTCTCAAACAAGTTGTCCTCCACCACTGAGTTTGCTGCTACACAGAAAAGGTGTAAACGTCCATGGGACTTACTCATTTGGTGGAACATGGAAAACATTGGATTCAGGGTATAAACTGGACACTGAGGCAAACTATTATTTAAGTACAAGACTTTTTAGAAGAGTTATTCACACCACAGGTGAATGCAGCATGGTAGTAAAATGAGATACATATGACAAAGTGAGGCTTCTTCTTATGTTTTTTAGAGGTAGGGAGAGACTATGTACCATGTGATTGATGGGCAGTCCATAGTGTATGCTATGCTCACAGTCTGTCCCTTATAGCTCATAGTGAGGGAGAGAGAGAGAGAGTCTGCTAACTTGCGACCTGTAAGCAAAATCAGCTATAAGGCTAGGGAGAACAAGAATCAAGAGAAGCAACTTCATGGGAGAGAATGACATGGCCCTAGCAATGTTCCTGGCTTTTCTTTCTTTTAGATAATTAAAAGTGTCTGTGTTGTAGTTGTCCCTATAAGTCTTTCTTGCTGGACAGGAGTAGGGTCCTCATCAGCTGTGTCTTAGTGTAGACAGTCTCTCATATCAAAGCTTCTGAAGTGGAATGATTTTGTGAGGGAAGATTCCATTCTCGATGGTATCTTAGTCTGCTGACAACTATCTTGGCTACCTAACATTCCAACTCTCAGATAACTGAAACCCTAAGATACACAGTACCAGGCTGTCAGAAGTTGGTGATAATTCCTGTTGCTGCACAGCTATATTTGAGCTTATCTTGTTATCATTAAAGGTAATGCTACTTCATCTTCCAAATTTAAGTCTTTGTATCTGTCAAGTAGCTTTGTCAACATTTGCCCTACCCATCTCCCATAGCTGTCATCCAATCATAAAATATAGGAGACTTCTCCTCAATCTATTTTGAAACTGAAAGAGAAATAGGATGACCTCAGCAGCTCTAAGTTTGCAGAAATTCTAAAACAGTGACACCAAAAGAGCTTCCCCAAGCTCCTCACACAGTCGGTCCATCACCCCATTCTATTGAATGGTTAAAATGCAGGCATTCACGATGGGAAGTCTTCACAGGTGTTTCTGAAGCTGACTAAAGCAGAGACTGGTGCTTTTATGTAGAATCTGAAACTTGACCTTGCATTACAGTTACCTGAGGAGATTTACAAACTACAGAGATCCAGAATCTATTCCAGGGCAATTCAGCCAGACCTTGGGTAGTAGGGATGAGAGGATCCATATTTGCAGAGGTCCATCGAGGTGTTCTAACGTGCATCCCAAATTGAGAATGCTGTTCTAGAGAAAAGAGAATGAAAATGTTTTTATTAAGGTCACCATATGCAGCAAGGATGGAATTGGGTGCTTTGCATATATTACCTTTACTTTAATTTTAAATTAACCATATAAAATAGCTGGCTTTATCTATATACTGCAATTAGGAATGAAGGCTACCAGAATTCAGAAGGTTCAAGAAAATGCAGCTAGCACAAGCCATTGTCTCTATTTTTTTTGTATTAGAATTTTTATCTATTTTTACTTATTTGTTTGTGTTTATGATTTGTTTACACTGTGTGTGTATGTCCATGGAATGTAGCTCCCACAGAGGGAAGGGAAGGGCATGGATGAGATCTCCTGGAGCTAGCGTTTAAGGTGGTTTGAGCTGCCTCTTGTCTGTTCTTGGAACAGAATGAGGATCCTCTGCAAGAACAGAAAGTGTTTGTAATCATTGAACCAAATCTCCTGGCCCTTATTTATTTATTTTACTTATTTATTTATTATTTCTTTGATAGCTTTAATGAATACCAGCCAAAGTTATAAACAAAACTCAATTTAAAAACGGCTTTATGGCTATTGAAATATATTCTTTATTTCATCATTTTTTTTCTGTTTATAATGTCACATTAAATGCACATTATATGGGATTTTCAAAATAATCTGAAATCACAAAAATCTCAGGCAAGTTTCTTCCTCTGACTGTTTCTGTCTGTGTTTTCCACCGAGAAGCCAAAGTTTTGAAACAGTCATTAGAAGAGACTTCAAAACCTAAACCCTTCAGGAATATAGTGAACCATTCTATCAGCTTTAAAATGAGCAGGCTCTCATCAGGTGCTTGACAGTGCACATAAAACAGTTTCTTTTGGGGAGCCAAATTAAGGATTTTATAAACTGAATGATAAGCCATTGTATTACCATGGGGAAAAGAAAGTAAAGTTTGTAACTTCATGGTCCCCTAATGGGAAATCTGTATCTGGTGATATTTCAAAAGACAGCTTCACTTGAGTGTCTTTAAAAAGTAAAAGAAATCTTTATAAAAGCTTAACAATAGATCCTTACATTAAAAAAAAAAAAAAAAAAAAAAAAACAAGAAAAAAAAAAGAAGAAAGAAAGAAAAACCCAGTGGGAATAGGAGTTGGGTAGAAGAGGAAGTCAGTTTTGAAAACCTTAGTAAAAGTTCACACTGTGAGGAGTTACAGAAAGTTTCCCATATATTTTGCCATTTCTTTCTAAATCAGTGGGTTCAAACTTCGTATTAACACAGCTGTAGCACTAACTGTGTGCCTATTAATACTGTCTACTGACCTCAAAGACTGCGGCTGCCAGCTTGAGCTGATACCTACAATGCAGGAAAATTGAAACCATTGAATCCACACATTAAATTTCTGGGAAGACAGCTTCCTAAGCAAAGTGGCAGAGGTCACAGTCATCCTGCCTCTCTCCATAGGTTGATAAGTACTTGCAGGTGTAGGCCATGAGATATTTTCTGACTCATGGTCAAAGCAATTTAATGAAAAGTATATTTTTTTAAAAAAGGAAAAAAAAATAAGATTGACGAAAGAAGCTCCCAAGCTATTGGCCTATATTTCAAATACAGTTGAATAAAATACAGTAGAATAGATCTTATTTATTGCAGGCAATGAAATGTAGCTGGGCCTATGATTTTAGCAATTATTAGCATTTCAATGGTTAGAATAATGCTTGTCAATCATGAGTTTACTTGCATATCACTAGAATATTTATGTTGCCCAGAATGCCATTAAGAATGAATGTTTGTCTACATATAATTATTTTGTCATGTGTAGCTGCCATGGTGATGTTGAATTGTATTTTCATTTTGATTCACAAATGTATATTTGCTAGAGAGTTTCATTCCAGCAGGGTATATCAGTTGCTTTTTCTCCTTGCTCTTACCAAATGTTTGTGAAGAGGCAACTTAAGGAAGGAAGGGTTTATTTTGGCTTGCCTGTTGCTTGAGGAAATACAGTCCATCACCACAAGGAAGGCACGGTAGCAGGAATATGAAGTGGCTGATCACATTCTGTCTGTAGCCAGAAAGCAAACAAACGGCAGATAGGGAATAAGGTCAAGCTATGAATTCTCAAGGGACAGCTCAAAGACTCACTCTCCCCAGCAAGTATCTATCTCCCAAAAGTTCCATAACTTTCCCAAATAGCAGCACCAACTGGAGACCAAGGGTTTGAATATGAGAACCTATAAGGAACCTTTAAAATTCCAATCACAGCACAGGGCTACTGTATACATCAGTGGAACTCTAACGGGAGTTTGAAGCAGAGCTGTGTGCAAGGTGTATTATGCCCTATATTAATGGTCAGTGACTAATTTAGTGAGTAATCAAATTTGAAATCACCTAGAGACACACCTTTTAGTGTTCCATTGAGTGGATTCCCAGAAAGTATTAAATCAAGGAGAACGACCCATCCTCACTGTGAGTAGAGACTGGATTTCACATAAAAACCAAAAGGAAGAAGCCAGCAGAGGGTCAACATTTCAAGCCCTCTGCTTTGAACGCTTCAGAATGTTTGAAATACCAGCCTTACAGCTCAGAACCTGTGAGCTCCACTAGGGTTTCCCTACCATGATGGACCATATCTTCTTTAATCATGAATCAAAACCAAACCAAACCAAACTAAAACCAAAACAAAATAAAAGACAAACAAGGACAACTAAACAAAACAACAAACAACCCACCTTCTTCTTTCCTTCTGTTCCTTCTGTCAGGTTTGGTCAAGAACAGTACATAAGCTTGCAAATTTGTTTAAAATGAAAACTTCAAAAGAAGATATACATTCATAATTTGGTTGCTGCCGAGGGACCACACTTTGAGTTGCTCTGCTGTAAGTTTGGGGAAAGAACACAAAGAAGATTAGAAGGAAGAGGAGGAATAGGAAAAGGGGAGGAAGAGGAGGGAGATGAAAAGAAGAAGGAGGAGAATGGAGGATGTATCAAAATAAAGGAGGAAAAATTGACACTAGACAAGGAAGTAGGCTCAATCATGTTAGCATTTAGGGCTCAGGTTGAGCATCTCAGTAACTACCTGTACTAGTTAGCTTTAATTGTTAATTGGCACAACCTATAGCCATCTGAGTGGAAGCTTCTACGGAGAAATTGCCTACATTGGTTTGTCTGTGGACATGTCTATAGATGTGCCAGAATGTTTTAAGTATTAATTGATGTAAGAGGGCCTGCCCAACTGTAGGTGGCACTGTTCTTTGTGAAGGTAGGCCTGAACTGCACAAGAAAGTTCACTAACCCTGAGCCAGGGTGTGAGCCACCAAGCAGTGTTCCTTAAGTTTGTGCCCTGACTTTCCTCAGTGATGGGTTGTGAACTGAATGTGTAAGATATTTGAAGAAAAGCTAATAAAGCAGTCATTTAGAAAATAGTTTCTATGTATTGAACACTTACTTGTTCAGAGTCTGGCTTAGATCACATTAAGACATCACAGATGAGAAGATAAAGCCAGAAGGAATGAATGACACTCCCAAGGTGACAGCAATAGAAACAATACAAACACACACACACACACACACACACACACACACACAACACACACACATACACATACATACACACATACACACACACACACACACAGAGAGAGAGAGAGAGAGAGATGCACACGTGCACGAATACACATGCATATATGCTCACACACATACAACCAAAGAAACAAGATTTAAACCCAACTTTTCTCCAGCACCAAAAACTTAGAATTGGTCCCTTAGCCAACTCTGAGCTATCATAATTATTTGTTTCTTAGGGCATCTACATTAATTTGGCAACACTGAGTTCTTTGACATTTCTAAATTTTGTTCAATATCTTGAATACAGATAATGTCCATTGTTTATTACATCAAATTTTATCCCAATTTACTATTGATCAGTTCTAAGTAGTTGTGGTGAGCTCATTATTTCCATAGTCATGTCATGCCATGTCCAGATGATATCGCTCCATAGGATTCCTTCCATCAAGCCAATCAAAATACGGGCATGGATGGACTAGGTGATTTCTTGTTCTCCTTGTTGAGGAGCTTTTAGCATTGATACTGCTAAGGAAGGAAGAATCATCTTTTGGGGGAGTAGCTTCCTGTTCTCCTATGGATGGTCCCAGCATCATGTACATATGAGGAACACGAACTGGACTTAGTCATGAAGTTGTGTTTGGTAGTGTTTCGATAGTACATAAAAGCCTGGGGTAAGTGGGATTTATATATGATCACATATCATTGTAAACAGAATGATATTCTCAGAAAAATAAAAGGAAAAGTTTACAATTAAAGATATATAAAGAATACTGTCTTCAAATCACCAAGAGTAGACAGACATTTTGGAAATTCCCTCAGATCCTTATGATAATAAATTTAGTTATGGAGGAAAGAGTAGAAAGTTAAAATAAAGCTACGTTCAACAAACTGAATCTTTTATAGAGAAAAGAAACAGTGTGTGTGCCCAGCATATCATATTTTGAACTCAATAGGAAAGAAGACAACAGGTGGCAATATCTTTTATAATCTCATATACCCTCTCTGCTATGACACAGTGGAAAACAACTTGAAATCTGAGAGAGAGTCCCTTCTCCTAGCATGATCCTATGGGACCTAGGAATCCCTGTACCTGAGGAGTCCAGGATAATCTTGAGAACAATTCCTTCCTGACCTTCCCATTTACTTAAAATCTGTGTCTTCAAAATAGAAGAAAATCTGATTAAGATACAAAGTACTGAATGGAACCTCTTAGAAACTAAAATTGCATAAGAGTTGGATGCATTTTTTCAAAACATAAGGACATTATCCAGTCATCACATAAGGTGGAGAGTGGCCTGGATTGAAGTATTCTTACTTAACAAGTAGTGAAAAAAAAACAAAACAGTAAACATTCATATCTAATATGAACTATCCTTTCACACACACACACAGAGGGAGGGGAGGGGAAGGGAGAGGGAGAGGGAAGAGGGGGAGGGAGAGGGAGAGGGAGAGGGAAGGGAGAGGAGAGGGAGAGGGAGAGGAGAGAGAGGAGAGGGAGGGAGGGAGAGGAGAGGAGGGAGAGGGAAGGAGAGGGAGAGGGAAGGGAGAGGGAGGGGAGAGGGAGAGGGAGAGGGAGAGGAGAGGGAGAGGGAGGGGAGGGAGAGGGAGAGGGAGAGGGAGAGGAGAGAGAGAGGGAGAGGGAGAGGGAGAGGGAGGTTATATAATTGAAAGGAAACAGAGCACAGCTCCCAACTCCTTTAACTTCATATTTATGCTCCTAATAGAGTTTGTAGCTCAAGTATGTATACAACATCTGTGTTATTTTAAATATTTAGGGATCATTTGGCAAACTGTTTGGCAAAATTAAGACAGTTGTTTGCTTGTGCCACCAGAAAATGTAATTATCTAATCAAAATATTAAAAAGTCACTACTGTATAAATTGAGAGTTAGATAAATTTTAATGTATGTCATTAGTTAAATAACAGAAATTTGGTCGCTATCTTTTTATAATGTAAAATTACAATGATAAATTGAAGTCAACAACTATATTGAAAGCAATTTGGAAAATGCTAAGAATGGTAAGAAGATGGATATTAAGGTCTTCAACAGAATTTGAAGTCAGTCAGAAAAATTGATAGCAACCCAGTCCAAATAAGTCAGTGATTATGGACAGACAGCTCAGGATTTACCTTAGATTAATAAATACATAAAAGTACCTTCGAGGCAGGGGAATATGGAACTAAGTGATAGAGAGCTTGGCAAGCATGTACAAGACCCTGGTTTGATGCTCAGTACACAACAAACAAACAAATATGCTGTGATAACAAATATTCTTTGTCTCAACCTGACAATCTACATCTGGCATTAACTAAAGCCCAAGTTGTTGGGTATACCTGTGAGCAATTTTTTTTCCTTACCATCTGAATCTTTTGAGGCAGGAAGACACACATTTAATTCAGATCGTGGGAAGATCTACTTTTAATCTGTGCCATACCTTCTGCTGGCATTGGAAGAAGGATATTGTCTCTCTTTGCCTGCTTGTTTTCACTGGCAAGTCTATTTTTTCATTGGCATTGGAATCTACTCTTCTGGATTCTAGTATATACTGAAGACCAGCTGAGATATAAGCCTTGTGAACTGAAAAACTAGGTTCTTGGACTTTCTGTGGTAGACAGCCATGTTGGACTAGTTGGCCAAATATATTTATACATTTCTGTTCCTTTAGGGAACTCTGACAAATTCAGATGGACTCCACCAACTTAATACAAATCCACATTCAATAAAAAATAATAAAATCCATAGGATGAGCTTTATCATTCTTTTCCATTTGTGGGAGAAATATACATTATCTCAGCTTTTCAGTTTAGCAATTGATACTTTATCAATTTTCAAATTATTAATCATTCATTCATTAATTTTTCTTCCAACGAGAGATAATTTTAAGGAATAAATGTGTTAATATTGGAAGCAGAGATTATGCTCTATTCTGAACAAATACATTGATTATTAATTAATATCATCTATGAAATACTTCAGCCCTTCCTTTATCTAGCCATAGTTATATGCTAGTCTCAGTGTTGGCGGTAAAGTACTGATGTCTTCAGATCTGGCCTTTCCATCCTTTTGGGACATCCTCTTTGTTTTCTCCACTTATTCTATTGTTGACTTTGCATTTTTATTTTGTTCTTCTATACTATGTAGAATTGATATGTCTTTATTGTCATTTAGATTACATCTATCACTAGATTTCTATGACAATATAAACTTGTCTGATTATGATTATCCTTTGATAATTCCTATGGAAAATATAGAAATGTTGAAAAGAATAAACTCCAGCTCCACTTTTATGAATGTCTCCAATGTGTCAGGTTTCAGGGATATATTACCATAAAAGGTTGTTGTGATTCAAAGTTGAAATATCCATACATGAGCTTAATTATTGGAACACTAGATCCCCGTTTATTGGAGCTGTTGAGAGAGGAAGTGTTAGAAAGTCTAGCCTTGCTGGAGAAAACATGGCACTGAGTGGACACTTTGGCTTTGCTTTGCCTCACTTACATTCTACACTCTGCTTCATGTTATAGTTGAAGATCTAATTTCTCAGCTTCCTTCTTCCATCACTGTGACTGTTAATCACGGCCCTGCCTTCCTCCATCATCAAGGACTTTCCCTTGGGAACCCTAAACCCCAATCAATTCTTACTTCTATATTTGTTTTCTACTCATGATATATTATAACTGCAACAAAAACGGAATCAAATATCATGAATATGCTGTGCCAAGAAAATACACTAAGTTTGTGTCTTCCCATCATACCAGAAGTTATTAAATAACAATGAACTCACAGGATGCAGCAGCGTGAATAACAGCAATTTACCTTATAATCCTGACTACCTCAGTAGTCTGTGCAAGGTGAATGCAGGTTCTTTTATTCCAATCTCAATTACTAAATTACTAGTATTAACTCTCATATCGCACATCACACAGTAAATATATATATACATATATATATACACACACACATATATGATTTACAGAATGAATAAAAATTTAATTTAATAAGCTCAGTAGACTCTAAAAGTTTCAGAAGTTGACTGACAGTAAATCTTAATTGATAAGATAATGAGCCAGACCAGTACTGAGAGGGAGCAATTGCTGGATCAGACAAGAGGGGAGCTGCTGAGTTTTGCTACAAGGCGAAAAGCAGAATCAGGTCTACAGGAGTGATAAGTGGATGGGCAGGCACCTATGTAGGCCTTGCCAAAAGCAAGGGACTGAGCTGAGCTGACCCTCGAAAACAGTGTGTTTCTTGGTCCTTGACACATACACCATGTATCAGATGATAGGCCTTGCAATGTTAGGTGTTCGTCAAATTATGGGCTCGAGCTGAGGAAGTTATACCCTTTCTTTGGTCTTGCATGCCAGATATGTACTTGGCCTTTGTTCCCCTGATAAGGCTTTAATGTATCCATGTGCTCCACAGTTTCAATTTTCCCCAATAAGTTTACAGGGTACTCCATTTCTTTTCCAAGGAATAAGACATTTACCAATTTGTGTTCCTTGAGTGATGCCTGACAAATGATGCCACTTTTTAATCCATACAAGGTAGTGATTCTCAACCTTTGTAGTACTGTAATCTTTTAAACAATTCTGTTTAAATGATGAACCCCAATATTATTTTTTGTTTCTTCTTTATAATTATAAATGCACTATGGTTATGAACCATAATGGAAATATCTGTGTTTTCTGGTAGTCTTAAGCTATCCCTGTGAGAAAAGGGTTTTTGATACCCAAAAGTGTTGGGACTCACAGGTTGATGCAAGGACTACAGCCATCCTTTTCCCCACAAATAAGCTCAAAGATAATTGTAAGTGGAGCTTCCTAGGGGAAGGCACACACAGAAAAACAACCATTATATACAATATAAACTATCTTAGAGTAGGATATAGCCTGTTCTTGACACATAAAACCATTTGTAAGTATTCAGATATTATTTATTTACAAAGATCTAAGCATATAGTCTTGCACTTACAATGTTTTTAAAATTATTTTGCAATACATTTTTGAAATAGTATAAATCATTGCATATGTGACATAAAATATGTATGCATATATGCAACAAACTGCATATATTTAAAATTCATAACATACAATTATAAGTATTTTAGTCTCTTCTAGAGATTCATTTCCATTAAAGTAAGTGTTAACATAATTTGCATTTATATAAAATAAAGATAATAAAAACAATCAGACTTTACTATCCTGTCTCTCTGGTAATTAGAGAACAAAGGAGTCTCTGGAGCATCAATATTTACCTCAATTTCAAAGATTATAGCTATAGTTAAACATACGATAAGCAACTAATTTAAATTAAACTAATTAGCATAATCTAGCTCATTGATTAACCTTCTTTTAAAAGTTAAAACTCCTCTTAAATTAAAGTATTTTTATGAAGAACACACATTAATATTGAAAAAAAATATGGATGGAGAAAGGCATTTTATACAGTCACCATTACAATAGTATTAACTTCATTAAATTTAAGTTAAAAGTGGCTTCCATCATTGGAATTCCATTTATATTTCACTTGTTTGCTAATCTCTAGACTTTTATAAACAGATATTATTAATTTGATTTTCTTCTCACACCATTCATATTTGGGAAGTGTAGATTGGTCTGCACTAGGCAAACTTAACCAAGCAAGCAAACCACTAAACCCTGCAATGCAAATTAGAAGGAACAATGTGCTAATTGAGAGTAATGACTGAGTCACTCAGTTTGCCTGAAGAAGGGAATAATTTGAGACAGCAGAAACGGGAATATACAATCCAGATGCAAGTAGCCTATGCCAAGAGGGACCATGGGTTAAAAGAAAATACAATACTCACAGAACAAGTAGGAGATTTCTGGAAAGACTCATCACTCAGTATTTCTTCCATCTTTTCCCTGATGTACAATGTCTTACAACTTTGAGAATGGAAATTATTCATTTTTCTTACAACTTTGTGTGGCAACTTGTACATTTCTTAGCATGTTTCCTTGGTGCATAGGATGTATTTGAATGGCAAATATATATATATATATATATATATATATATATATATATATATATATATATAATGTATATAGAAATGTGTATGTGTTAGTGTACATGTGTTCATTTGTGTGTTTATATGTGTGTATGAGTGTGTGTGAGCATGTGTGTATGTGTATGTGTGTGTATGAGCATGTGTACATAAGTGTGTGTGTATATATGTGTGTGTGTGTGACAACCACACAATAGTAGGCTGTCACTTTCTCTGTTTTTCTTTTTATCAATGCTGATTAGGAAAGATTGGAAAATCTTTCAAAGTCCAAAGCAAAGGTTTCTTTGAAAAGATACTGCTGATTGTACATGTGTATTATGCTAGGAAACTGGATCTGGGGCTTCATGCATTTTACAATTCTCACTAACTCTAATTCAGCATCATTGCTGGTTTATTAGATGAGGAGTCAATTGAAAGCCTCCAGGCCATTCATAACTACTGCCAGCTTTACTTTCTAACCATTCAACATCTCTTCAGTTCCCAATCACTATTTCAGCTTGTTGAACTACTTTTGAATTCTGACAAAAATATACTTGACAATTTATACTCTTAGTCTTACCTCTACATTAAAAAATAATACAAAAATTTCCATCTCTGTATTTTTGTAGTTCTCTGCTCCTTGAATTTTGTTCATGAATTTTTCATCATATTTATGTAAGCAAGAAGTCTTTCATTACACACCTCATCATTAATCTACCCAACAGATATGCAGCTATGGAAAACTATGACAAAGTTTCTCCTCATCCTTTCATTTCCTTTCCTTTCCTTCCCTTGCCTTTCCCTTCCTTCCTCCCTCTCCTTTCCTCCCTTCCTTCCTTTCCTTCCTTCCTTCCTTCCTTCCTTCCTTCCTTCCTTCCTTCCTTCCTTCCTTTCTTTCTTTCTTTCTTTTCTTTCTTTCTTTTTCTTTCTTTCTTTCTTTCTTTCTTTCTTTCTTTCTTTCTTCCCTTCTTTATTTTGCAGCAGGAGGAGGCATGATAAGGAATAGATTATTATAGACAGAAAAATCTGAGGTTCAGGGAGATTTATCAAGCACTGCAATTCTGAGATTTAAACACAAACATTTCTTCTCTCCATGCCTTTGTCTTTTTTATTTACACCACTGTACCAGAAGACAGAACTTCTGCCTATGGACAGCAGGCCAGTCAATAAATCAAGAACCAGCAAAAGGACAACAAACATAGGATCTCTGGAAATTAGCAGCACATTTTCCTTTGAAAACTGCTAAGAAGGCTGAGAACAAAACTTAGTTTCAGTCATGGCAATAAAGCAAAATTCATCTTATATAAATAACCTAGAAGAGATTTCTATACAAAAAAACACACTTGAGAATGAAATGTCCACTTAATTATAAAGGAATAAAAAGAAGTCAGAGTGATGGAAATGGCAGAAAATAGCTAACTCCCAGATGCTGGTAAGATGGGCCTTCACACTGTACCTATAAGACGTGAGACCACCCAGTGTTATAGTCTGGGAAGATAGTCAAGTTTGTAAGAGCACTTACTGTGTGAGTCTGAGGATCAGCATCGGAATCCCCAGCATCCATGTATAGAGCCAGGAAATGGCTACTTACTGCCTACACCCTCAGTGCTGTGGAGAAACAGGAGGGTTCCTAGAGATGCTGGCTGCTGACTTAGCTCTGATTCACTGAGAGATTCTGTCTTAAGGGAATAAGATTGAGAGTAATTAATTTGGCAGGACATGGGAAGTCCCCCTATGGCCTACACACAGTACTACATATCACCCATATCACCCATCCTCTGCTTCTTCTCAAAACTGGCTTCATCTTTGATTACTATTGATTAGTTATATATCTACTCTAGATATAAACACAGGTACAAACCTTACTATACCCTTCGCCCCTCCCCTTTGCATTCCCCTATCTTGACAATCCTTTCTATTTCCTTCCTTCATTTCACTGTGTCTGGCTATTTCCTGCAGCAATCTCCCATCCTCAAGAGCAGTCATTTCAAATCTTTTGTAGCCAGTTTCACCCTGTTTGAGCCAAGTGACTGTCTGCCAGTATAATGTGCAGAAATAAATCCTCCTCTCAATCAAAAGGTTTTTTTTTGAGATGAAGGATATATCAGCCTTATAGTATTTGATACATAGTGAGTGAACAAAATGCAGTCACCCCCATTAAAAGGTTAAAAGTACAGTGTTTACTTGAAGTAGTCTATCATTTAAATAGTAAATCTAATAACATATGAACAAATATAGGTTGACATAGATGAATAGAGGTAGAATTGCATCTGTCCTTGTGAAAACTGCTCACTGCTTAAATCTAAATGATATTCATCTCCCAAATTTAGCCTACAGGATAGACTACAGCTTCTTTAGGGATTTTACATTTATAGTCATGGATAACCTGTAGCTTCATCAAAACTGTGTTTGAGGCCTAGTTCAAGTCAATAAAATGTGGTTGCTTTTTTCCATTTCTTCTACGAGTACTGACTTAAATCGAAGCCATCAATTCTGCTAAAAGCCACATCCAGCTTTTTCATTTGGCTGTTTTAGCTTCTCAATTTTGATTACTGGAGGTGCACTCTTAGGTCAGCTGCACAATGGCAGTGTTTGACATTTGGACTTCACTTCTATACCCCAAGGTGACTGATCCAAGTGTACTCCAATTTGTTGTATGTCAAAATAACAAGAGTCTTTATTGTCCCCCAGAAAGAGGATGCCTCTGTATTTAAAGGTCCTGTGATATTTTTGTTTCTAATTTTCCCTGAGGTTTTCCTTAATAGAGAACCACATTGATGTTGTCCTTTTTTTTTGCCCTACCTGAATCTGTCATAGATTAAGTCTCTTCTAAAGTTAGATAAAAAGAAGTATCAGAGTCTCAGGAAGACTGGATGGGGTGACTCTTAGTCAGTGAAGGGTTTTCTGTCAAAGCATGAGACCTTCAGTTTTGAATATGCATATCTATGAAACATCTGGACATGGCAGGATGCATCTGTAAACCAGCATTGGATCACAAGGTTTGCTGTTCTACTTGTTTTGACAAAATAGCAATCTCTAGATTCAGTAGAAGTGCTTGCCTTTTAAAATGTGATTGAGAGTTATAGAAGAAGGAAC
Source organism: Mastomys natalensis (assembly GCA_021653895.1). NCBI lineage: Eukaryota > Metazoa > Chordata > Mammalia > Rodentia > Muridae > Mastomys > Mastomys natalensis. The sequence goes on from JAJTUV010000802.1 coordinate 43,073, forward strand.
TCAGAGTCTACCTCTGCTTCCACATGTGCATGCATAGATATCCGCATGTGTATGTAGTATGAATGTGTTATGTATGTACACATGTGTGTACATGTATGTATGTGTTGAGTGCACTGTGTATGTGTGTGTATACCAAAGGATGCCTTCTATCATTCTCTTCTGTGTTCCTCTGAGACAGGATCTCTCACTGATCTTGTAGCTCAACCCCCTGCTACCCTCCTATTTACTAGTTCTTAGTGCTGGCATTATAGGTATAGTGGGTCACATGATGTCAAAATACCACCTTTTTGCTTAAGCAGCAAGTGCTGATAAGATTCACTTTTCTAAATGATAGCTATTCTGTCTCAAACATTGAACCCAGTATGCTAAAATTAAAATAAATTCATTAACATGCTTTAAATTGCTAATCTATGTTATGTGTGCAATGCATATGTGGGTTGCATCTAGCGCTAGTGTTGTGGTAACTAGAAGGAAGTGTCACATTGTCAAACCTCTAGAGCTTCGTTACAGGTGTTGTGAGCTATCTCACCTGGTAGTGGAAGTTGAACTCATATCCTCTGAGAGCAAGAAATGTTCTTAACTACTGAGTCCATCTCTCTAATTTCAATTAGAGTGTCTTTTAAGTAAATGATAGAAACACACTTCGGATTGCACTAATAGACTTACAGATGTTTAATAAATCAGTAACTTTTCATTTATGATAGTAAGTAAAGGACATAGACATAATATTCGTGGTCACCTGTTCCTTCAGTCACCCACATATGACATCGTTTCAGATTATACATTTAGTGACATCATCAGGAGATAACACACAGAGTTCACAATTTCCTCTTCTGCCAGTGATTTACCGTGGTTTGCTCATTCGTTTCCCTGGACATATCCAAAAGTTTGACAGAGAAATTCCTTATGGCTATCCTTATAAAGATGTCTTTTAGACTTAAAATAATTTCGATCTAAATATTTACTTTCACATTCATTCATTCATTCTTGGATTGCATCCCAATCCAAGACCCCTCCCTCCTCTTCTCCCAATTCCCCCTTACAAATCCCTTTCCCCATTGCCCTCTGCCCTTCTCCTCAGAAAAGGGGAAACCTCCTTGGTTATCACCTTCTCCCTTGGCCATCTAGTCCTAGCAGGACTAGGCATGTCTTTCTCCACTGAGACCCAACACACAGTCCAGGCAAGGAGAAGGGGATCCAATGGCAGAGAACAGAGATGAAAGGCTGTCAATTTATGAAGTTTCTCACATGAAGACCAAGCTGAACATCTTGCTACAAAATGTTTAGGGTCCTAGGTCTATCTCATGCACGCTCCCTGGTTGGTGAATCAGTCTCTGTGAGCCCCCATGGATTCAGGTTAGTTGACTCTGAATCCCTCTGGCTTTTTCAGTTCTTTATCCCGTTCTTCTACAAGATTTCGGGGTTTCTTTGACTGTGGGTCTCTGTTTTTTTGTTTGTTTGTTGTTTGTTGTTATGTGTATGTGTGTATGTTGTGTGTGGTGTGTGTGTGTGTGTGTGTGTTTGTGTGTATACATGCATATACAGTACACATGCACAGGGCGGAGGACAACTTGCAGGAATTAGTTTTCTGACCATGTAGAATTCAGGATTCAAACACAAGTCACTGTTGTTGGCAGCAAGCCATCCTGCACACTGTGCCAGCTCATCTTCCCAGACATTTCTACTCTATTTTCTGTTTCTCCTCCCTCTTTCCTTTTAGATACCTTGAAACTGGATTATTGGATGGGGAGGGTGGTTTCTTACTCTAGTTTTTTTAATGTCTTTCCTGCATTTTTAAGTCTCAATTTATGATAAACTGTCTTAAGAATTGTCCAATTTTTAAGCGTCTTATACCCTCACTTAAGACCTGATCCTTTGTCTGTCTTTATCCATGCCAATACTGTAACTGGGTAAATCTGAACACAATAGTCTTCCTGTGTCTGCTGTTGATATCATTTTATTGGTTAGTTTCTCTTGGTTTTGAACTGGCTAGCTCTGCATTTGCACTCAACTGCTGGGTCAGAGTAGGAAGAAGAGTTTGGAGTCAGGGTTACTCCACTTGTGACAGCTTTGGTTATTTTCACTATTAGTTATTTTATAAAAACGAGTCTCACTCCGAAATGGTAAACTTGTCCAAGTATACTAGCAAATTATGCATCTAACAACTCATCTGATAGACAATGTTAAATTGTTTTTGTTTGAAATATAACTATAAATATCTGTATGATTATTTATTTACTTTTTCTTTGTGCTTTTTCAGGAAAAAAAATTAACGTTTTCTTTTGTTATTATTAAATTCTGTTCATTGGCTTGTGCTTACAGCCTTTAAATACTTTGCTCAAAGTATAATGTTCAAACAGTTATTGACTAATTGAAACTGTGTGCAAACCACTGAGCACTGTTCTATTGTTTTTACAGTCAGGTGCACTGGAGTTGGGTATGCACATTCCCAGTGCTGTGCTCCTTTTGGGGGGTTGAGCATACTTGGTACTGGTGCTAGAAAATGATTGCATTTGGTGAAATAATATAACACGGAGAGGTCACCTTCTTGCCCTATTTTCTTCCTGAAGATATCTATTAAACCTTTATTTGGAGGAACAGTACCAGAGCTACATTAAATATTTTTCTTCTTCCAAGTTATTAAAAAACATGAATATCTAAAAATATGAACATTAGATCTTTTAAAAATATGTAAAATTCTTCTACATACTTTCTGACTTCTATTCCATTCTTCATGTACAAAAGTCATGTTGGCTGTATTGAGAATAAAAAGTCTATTTTCTATGTGTCTTAAAGACATAGTGCCTGCTGTGTGGGAAAATAACAGCTCTATGGTGGAGTGTTAAGCAGAATTTCTTACAACTTGTTAAGAGCAGGATAAGGTTCCTGTGGCTCTCACATCATTAGGGGAAAGCTCACCTTGTTGGCTAGGTGTTATCTTTTGACTTCCTTTGCAGATCTTTTTTTTTTTTTTTTTTAACTTTATCTATGTGACATTTGCTATTGAGTCTGAAAAAAGAATGAGAAAAGATGAGATTGCCTCTCCTTGGATTTATCTGCCTGCTGCTCAGTGAGATGGTTCTATGAGTTTTTTTTTCTGGTACATGGTAAGAACTAGCTTACATCCCTAAGAACCAATGCCAGCACAGAGGATTAACCTCTAAAGTCTATCAGAAAGTACTATCAGATGTAAATTAAATTGTCACCAAATGATAATGATTGCTGAAGTTCACAGGGAAAATGTTTCAAATCTGCCTGCTCTCCACTAACTAATTAAAATGTAATAATATTTATTCTTCAAGTTGTTACTTATTCAAAATATCAACTTTTTAATTGTGAGATTGTTTGATTAGAATACTACTTAAAATTTCTCAGCATTTGAGATGTAAATAAATAATAAATTAATAAAAAATACTCCAATAATTGGAATATAGAATTTTTCTGTACATTATTCAAAATATGAATATTATATAAATATTAAGAAATAATTTGAAAATATAGAAATAAGTAATTTCTAAAATGATTAAAAGACAGGTAAAACTCCATAGTTTACCAACATTTTCAACATTGTAATGCATATATTTTTAAATTTCTATATTTTCTATTTATATTTGTACTTACTACTTAATGTTCTTGAGGCAGAGCCGTACTATATAGTTGAGGCTATCTTGAAACTCACTAAGTAACTCAGATGGCCACAAATGCATCAATTTCCTGCCTCAGCCTCCCAAATACTGTGGATGTTGGTATATACTACTGTGCCCAGCCTACACTGTCACTCTACTAAAAAACATTTTTAATCCTTTGTTTTGATCAAATTACTTCTAATTAAATTATCAAATGACACAAAATCCAAGAATAGTGAGATATAAAAATCAAATAATAAAGAATTGTTAACTTCCCTTTGTAGGACTTTGAAAAGCTAATTTTAGCAGAATCATCAGCTGTCAGGACAGGTTTTTCCAAACCTTACTGCTCAATTTCAAATTAATATAAAGATGTTCCATCAGTCAGAGTAAGAGTAGATCTGTTAGAATGGCAAACTAAAAGATGTCTGACTTGGCATATAATTATTGGATTATTGTTATAGGAAGACTTGTTTTTTGTAACAGTCTCCTGTTTGCATTCACTATCTTGAAAACCCAATATATTATTGTGAACAAGTGAGTACATCAGTTTCTTTACTCCTGGAGTTTCTATTCATGTTTAGCTCAAGCTTTCCTTTGATCCATACCTCTTTCACTGTCAAATGTCAAGTGTGAATGGTCTCTTGGTCCCAGACACCTTTCCAGTATCTTTTCTTCCTCTTCTCTCTTCCAACCCAGTTGGTACTGAACTATGGGTGCTTTGAATTTTATCAACAATACTGTTTCAGAGTTTTTGTCTTTGCTTCTCTTTTGTGCAATATTCTTCTTCCAGACAGCCAAAAGTTTTGCTTTCCTAATGCATGTAGCTTTGCCCAAGAATATCATCTCTGAATTTTCAGGAAGTCCAATTAGTGCTGTCCATAAGCATGTGGTTATGGGGTTATCCACTGCGGTATAGGCATCACTATGAGTGCTCTCCAACAGATAGACCATCTATCGACATCAACCCTCTCCAGATGAGCACACACACACACACACACACACACACACACACACACAAACAGGAAGAGAGAGAAAGAGAGAAGAGGGAAGGAGAGAGGAAGGGAGGGAGGGAGGAGAGAGGAAAGAGAGAAGAGAGGAAAGGAGAGAGAGAGAGAGCGAGAGAGCACTGGAGGATGAGGGATGCGGGGGCATGAAGGTGCTGCATGCTTCTCTGGACGTACCACTGCTATTACACATATAATTCACCTCAGTTGTAGTTACCTACACAGGATTGAGCCAATTGAATGTGTTTTAAAGTTTGATGCTCAGTGGGTCTGAGTTTTGACCTAACTTATGACCAATATTTTCTCTGTGCTCTTGTGAAAATAAAATGACTTTTGAAGTTTCTAAATTTCCATCTTTTGGTGATAGCAGCATATATGTTCATGATTTACAAGATTTAAAGATGTTAGGATCAGACGACTTATTAGTCTGAAAGATACTTGGAAAATATTAGGTAAATTATAAATAGGACATTTTCTTTTCTAAGTTGGTATGAACATATATCCCCTGCTCTCTAGGTATTATGCTACTGAAGGGCAAATAATACGATTGATGAATAGATAAATATTATTTGTAGAGTGTTAATTTTTGATCTTGACAACTAGGTCAAATGCTCTAAATTTATATAAAATCTCATTTAAAATATCACTTTAACCAGAACATACAAAATGCGCTAACAGCATCTAGGATAACTGTTCTCAGTTTTATATATGTCAAAAATAATCTCTAGTTATGCAGCAAAATGAGAAAAATATCATCACCAATTCCTTTGCTGTAACTGAATCCAAACCGGTGATAGGAATGGGAACATTAATATATTTTATCTCATTAAGATAATAATGTAGCTATGCAGGTTTTAATAATAGAAAGAGTATTTGGTGCTACATCAGAAACTCATGCCAAAGTAAGCATCTATAGAGAATTTCAAATTTCATGAGTGAAAATAAATCTAATGGACTGAGCTATGTGCAAATAAAACTTTCAGGACTGGAGAGAAGGCTCAAGGGTTATGACTGCATCGTGTGGTTTGTAGCATGTACATGTGTTAGTTCCCAGAACCCATGTAAAAAGAGTGGATCACAATTACGTGATCACCTGTTCAACTTTAGGGGATTCCCTCCTGATGTACTCTTCTTATATCTGCTAGCCTTGCATTCATATGGACATACCTGCACACACACCACACACACACACACACACACACACACACAGATACACATGCATACACAAACACACACATAGTTACACATAAACAATACATCTTTAAAAGATATTTCACAAACTAATAAAAGAGTTCCTAAAAACGTGAATTATATTTTCCAAATCATGTTTGCCTACAATAAATCCATCATGTTCTGTGATGACATCTGGGTTTGTGTTTCAGTGATATTTCTAAGATGTACCTCAAAGCTGTTGCTGTTATTTCCATAGTGATAGGATGCCTCTGTGGCTACTGTTTCTTCCCTTAGGTCTCTCTGTACTTGATAGTATCACTTTTTGCAAGGCATTACTTATCATTTGGGGTTAAGGACTTTCACTAGTCTGTTTTCTTTAAGGTAAACATCTCTCCACAGACATTTTGCGTTTATCCAAAGAGACTTCTGGCCTGCAGTCAATAGTTATTTGCAGTAAAAATCCTGGCATGAATTTATATATATCTTTTCCATCATAAAGCATGCACTACTTGTGCAGGTGTAGTCCCATAAAATGTCTTTTCCTGACAGTGTAACTTCCTAACTTCCATAACTTTTGCATTCTTCAGGCCAATAGTACAGGCTAGAACACTACATCAGTTTGCCCACTTTAATAGAAGTCCAATAAAATTGTTTAAACAGAAAAGAAGATTGATGTTGGGTTCAGCATGCCTATGCTTAAGAGAAAAGTCTAATTACTTGGAATAATTCTTTTCACTCAGAACACCTAGGCATCCCATGAGCTCTTCTGTCTTAGGGTCTGCCCTTTGTCAGGCATACCCTGTTATCCTTGGAGATACAATGAGTATGCAGGCTTCCTATCAGCATAACAGCCAATAGGAAAATGAAATTTAAACTGCAGGGCATGCAGCTTCCTTTTAAGAATGTAGCCTAAAAAATCCCAATAATCACTTCTGCCCTTTGGCTCAGGTTTAATCAAAATATCATACTCAAAGACAGTGTAGAGTGATCAGCTTTGTTTTCATTTAAAATCCTTCTATCAGGCTGTGATTGTGGGTTCTTGATGGGGCGAGGGACTCTATGGGTGTTGGGCTGTGAGAAGCCATTGCGGGGTTGGGGAGATTCCACTACAGGGATGGGAAAGCACAGTTTGAGGTCTCAGGGCTTGCCAGAGCTGGCTGTGGGGAGGGGGTTCCTGGGCGGGGAACCGTCTGGTTCTCGGGCTCTTGGGCACCCAGAAGTCGCCGAAGCCACAGAAAAGCCGAGAACGAAATGGGGGCCCACGGGCTGTAGTGGTCAGTGGCCGAAAGAGGAGAGGGGAAGAGAAGCTCCAGCCCCTCAGGGAGAGTCCTTGGCTTGGCTTGTCACAATGGTCAGCTTGGCTTGGCTTGTTTGAGGTCGGCTTGCTTGGGTTGGTGTTGCTCTTGGCTAAGAAACGCAGAGAGGTCTTCTTCAGGAGATTAAACGGTGGCTTTGTAGGTGAAGACCTTCTCCATTGTTCCCCACAGCAGATCCTGATGAAAGAGAAACAGTCCATGGTTTGAAAGCTTTTATTGTCTGGAGAATAGATGAATAAATACTGTACCCCAGTTTCTCAGGGCGAGCCTGAGGTTAAATACCTCTTGCAAGGCTTTGGTGATATCCATACTTTGGTCTATCATGGGCTCCATATCTGGGATGAGTAATTATGTATGTTGTTTTACCAGGAAAAGTCTTATCATATAACAAACCCACATTGACATGGCTACATGACAAGAGACTGCATACAAAATGGTTCATTTTTTTCAAAGTGAATGCACTTCCCTTCAGCCATTTCTTAAAGGTGGTAAATAATTTAATTCAATTAGTCTTAACTTGTTTTTATGTTTCAAGATTTACATTTTAATATATAATATTTACTAAAGGCATTTTTATTATTTTTCTTTAACTTTGTCCCAAATAAGCAACAAATATATAAATACAAATTAATGTTGTGAAGATGTATCTGGCTTCTACAATGCTCTGCTGTGGCTACTACAAATCTGTATCTTCTCTGTTTATATTAGAAAAATACTTCTGATAAATTTGGAAGATTAAAAAAGCTTCAGGTCTAGAGTTGACTTCCTTTGTCCTGTAAAATACTTCATTTGATATATTAAGACTATATTCCACATGCAATTTAATATTATTTGATGATGATATACATCATATTTGAAAATAATTCTTTATAGAGTATGAGTAAAATGAATGTATATAAAATAAAGACCCATTACCACATGAAGATGGAGACAATCACGTAGCACATACATATATATATATATGTGTGTAATATATATATATATATATAAATATATATGTATATATAAATATATAATATATAAACAACAATTCTATAATGTAAATAGGAAGAGAAATGATGAAAATAACTTGTGAACATTAGAAAAAATAACAGACATTTCTTGGTTTTGATTTTAAAGGATTTTTCTTGAAGAGAATTAGAAGTGAAAATAAATATTTTGACAGTACCTCCATCATAAAGAATAATGAAGAGATAGATAATAGATAGACAGACAGATATATCAATAGATTAGGGACTCCATTTAAATGTTGTATGGGAATGGTTGAGTAACTTCCTCGGGTACATTGAGGAGTGGCATGGGGTCTGATTAATCATTCAGCAGCTTTTCTCTGAGTGAGTAAAACGTAATTATCTAGGGCTGGTGAAAAACTCTTTGTGGCCATTGAAAAGGGGGGAAAACACACACACACACACACACACACACACACACACACACACACAAACTTGGTAGATGAAGCAAGGCTTCACCAAACTCCAACAGCTTTATTTTTTCTCTAAGTCTTTTTTTATACCATCGAAGACAAATATTCTCTATGTAAGAAAAAAAAAAGATTTTACTTCATAGTCACAATTATATACATATGTATGTGTGTGTGTGTATGAAACAACCACAACAAAACATATTCAAATCATTAAAGATAAGGAAATTACAGTAGAATTACTTTCAATAATCAATGTTTGTCTTCATAGTGATCTTCAGGAAAATTATGCTAAAATTGTTAGCTATCCCCATGAAGCAATCACAACAGACTATCGGCAGTGTAGGTCTCCACATACACATTCATAGCATACTAGATACAGGATTAAATAGCAATGATATATATGAGAATGCACACCAGCAGCAAGAAGCATCCAAAGACGAACCCCCAGGGCTTTGCCTTTCCTAGGTACACCCATCACAGCTGTGCAAAGATGGTGTACAGTCTCCAGAAGGCTCACTTGCCCACTACAGTTCTTCCTGCATGGCATCCACCAGGTAAATGTCTCCCATAACTTTCTGTATATTACTAGATATTTCAAAGTACTTTAGGTAACTCCTCTAAAATACATACTCTGTATCTAAAGAAAACAGAAACCCTTTATAGACTGAGCTGTACTATTTCTGGAATATCAGCTAAAAGATTCTAAGCCATTATCGAGATTCTTCCAAATCAACATTTACTCCAGCAGTCTTAACAACAGTTAATTCATGGAACCAGCCTAGGTGCCTGCCTAGCAACCGAGAAGTATACAAGGAATATGTACATATATACTCAAAGGGAAAAAAATTAGGTCATTTGAGGAAAATGGATACAACTTGGGATAATCACATTAAATGAATTAATTCAGTCTCAGAAAGACAAATATGGTATGTTTTCTCTTGTTTGTTGTCCCTAGACTTTATATAGATAGTGAAATTTTATACATACATACAAACATACATACACACACATGCAAACATATACATACTCATACACACACAAGCATACACATATCATGAAAAAAGTAAAACTTTCTGGTGACGAAGAGTTCAATAGTGAGAATAACAAGAAATGAAAAGCTAAGGTTGAATGGGAGCAGGACACTCCACAAACATTATGTGCATGTTCAGGGGTTTGGCAACAGAGGGTCTAATGTTCATAAGGTCCCTAGCCAGAGTGCTTATCAAGAACTAGAAGCAGAAAGATGCCTACAAGAGATGTCATAATTACCTAGACTTGCCTTGTATTACATCCACACAACTCATGAAGAGAAGAAGAAGAAGAAGAAGAAGAAGAAGAAGAAGAAGAAGAAGAAGAAGAAGAGAAAGAAGAAGAAAGAAGAAAACTGTTTTGGTCTAGCAGGTACACCCTCAGACAGAACCAGATCCTCAGGTGTATCCATTTTTTATTCAATACATCTACCTAGTATCTTCACCAGATTTTGAAAACTCAGTCAGCATACTTTTCTTGATAAGTAAGATAAGAAAAAAATGTACACACACACACACACACACACACACACACACACAACCCAGAGCTCTTTGTCATTCCCTTTGACTCCTGTACCCTCAAAACTACTAATTTGTCACATAAAACCAAACATCCCGCCATTTGTTGAACCTTTGAGTATGGTTTCATTGTTCCAATTATTTTTAATTGAGAATGTCTCACTGTCTGCAGATTATCGTCATCCTGGCTTTCATATTCACAGTGGCATATTTCTTTATGAAGTTGATAAACAATCTTGAACTCTAAATTGTGCTCTATGTGTCACCAAGACACAGCTGTGAAATGTGGTAATAAAATGTGAACCAGGAGTCCACATCAGAACAAACAAGGTCATCATCAAATAACTGCTGAGATTAGGGTCATTTTTATCACTGGCTAATTGCTCTGTCTGTTGGATTGAAGGGGAAATGCAGTATGCCTTTTACAGAGATCTTTGCAACCAGCGGGGTGTGTTAGTTGCATTACTAGTTTGGACTCTGAAAGTTTTTACAGGAAATGAACACAGGTTTAACCCTCCTTTTTATGAGTATTAAGCACCACTTATTCATTTGCCACTCTGCTCCATGGATTAGAGAAAGGCAAGACTAAGCTGTGACTTCTGCTTAAAATGAATTTTACTATGCACTTAGAGAAATAACGTGTCATACAGAGGTCTGTGAATGACTGAAACTATGTGGATATGAGACATTTAAATGGGATCAGTTTTCATTGATATTTGTCACCGTGTGTGTGTGTGTGTTGTGTGTGTGTGTGTGTGTGTGAAGATGTTTCCACAAAGGTTTTTTTGTCAGTTATTTATAACACTAAGGAGTCAGGAAATCAAATGAATAAAGAGTTAAAGAAATCAAAAGAATAAAGTCAAGGAATAAGGAAAATAGCCACAAAAGATGTAAACTGGATATCGTTTCTTCTCCTCAGTGCACTTGCTTCAACTTTCTTATCAAATGTCACTTGACAAAGTCTTTCTGAGCTGTAATTTTTAACAAGAAGCCAGAAGAGAAAAACAGCACACTTTTACCGACAGTGTGATATACATATCTATGTAAAATATGTAAGAACTCAAAAGGAGCAGAATAAAGCAAGGTGTCATCTGACTCCCACCCAGTGCCCTGGCTTGAGCACTCCCTCCAAAAAAGTTTATGTTTTTTATCATATTATAGCAGAGAAATGCTAAAGCTTTGAGTCCTGCAAGAAAGTAGTGATAATCATATTACTTCAAAACGGGTACATATAAATGTGTCACATACAATGAACTTGGTGCCACACAAGTCGAACATTACCTCAGTACGTTTTTAATCCAATGGTTTTCTAGTATTTGTTTAAATTGATGTTGGGATTGTAAGTGAGAAATGACATTTAATGTTTCCTTGATTTCTAGTTTTCCTGATGTATCTTTTCTGAACATGGACAACAGACCACTTTGTTTTCTTTTAACATTTCTGAGCAAATATTTTGTAAACAAACTAAATAGCAGTGGTTGGAGACTGCAAAGACAGCTCACTAGACAAAGCTTACTGTACAAACTTGAGGATCTGTGTCAACCTAAGGTTGATTGATGCGCTATGATCCCCAGCATGGGGCAACAACTGGGAGACAGGTGGATCCCAGGGCCTCACCTGCTAGCTCATCAAGCTAAAATGGAAAGCTGAAGATTCTGTGAGAAAATGTTAAACATATAAAGTGGAGAGCAATGGGAATTCCCCAAAGTCTATTTCTTGCCTCCACATATTTAAACATAGGTGTGCATACCCAAACCTACAGATGCACCAATTGCACACATGCACACGAGCAAGTATGGTGTGTTGAGATGTAACCTCTTTATTTCATTTTTAGTGGGAAGATTTAGTTGGATGTAATCAGAAAGATTGCTGGGAAACTGCAAAATGTGTGTTATTTTCATGTTTGGAGATGACATAAAGAGAAATGGACCAGTCCAGTGAAACCAGGAGAGGCGCAAGTCACTACTGCCATATCACTCAATAGCTCACTTCCAAACACACAGGAAGATATTTAAGCCACAGAAATCTAGGAAACATTTTTGCTTATATGAGGTTAGGCAGCCACACTAAATTTCATCCCTATGAATTACTATTTTCAAAATATGCTTAAACAGTTGCAAGAGTGTGGAATGCAAAGTGTTTCTATTCTAAATAAGCAGCATCTTATTCTGATCACGGCAAATATTTACCACATTAAGATTATGACATAGCGAACATCACACATGACCTAACTCACTTTCTTAATCACAACTATGTGTGTCTGTGTTCCTCACTTGCCAAAACCTTAAATACTCCTTAAGACAGTTGTATCTCCAGGTAATTTGATCATAATTTCAAATGCTAAAGGAGTAAGACAAGAATATGTTTTCCTGTTATTTTTAGTACTGCTTGACCAATGAAAGGAGAAAGAAGCTAAGTTAAATGGCAGAGTTATGGTTCTTAGATGCCTATCAAATAATATATCTATAAATACCCAAATTACAAAGAGACAATAATTTACAGTGAGTACTAAGGAGGGATAACTCTAGAAGGATGGAAAGAAGAGGCTTTAATCTTCTGAGCCTAAGGATCAGATTTCTTTACTATGCAGAATCCCCCTTTTCCCCTTATCCTTGAATACTATAGTACTTTCACTCTTATTTTGTGTCAAGTTCAAGGGATGAATTCTTTTCAAATTAAAGAAGAGTGTGAACGTATCTTTTCTAAGTTACATTCAATCTTTTCTTGCCACCAACATTCATATGATTTCTTTCAAAGACACCTTTTTTAAGGTTCTACATAAAATCATAAAATGCATAACTCAATTCTATAATTGACTAAAGCCTACATACTGCCAAATAGGACTAAATTTATTCCCAAAGATCAGAGTATTTCTATAGTTTTTTTTATGGCATTATCTGAAAATGACATAAATACATTATTTTTTAAAATTAACTAGCAGCTACTTATTTTGTATTGTCTATTGTTGACCAAGTTGGCTAGTGTTATTGGTTTTATTGAGAAGATGCTTTAATTATTACAACAGGAAAACATAACTCATTTGGTCTACATTTTAGTAAGAAAAGAATCTTCTCTTGCTGATGGCAAAAACTAAGTAATTTTCAAGAGTTTACACTGAGTTTTAGATCTGAAACAAGATGCTGAAGGTGACAGAAGAGAAGAAAAGGGACATATATGATATGGACTGAAGAGTATGTAGCACAGTGTCAGAGCACTTGCCTAGCATGCACAAGACCCTGAGTTTACTCTATATCACTTTGAGTATATGCACATACATGGTGTATGTGTGCTTGTATACCAATAAAGATGAATATATGGTTGATTAACTCTTCTAAAAGATAAAATTTTTGTGTGTTCAGTGTTCACGTCTTTAGTATGTCTTAAGTTCAAATAAAACAGAAAATCATGGTAATATATATTTCCCAGCCTGTTAGGTACATGGGCTTTGCTTTGACAGTTCATTATGTTTGAACAAATCATTGACCATTCATAACATACTATTAACTGTATATTTATTGAAAGATAAGCATGATGCATACACACACACACACACACACACACACACATACACATTTATGTATTTAGGGAAGTTTCTGAAATCCATTCTGGGATTGAATATCCAATCAAATTTTCATCAAATTATTGTCTTTTTTTTTTTCTCCAAACACCAAAATTTCTAGCATTATTACTATGGAAATCAGACAATGATTTCCTAGGAAAACAAGAAACATGTCTCTAATAGGAGTAATAACTTAGAGAGTTTTAGTAACTATACATGTATAATTATGGAGGCATCTGCTTTGCATTTATTGAATCACTAACCTTCACTACTAGAGGAAAATTTTCTTAGAAATGAGCCGACAGGCCAGGAGGCCAACTAGACAGATGTCATGTATAAGACAGCCAAAGTTAGGAAGCCATATGAGATTTATGTGTCTAGCCAGGAGAGACCAAGGATGGAGTCAAGCTGAAGCAGCTGGGATAGCGTTTAGGAACAAGGTCACAGCCACGTATATTACAACTGAGCTCTTGTAAATCCAGGCATGTCTGGAGAGGAGGAATACAAAGAATGAGAAAACAAGGCTTCAGAAGAAACAGAACCAAGCCAAGAATCTGAGCAGCAAGATAAAGGTCCAAGTGTTGTTAAAGAATTGGAGGCAAGACATTTTTATTGAAGACATATCTATGTTGTGTTATAGTGTAGATGCCCCATAGACCCTGAGTGCCATGGAAAATCTTGGCAGGTTCCAGGTGTCTACACAGAAGTCAAACTTTTAAGGCCACTGCAACTGCTGAAGTTCAAGAGAAGAAAGCAGACAAATGAGTCGTTAAGTTTCTGATATATAGAGAGACTTTGGAAACTGTTGGTAATTCTTCCTTCCCAGCCATCTTGTGTCTTTATTACATGGCTTCAAATGTAGTACTTTCTGTAAGACATATTTGCTTCCAAATTGTCTTCAAATGTAAACCCATCATTTTCCTTTTAGGCACGAAGACCTGAAAATCTCCAACTAGCGTTTTAGTAGGAGGTAAGTCTGAGCAAAGATTGAGTTTGCCTCTCAGTTGGTGGCACTGCATGCACTTGACTGAGATGAGAGAGTTAGAGCACACAAGACTGAATCTTCACTCCAGGATGGGTAGCAGGTGTCTATCAGAAGGGCAGACTGACTGAAGAGCTTTTAAACACAAGACATACATGTGGAACCAAACACATAACATCTCTCAAACACCTATGTCTTCTTAGTTCAAGCAAAGGTGATTATTTTCTTTCTCTGAGTCCCCACCCAAAAAAACTCCTATCAGTGAGTTCTGATATTATTCTTATGAAAATCAGCTTTAGAGAACCTGATATTTTGTAATACAATCAGAACAATGGAGATAAGCTCTGGGTAGTGATGTGTCAGGGGATCTCATCTCATCATTGTGCAAAATTTTCAATAATAATGACCTTGAGGGATAAGACTTCTTGGCAGACATTGCATAGATGAAATGCATACCTGACAACCCTACAGGAGGTACAGTCTACATATACATAGAGAAAATTTATTTCCCAGGATCTTATCTGTGGGATATCAGTTTTCATCTGTACAAGAACCTATATTGAGAATGATCAATCTTTGTCTACTGGCATACTTTCTAATGAACAAGCCACTTAACTGTTCAGTGCATCAGAAAAGTGTTCAATGGTTGGATATGCACTCTTAGACAATGGTAGAAACATAAGCTCTACAGGTTACTTCCTATAATCTTCTTTTTCTGAATTGCGAAAGAACAGTAGACAAGAACCTGTGAATAGGCCATTTTCAGGTGGGAAGTTCTGGGAAATTGTCTTCATCAAAGTCCATCCCTTGATATTTCTGGCTGCTCCCATGAAGACACCATATCCAGACCCATGCTAGAGGAACCACTGCACTCAGAGCAGCAGGTAAGAACCCTCCTCCACAACCCTATACCCCAGAACTGCAACTGGGAGCCTGGGGCACTCAGGACCCATCACCCACCCAAACCCTACCGTACGGAATACCACTCCCCTTCTGTCCCTCACTTGGTCCTTTTGGCTGGGGCAGATTCCTAGCTTGTCTACTCCTGTGAAGACACCATACCTTGACTCATCCTAGAGGAAACACTGCAATCAGAGCAGCAGGATTTTAGGATCCCAGAGGCAGCCTGACTTCCAGGAGCTCTTACACACAGGAGCTCAGGATCACAGAGACAGCTGGACTCTGAGGAGTTTTGAGACAAACAAGATAACAGGACAGACATGCTCCAGTCAGATACAGTGAATGCAGGTAGCACTAGAGATAACTAGATGGCAAAAGGCAAGCACAAGAACATAAGCAACAGAAACCAAGGTTACCTGGCATCATCAGAACCCAGTTCTCCCACCATACCAAGTCCTGGACACTCCGTCGTAGCAGAAAAGCATGATTCAGATTTAAAATCACTTTTCATGATGATGATAGATTACTTTAAGAAGGAGATAAATAACTCCCTTAAAGAAATATAGGAGAACACAGGTAAACAGGTAGAAACTCTTAAAGAGGAAACATAAAAATCACTTAAAGAATTACAAGAAAACACGATCAAACAGGATCAAACAAAACCATCCAGGATCTAACAATGGAAGTAGAAACAATAAAGAAATCTCAAAGGGAGACTACCCTGGAGATAGAAAATCTAGGAAAGAGATCAAGAGTCATAGATAGAAGTATCAACAACAGAATACGAGAGATACAAGAGAGAATCTCGTGTGCAGAAGATACAAAGGAAAACATTGACACAACTGTTAAAGAAATGCAAAATGCAAAACACTCCTAACCAAAAACATCCAGAAAATCCAGGACACAAGGAGAAAACCAAACCTAAGGATAATAGGTATAGATTACAGTGAAGATTCCCAACTTAAAGGGCCAGTATATATCTTCAACAAAATTATAGAAGAAAACTTCCTTAACCTAAAGAAAGAGATGCCTATGAAAATACAAGAAGCCTAGAGAACTCCAAATAGACTAGACCAGAAAAAAAATACCACCCATCACATAATAATTCAAATATCAAATGCACAAAACAAAGAAAAATATTAAAAGCAGTAAGGGGAAAAGGTAAAGTAACATATAAAGGCAGATATATAAGAATTACACCAGACTTCACACCAGAGACTCTAAAAGCCTGAAGATCCTAGTCTGATATCATACAGACCCTAAGAGAACACAAATGCCAGGCCAGACTACTATACTCAGCAAAACTCTCAATAACTATATATGGAGAAACCAAGATATTCCATGACAAAACCAAATTTACACAATATCTTTCCACAAATCCAGCCCTACAAAGGAAAATAGATGGAAAACTCCAACACAAGGAGGGAAACTACAACCTAGAAAAAGCAAGAAATTAATCTTCCAACAAACCCAAAAGAAGATAGCTACACAAACATAATTCCACCTCTAATAACAAAAATAACAGGAAGCCACAATCACTGTTCCTTAGTATCTATTAACATCACTGGACTCAATTCTCCAATACAAAGACATAGACTAACAGACCGGATACATAAACAGGACCCAGAATTTTGCCGCATACAGGAAAAGCACCTCAGTGATAAAGACAGACACTACCTCAGAGTAAAAGGCTAGAAAAGAGTTTTCCAAGCAAATGGTCCCAAGAAACAAGCTGGAGTAGACATTCTAATATCGAATAAAATTGATTTTCAACCAAAAGTAATCAAGAAAAGATCAGGATGGACACTTCATACTTGTCAAAGAAAAATCTACTAAGATGAACTCTCAATTCTGAACATTTATGCTCCAAATGCAACGGCACCCACATTCATAAAAGAAACTTTACTAAAGCTCAAAGCACACACTGCACCTCACACAGTAATAGTGGAGGACTTCAACACCCCACTCTCAGCAATGGACAGATCATGGAAACAGAAACTAAACAGATACACAGTGAATCTAACAGAAGTTATGAACCAAATGAATTTAACAGATATCTATAGAATATTTCATCCTAAAACAAAAGAATATACCTTTTTCTCAGCACCTCATGGTGTCTTCTACAAAATAGATTATATAATTGGTCACAAAACAGGCCTTAACACATACAAAAAGACTGAAATAATCCCTTGCATCCTATCAGAACACCATGGACTAAGGCTGGTCTTCAATAATGACAAAAACAATGGAAAGCCCACGTACACATTGAAACTGAACAATGCTCTATTCAGTGATGACTTGGCCAAGGATGAAATAAAGAAAGAAATTAGAGACTTCTTAGAATTTAATGAAAGTGAAGACCCATAATACCAGGACTTGTGGGATTCAATGAAAGCAGTGCTAAGGGGAAAACTCATAGCTCCAAGTGCCTACAAAGAGAAACTGGAGAAAGCATACACTAGCAACTTGACAGCACACCTGAAACCTCTAGAATAAAAAGAAGCATGTGTAGCCAAGAGGAGTAGAGGCAGGGAATAGTCAAACTCAGGGCTGAAATCAACCAAGTAGAAACAAAGAGAACTATTCAACATATCAACAAAATCGGGATCTGGTTCTTTGAGAAAATCAACAAGATAGATATACCCAGACTAACCAGAGGGCACAGAGACAGTATCCAAATTAATTAAATTAGAACTGAAAGGGTAAATATAACAACAGAAACTGAAGAAATTCAAAAAATCATCAGATTCTACTACAAAAGTCTATACCCAACAAAACTGGAAAATCTGGATGAAAGAACAATTTTCTAGACAGATACCAGGTACCAAAGTTAAATTAGGAGCAGATACCTATGCCCCTGCCTTCTCATAGAAGCCAGATGTTTCAAACAACATAACCCTCCCTTCCCCCACCAAAAAGAGCTACATTGGATTTTTTTTTTTCCTAAAATAGGTTTAACATTTCAGAATTGAGCATTGGTCCTCAAGGCTTCTTGCAGTTCACTGTGTGTGGAATCTGTCATCTCTTTTCAGTGTCCGCTGTCTGACCCACTGAGGACATCTTGGACACTTGTTTGCCCACTTAAGGGTTCAAGAGACTTACTTGCTCTGTCTCAGTATAGAGGCTAAGGCATCCCGAAGCTCTTCATAATAGGTTTTCTTTTCATTTACTTGACCTTCTTTGTATTGGTACCCATGGAAAAGCACAAGGTTCTAGCTCCTTGGAGGTAACATACTCCAGATCTGTTAGGTGGACTCTTCTCCTAACAGGGATCCCAGAGGGTTCTCTGGAGGATGGGAAAGGAGCAGTCTCATGTCCTACCAAGGAGTAACCAGCAGTTGCCTTATCCCTGCCTACTGGCCATGTTCCCACCTTCTCATGGGAGGACCTTCAGAGGCCCTAGAGGCTGGGTTTTCCTCAGCTCTGTATCATTCTGAGTACGAGGCAGGTTGCACCTTGTAGCTAGATGTCTAAATCGAAGTGAGAGATTGAATTCTTTGTGGACTTTTGGTTTGTGGGGGAGTTTTAGTTGTGTTTCTTTTGGTTCAATTTCAGCCAAACTCGTCTGCTTTTGATTTCTTTAAAGGATAAGTGGTCTATCTATCTATCTATCTATCTATCTATCTACTATCTATCTACCTACCTACCTACCTACCTACCTATCTATCTATCTATCTATCTATCTATCTATCTATCTATCTATCTATCTAATCTATCTATCTATATTATGTGTATGTTTGCATTTAAGTGTGAATGTTTTGAAAAAAAGAGACATGTCCTTCTACAACTGATATCCAGTTCAGACATCATTCTCTCTCCCTTCCACCCTCTTTTCCCTCTTTTCATACTCTTGTATTGTTCTAATAAACAATTGCTTTTCAAAAAAAATTAGGAGCAGATAAACCATCTAAACAGTCCCATAACCCCTAAAGAAATAGCAACTGTCATTAACAGTCTCCCTGCCAAAAAAAAAAGCTCAGAATCAGATGGTTTTAGTGCAGAATTCTATCAGACCTTCTAGGAAGACCTAATACCAGTTATCTTTAAACTATTCCACAAAATAGAAATAGAAGGAACACTACCAAATTCATTCTATGAAGCCACAATTATGCTTATACCTGACCCACACAAAGACACAACAAAGAAAGAGAACTTCAGACCAATATCCCTTATGAATATTAATGCAAAAATACTCAATGAAATTCTCGCAAACCAAATCCAAGAACACATCAAAATCATCCATCATGGTCAAGTAGGCTTTATCCCAGGAATGCAGGGATTGTTCAATATATGGAAATCCATCAATGTAATCCATTATATAAACAAAGTCAAAGAAAAAAATCACATGATCATCTCATTAGATGCTGAGAAATCATTTGACAACATTCAACATCCCATCATGGTAAAAGTCTTGGAAAGATCAGGAATTCAAGGCCCATACCTAAACATAGTAAAAGCACTATACAGAAAGCCAGTAGCCAAAATCAAACTAAATGGAAAGAAACTTGAAGCAATCCCACTAAAATCAGGGACTAGACAAGGCTGCCCACTGTCTCCCTACCTATTCAATATAGTACCATAAATCCTACCCAGAGCAATAAGACAACAAAAGGAAGAAAAAGGGATACAAATAGGAAAGGAAGAAATCAAAAAATCACTATGTACAGATGATATGATAGCATACTTAAGTGACCCCAAAACTTCTACCATAGAACTCCTAAACATGATAAACAACTTCAGCAAAGTGGCTGGTTATTTAATTAACTCAAACAAATCAGTAGCCTTCCTCTACTTAAATGATAATCAGACTGAGGAAGAAATTAGTGAAGTATCACCCTTCAAAATAGTCACAATATAAAAAACCTCCATGTGAATCTAACCAAGCAAATGAAAGTTCTGTATGACAAGAACTTCAAGTTTCTCAAGAAAGAAACTGAAGATCTCAGAAGACAGAAAGATCTCCCTTGCACATGGATTGGCAGGATTAATATAGTAAAAATGGCCGTTTTGCCAAAAGCAATCTACAGATTCAATGCAATCTCCATCAAAATTCGAAATCAATTCTTCATAGAGATAGAAAGAGCAATTTGCAAATTCATTTAGAATAACAAAAAAACCCAGGATAGTGAGAACTATTCTCAACAATAAAAGAACTTCTGTGGGAATCACCATCCCTGACCTCAAGCTGTGCTACAGAGCAATAGTGATAAAAACTGCATGGTTTTGGTACAGAGACTGGCAGGAAGATCAATGGAATAGAATTGAAGATCCAGAAATGAACCCACACACCCTATGGTCACTTGATCTTTGACAAAGGAGCTAAAACCATCCAGTGGAAAAAGGACAGCATTTTCAACAAATGGTGCTATTTCAACTAGAGGTCAGCATGTAGAAGAATGAAAATTGATCCATTCTCATTTCCTTGTACAAAGCTCAAGTCCAAGTGGATAAAGGACCTTCACATAAAACCAGATATACTGAAACTAATTGAAGAGCAAGTGGGAAGAACCTTGAATACTTGGGCACAGGGAAATGTTCCTGAACATAACACCAATGGCTTATGCTCTAAGATCAAGAATTAACAAATGGTACCTCATAAAATTGCAACGCTTCTGTAAGGCAAAGGACACTGTCAATAGGACAAAACAGCAACCACCAGACTGGGAAAAGATCTTTACCAATTCTACATCCGATAGAGGGCTAATATCCAATATATACAAAGAACTCAAGAAATTAGACTCCAGACAATCAAATAACTCTATTAAAAAATGAAGTATAGAGATAAACAAAGAATTCTCAACTGAGGAAACTTGAATGGCCGAGAAGCACCTAAAGAAATGTTCAACATCCTTAGTCATCAGGGAAATGCAAATCAAAACAACCTCACACCTGTCAGAATGGCTAAGGTCAAAAACTCAGGTGATAGCAGATACTGGTGAGGATGTGGAGAAAGAGGAACATTCCTCCTTTGTTGGTGGATTGCAAGTTGGTACAACCACTCTGGAAATCAATTTGGCAGTTACTCAGAAAATTGGACATAGAACTCCTTGGCATATACCCAGAAGATGCTTTAATATATAACAAGGACATATGTTCCACTATGTTAATAGCACCTTATTTATAATAGCCAGAAGCTGGAAAGAAACCAGATGTTCTTCAACAGAGAAATAGATACGGAAAATGTGGTATTACTCAGCTATGAAAATAAATGTATTCATGAAATTCTATACAGCTGGATGGAACTAAAAAATATCATCGTCAGTGAGGTAACTCAATTCCAAAAGAAAAAACATGGTATCCACTGATAAGTAGATATTAGCCCAAAAGCTTGAAATACCCAAGATACAATTCACAGACCACATGAAGTTAATAAAGAAGGAAGACCATAGTGTGGGTGCTTCGGTCCTTCTTAGAAGGAGTAACAAATTACTCATGGGAGCAAATATGGAGACAAAGTGTGGGACAGAAACTGAAAGAGGGGCTTTCTGGATACTATTCCTCCTGGGTATCCATCCCATGTGCAGTCACCAAAGGCAGACGCTGATGTGGATGCCAGGAAGTGCATGCTGACAGGAGCCTGGTATAACTGTCTCCTTACAGGTCTGCCAGAGCCTGACATATACAGAGGCAGATGCTCATAGCCCACCATTGAACTGATCATGGGGTTTCCAATGGAGAAGTGAGAGAGAAGACTGAAGGGGTTTGAGGCCCCATGGGGAGAGCAACAATACCAACCATCCAGAGCTCCCAGGGTCTAAATCACCAGCCTGGGAGCACATAGGGAGGGACCCATGGGTCCACCTGTATATGTAGGGGAGGATGGCCTTGTCCTGCATAGGTGGGAGAGGAGGTCCTTTGTTCTGTGAAGGCTGGATGCCCCAGGGGGAAATTCGAGGCAGGGGAGGTGGGAGTGGGTTGATTGTTGGGGGCATATCCTCATAGAGGCAGGAGGAGGGGGGATGGAATGGGGGTTTCTGGGTGGGGGAAATGCAGAAGGGATAACATGTAAAATATAAATAAAATATCCAATAAAAAAAAGAACCTGTGAATAAAGTCTTTCAACTTTTAGAAGTGAAATTAGAAACTTTGGTTGGACAGGTGGAGCTTTGAATGAGCAAGTAGGGACTTGTGGGCAGGCCTTGAGGCTTTACAGCTCATTCCTACTTTCTGTTCACTCTCTGCTTTCCACGGGTTAATACATTGTGACCATCAAGGTTCCTGATTCAGCTTCCAAACCTTGTTCTTGACCAAAACAGACTGTGTTCTACAACTTTTAACCTCCTTAAATTGTGTTGGGTGGCTTGCACTCTTACATTTTGCTCTCTTACTTCTCTCTTTCCTTCTTGGGTTCTTCCCTTACTCCCCTTCTCCACGTGATCATGGCCGGCCTCTACTTCTCTACTTTCTCCCTCTCTCTTCCTTTCTCTACCTCAAATGCCCTCCTAACTCCCCTCCTCATGCCCTGAATAAACTCTAGTCTATACTAAAAATAATTCTGTTGGGTGGGTATTTCATCACAGCTATGAAGAGAAGTAACTTTCATTTTCCTAGTATATTATCAAATTATTGTTTATAATGTAAGGAACCTACAAATCTATTAATACATAGAAAACTAAAACCATGTTTGTATAACAAAATATGAAGCTTAAATACTATTTAAGTAGAATTTATTCATTCTGTGACAATAAAGATATGATTCAATCTACTAATTATTTTATGTCTTTGTTAAAGTGAGGGACTTTGTCTTAAGAGTGTAAGAGAGAACAAGACATTTGACATCTTCCTCTGGCTTCCTTATATGAGTACTTGTGTATGCAACACCACACACATACACACACACACACACACACACACGCACACGCACACGCACACGCACATGCACATGCACGAATACATATGTACACACAGGATAAAAGAGGAATCATAAGGATGACATTTTGACTCACATTTTATCAGTTTACCTGTAGATTCTGCTATGGGCTCTGGTCACATAATCAGGCACATAATTAAGTTTCACTAAAGCAATAGATTAGCATATATGAAGACAGTTTCCTTAGGATGGATTCCATTCTTTTGTTAATAAGCCTCCATATGATGATTCTCAGTGCATGCCAGTGTTGGCTAGAATAGTTAAGACGGAAGAAGAGTGCTTCCTGTTTGGGGGTGTGACTCTGTGATTTAGTGAATAACTGAAATGGCTGAAGGCTTAAATACTTAGCCTTTAAAATCATTGTCCATGAAAATTGTCTTTGTTTGCTCTGAAGTCAGTGTTATTACCTACTCTTTAAAAGTAACAGAAATTGCATAGACCAAGAATTAATAAGCAGATAGAAACTCAAACTTTAGGAATAAAAGTGTTAGTGTAACAATGGGAAGTATGATAACTTTGTAGAGAGGTTACTCTCCTGAGCCCATTGCTGTGTTAATCAAGCAGTCTGCCCTGCCTTTAGTTTTTAAGGCAAAGAAAATGGGAAGTAGTAATAATTGAGGTGTAGGTGAATAAATTTAGAAGTGAATTGATTTAGAGTCATATAAGCAGTTCAGGCATGAAGCAGTCAGTGATGAAATGAGTATAATGTAATACAATATGTATACCATGGGTATAATATAATAAAATATAATATATAGTTATGGAAGAAATGATATGGTTCCACAACAGGGGGTAATGTCTATGTCTGCAAGTATGGACAGAAACTCAGGTTGATTTGGCTTTAAAAACAGTTATTTTATTCACTCACATTTTTTATTGTTCTTGGCTATCTGTTTAGATGTCAACTACAAAAGGAATAATACAAATATTACTGGGGTCAGATAAAAGAAACTTGAATGTAAAACATGACTTGTCTTATATTATTGTTAATCACTTTAGAATATTTCTATATTGCAAATATAGGCTTTTCAACCCCACTTTTATGTCTCATTTCTGATTTTGGTAATTCTGTGCCTTTGCCTTAAAAACTAAAGGCTGTGCAGACTGCTTGATTAACACAGGAATAGGCTCAGGAGAGTAACCTCTCTGCAAAGCCACAGACTGGATTCCTTGTCACAATACTTTCTTTTCAATTGTTCTGTCTAAAAGATGAATCTTTGAAGGTACCCTAACTTCAAAGAATGTCACTATACCCTTTGATTCTGTGTGTTAGCTTTCAAAAGATTTGAAATTCTGATTTGAAATTATCTAATACTTGTGATGAGCTTTCAAACAACATGAAGCCAACATTTCTGTTTCTAGTTTAACACCACTAACCATGCCTCAGTAACAAAGGGTCTGGGTCCTCTGGAGAAAAGTTTCTGAAGACATTGGCTGGTGCTTCTGAAACAGAGAGAAGATCTCACTTGTGATCCTGTCCATTTGAGCTTATCAGGCAGTGCTATGTATCACTTATTCATGTACTTTGAAGCCTGGGGGCATCTTCTGTACATTAAGATATTTCTACCTCCCAGAATTATATGGATTAGACATGACAGAGGCAGTCCACCAGAAGATTAGATTCCAGAATTCAAACAAAAAATTATCTTGATACTAAAATTAGTTTTGAGAATTGTATATTGAAGAATACACAGCCTTGGTTTATCTACTCATAAAGCAAGCTGAGCAGACCTGCTCAAACCTCTGATGTCCTGAAATTTCAGCTGAATGCAGTGAAGACACAGACCTCAGAGGCTTATCAATTTACCCTTCTCCCTGCCCCTCTTCTAATATCTCAATGCTCAAATTCAGCTTGAAGAAGTTAATGAAGAGTCAGCGCCCTTATTCCCTGGGCTTGGGGACTGAGGTGGTTAATATTAGGCTATCCTTCTAGGGAAAAGTAATGATTTTATTGGAACAGGGAGGAATAGTTAGAATTAATTATTTAGCTATTTGGAAGAAATCTGTATAATTGTTATTAAGCTAAAGTTATATTTCTTAAATGGTACAAAATTTATTTTGATTTTAGATTTAAGGATTTCATTGGTATGAGTTTCTTATTGATATAAAAGTGAGATTAATATTGTTACTATCATAGGCATTGTGCCTATATAACACATTTAGGAATACAAGGCTTAGATCCAGTCCTTCTTTAACTTTTTTAACTGATTTGAGATGGTTAGCCTGTGAGTTAAGGGCCGACAGCAATTGCATGGCTCTGAGTTTATTGTTAGGATGTTTTCTAGATTTTAATTAGAAATACTGGAGAGGACTTAATGGACAACAGTCCAGATTTATCTACATAGATAGTTGGTTTTCAAAAACATCAGAACTCCACAGAAGTGATGTCACTAGCATTTCTGTATTAATGTTCATTTTATTAGAGACCTGTCTGCTCCTGACAGCTTCCCTGTCTTGGATTCTAAGAAGAAATTGAGTATCTTTGGAGTCACTCCAGTTGTGGTGAGACAGCCACTAGGTAAGAATTGCCTCTTTTCATCTACAGACAAAATCCTGTCCAGAAAAAGGACACACTTGCGGAATAGTCGACTGATTATATCTGCCAAGACAGAGTAATCAGCCCTTAAAAATTCTGCATTACTAGGTCTGTCAGATGATCCTGGACCAGAAGGCTGAAGACCAGATGCTCCAATGTTGTAAAGGACTGTCCAGGTGCTCAGCGGTCTATATAAATTGGCTAAGTTTTGGAAGCCATACTTTGTGTTTCCCATATCTTCAGTTAATTCAGTCATTCTGGATCTGATGGGGTTGAAGACTTATAGTCTCACAGCCATTGCAGGCTATTTACTTTGAGAGGATTGTTTTTAGATAGCATTCATTCTAAGAACAGGACATAAGCCAGATTCAGAACTAAGTTTTTTTAGTTAAGAGAGATAGCAGAGGTTCTATTTAGGTAACAAAAATGATAGACTGGGTATTAGGTCTATCTTGCACTTTAATAATTACAACATGGTAATATAGTTTGTATTCAATTTATATCTGAGAGAAAAGAGTCTTTTAATTGGACAAAAAGGGGGAAATGTTGTGGATAGCCCCAGCCTTGTATTTTGATCCTAGTTCCACTTTCCTCGGAGGGGCTGCAGAGGATGAGTGAATCTGTACACAGGTGACATCTTGTGAACCTTCTGTCCAATTAAAACCTGTAAAATAAAGGCTAGAGCCAGTGATTGGGCAGTAGAAGGGGAGGCAGAGAAAAAGGCTTAGGGAAGGAGAGAAGAGGAATTTGATATAAGAGGCAGTCGATGAAGGAAGGTGTAGGAGAAGGAAGTCGACAGAGGAAGATGAAGTAGGAAGCAAATGACAGAGGAACTGGAGGTGGAAGGACAAGCAAGCGGCCTGGATAAACCGCAAGTTATAAGGGATATCATAGCTGGGGAATAGAGTACTGTAATGGTAAATCTGCCCAATCTAGGCATGCAATTTATACCCTTAATTACTGAGTTGTGTTTTCCTTGACTGGTCTTATTTGGGTAGGAGATTTACAGCAACAAATTTCCACACTCAGACTTTTAATAGTCCCCCCTTCTATCTATGATCTCTTCCACATAGCTACTTAGTCTTACAGACACTCTTGCAGCTCCAGAGAGACTAGAACCCTGTCTGCTTGTCCTAAACTGGTTCTTGACTCATGTTCTTGGCCATCTTTACTCCCTGCAAATACTCTTTAAGTTTCTTTCCAAACTAAACTTAAACCAATGTTAACTTACACATTGATAATGGAAGAAAATGCATAAAAATATTTCCTATTAGACTTTTAATTAACTGATTTTATAATTATAATTATTATTAGTGTGTGTGTGCACACATGCATGTGTGTGTGTATGTGTTCTCTGTGTGTGTGTGTGTGTGTATGTGTGTGTGTGTTTGTTTGATTTTGTTCAAGTGCATGGGTGACTGGGTGAGAAGAACAATGGCTTGTTTTAGATACATTATGCGAGATTTACCTGGGACAGTCACCAACGTTGAACTGCAAAAGAAAATGTCACTAACCACTTGAGAAGTTTCAGAAGGATGATTGGATTTGTTAGTGGTGGCAATAATTGAGGAAGGGGTAAGCAGAGGAGACATTATAGAAAAATCACTAGATTAAGGGTGTAGAGCTGGAGCTCAGAGAAACTAGAAGGCAAGGTGTTTTGCCTTTGAAATTTATAAGTACATAACAGAATAAAGGTGAAACTCTAGCTTGAAGAGAGGAGACAGAAGGTATGAGAACAGGAACTCCTTACAGGTGAGTTCAAAATGCATAATTTCATGCACAAATAAAATATGGTACTGTAGGGTTTGGAGAAATGGCTCAGTGGTTAAGAGAAGTGGTTGCTCTTCCATAGGACCCAGATTTAATTCCCAGAACTCACATGGAAGCTCACAATTCTCTGTAACTCTAGTTAGTTCCAGGGGGTCCAAAGTCCTCTTCTGGCCTTTCCTGTACTGCAGGCATATGGTATATTTTGCATATACATAAAGAATCTTTAAAAGAAGAAGTATGCTTCTATAGTTAATTTCTCTGAAAAGATATTGATGGGTAATATACACTTAAAATCTCTTTTCATTTGGTATTGGATCTAGATAAAGGGGAGGTAAGGACTAGAAGACTATAGCAATGAATTGCCTTGGGATGACAATAATTAAACATCTGGACTTTGTGTCAATCTAAATCACTTCAACTGTTCTGCAAAAACCCATTAGAAATCAGAAAACTGCATAACTGTGCACAAATTTGCAAGTATTTCAGTAATTACATCATCTGTTACATTCAGTTAATTGTGTAATAACTGAAAATACTGTGGTGTACTTCAAGTGTTAATGATCTGTCATGCTTCCAATAGAATTGTTTCCATCCTTTTGTTACTTCAGTAAAGGAATCACACACTTAAAGACACATTTTAGGTAAATTGTCATAGCTATAAAATTCTGTTCATGCTTGGATTGTGCTGAAGAGATAAACCTGACTTTACATTTGTATAAAAATAAATTTAAAGTATGGCAGTTGATTAAGTTATTGATACAAGGATAGATGGCTCAGTGGTTAAGAGTGAGTATTGTATTTTTCTTGAAGATGATTTTTACCTTCTAGTGACTACCTATGTGGAATTCCTCACAATTTTCAGTAACTCCATTTCTAAGGCATATAGCAACTTCTTCTGGCCTCCAGGAGCAATGCAAACACACACACACACACACACACACACACACACACACACACACATGCACATATAAAAAATTAAAAATTAAAATTAAATCTTTGAAAAAGTTTCACTCTTAAGACTGGGTAGTGATTTAATACACATGAGCGCAAAAATATAATCCTAAGACCATGAAATGAACTTGTTAAGATGATAAAGTAATGTTCTGTTGGGTTTATTAGAATGAAGTTTCACAGTAATGGGTCTCTTGCTGTGTGTTTTGTTTTTTAAAGAAGTATCTTTCATGCCTACGGCAAGACAAAGGATGCCAAATAAATCAGATATTCTTGTGTAATTCATGTAATATCTAAACTATGCAGCTCTGTGTATGTAAACATGTATCTCCAAGTGTTTATAGATAGATGTAAATTTTGTGTGCCTCCAGTGAGGGAAAAAAAAAACCAAAAATCTATAGTGTGTGTGTGGGGATGGAGGAGGAGGTATGTGATGTGGTAATAGTCAGAGGTGGACCACAAGGGTGATAAAACCTGGAATGCAACAAAAAGATTAAATAAAATTTAAAAATAAAATAAAATGCCATTTCCTAGGGAAAAATAATAAATGTGATTTAGAATTGAAAACAGGATTCAATATAATTTACAATGCTCTTATTAAGAATATGTGCATTTAAGAATATAATTAATTAATATATAACATAAATTCATTATTAATATATTATGTATCAAGACTATGTATAATGTAAAGCCTTATGTTTTTCAGCATGTATAAAGTACTTAAATCTTTTAGAAAATATCTATAAGTAAAATTCAGTGAAGTTTTCTCTATAATGAAGAAACTGCATGGGCCATTATCCCATCTAACAGTTATTTTATAATTTCTCAAGACCTTCAGGGGGATTAATTTATGAACTAATGTTTAAATGGTATTTCTTTGCCCATTTCCCTATGTCTGGTGTCATTTGAAAGCTAGTGAGCTTTAGATTGTCCATAAAGTCTTAATTTTTGATTGAGCCAATCAATGGTCTCCAGACCCTCAGTTTCACTACCATGTACAGAGGAACAAACCTGAAAAGTCACCTTTCCCGAAAGAGCCCTCATTATCTTTGTTAGATCATCATCCAAATGAAGCACAGAGTTGATCCAAGGTTTCTTGGCTTTCCACCTATCTAATAATCACAGAGTTCTGTTTATGGCTTCTGTGGAGCCAGGCATGACTTTAAACACAATTTATGTTATGTTTTTATTTAATTCTCTCAGTCCCCAATGTGAGTATCATTTGATAAGTGTGGAAAGCTGAACGCAGAGGGATGCATTACCTAGCCAGTACATATACTGGAGTGAGGAATCTTGTGCCATAGCCAGTCCTCCCAATCACAGTGATTGACTGCCTGCCAGCCTTCCAAATTAGGAGTGTCACCACTATTAGTAGATGATGGTAGCCCAGGGAGACAAGATGAAGGAGTTTTAATTTTGTACTCATTAGTGCCACGTCCATAACCTTTGGCAAAGTCTTTTTTCCCTTTTATTTCATCCATACAAAATGTAAAAGAGTTTTCCCTTTCTTCCCGGAGCATGATTATGACCTTTGTAATATTCCACAGGTCTTCATAGTTCAATCATATATAATTATGTGATTATGTGACTATTATACAATACATTGAAAAACCTTGAAGGTAGAAAATGCCAGGAGGATATATTTGCTAAAATAATTTTTAAATGTCAAAAAAAAAAAAACTGGGGAAAATTTTATGTCAAACTGAGAATGGCTAGTGAGATGGCTCAGGAGGTGACAGTCTCAGCCAACAGTATGGGAACTTGAGTTCACATTCAAAGCCTTCTTGGTAAAGGAGAGGATGTCCACAAGGTTTTCTCCAACCTTCACTTATGTGCCTAGGCATGTATGCAACCTCTGCACCTAAATATACTGAAATAGTGCTGAAGAGGTAATCCAGCAGTGAAGGACAATTACAATTGTTGATCTTGTAGAAGACCAAAATTTGGTTCCCAGTAGCCACAATGGTCAGCTTACAAACCCCTGTAATTAGCTCCAAGGGATCTAATGTCCTTTTCTCATCTCCCTGGGCACTAGCGTTCATGTGCACATTTATGAATGTGTATACATAATGAAAAATAAAATACATTTAAAAGAAACAAGAATGAAGTATTACGGATATGGGTCAGCAAGTAAGACTTCTTGTCCCACATAGGTGATAACTCTATTTCAAATATATAGGACCTAGGAAAACTGTGGGCATGACTTGGAATGTTTACAACCTCACATCTTTAAGGCAGAGGTTAAAAGATTCAAGAGTGTCATTGGGGATTCCTGGGAACCAATTATTATCAATGTTGAGTATGAAATCCCCTCTCAAAGGAATAAGGTGGAGATTGATAGAGTGGGACACTAAATGTCCCTGACTGGCATGACAGGTATGCATACAGTCCACAAACAAGCACACAAGCCCTTGTCCACAATTAAAAACAGGCAAAAAAAAAAAAAAAAGAGGGGATTTCAAAAAATTACGGAAAGATGTGTTGATTTACTTTGGAAACTTTTATCAAATAAATATTTATTTTAAACATAATTCCTATGCTACTTTACAGAGCTCATATCCATCTTCTTCCACACAACATCTCTGTATGATCCTGTTGGAATCTGTATAAAGGAGAGAGTCGCCCACAGAGGACAGTAGCCTGAGCAGCAGCAGGATACTGACATTGCATCCCTTTCTGAGGCAAGTTATGGTTTTCCTCTTAATGTAAGCCAAACTACAAGCCTAAGGAGAAAATGGGTGAACAGAAGAGCAGTTGAAGCAGAAAGCCTCTGGAGTCTCTGGACAAAGTGAGAACACATGGCCATGTGTGCAGATAGGAAGATAGGACCATGCAATTGCAATTGTTGCCCCCCAAACAAAACTTGATAGCACTTGTAGTACAATTCCATAAAAGTACAGCTGAAGCAATCAATGTGAACAATTAATGAGATTTTAAGTAACGGTATACCCAGTCAGGGACATTTGAGGCAAATAGAAACAAAGAGCTTTAACCTGTTGAGTAGCCTAATATATGAAGTACACTTTTGTTCTGTGCACAGAAATAGTCACTGACTCAATGATCAGAATAGTATGGGAAGAAAGATCCATGGAGATGAATAAACACTTAATAAAGTATTGAAGATAATAAATTATGAGCACTTAATAAAGGCAAAATCTCAAATTAATAAAAACTTTTAGTGAAAACATGACTTTCATTCTATACACCCAAATGAGGTACATTAAATAAAAATGATATAAAATAAACAAATATTAAATGCTTATTGTCACATGAAAGTCATAGTTTACATTATAGTCTAATTGCGGTCTTCTGTAACATAAGCTTAGATTATAGATGAGTCAAAACTATCATGTAAAAAGTCAACATTAACATCATAAAATGGCTTTTAAAAGTGTGAACCTCTTTGCAGCACCGAGTCTGAAGCTGTGCAACTTAATGGCAAGCCCTCATATATTTTACAGAGAGTTTGTTAAATATTCAAATGTAATTAGAACATGAAATATCATTTAAGAAGTAAATGGAAAAACAGTAAACATTATTGTCCAATAATATTATTCAAGCTCATTCTAGAAATGAAAATTCTTTATGTGTATATATATATGTACATATGTAATATACAATGTACAGATTATGTATATATGTATGAATATCTTAGATTATTAGCATTTCATTGAATCAGCAGAAATGCAAAGCAATGAAGGTCAAGAAAATATCACCCATCGGATATGAATTGGAGACATACTATTCCAATATTATAAATAAAACAAAGGAATTTCTATCAAAAACTAAGAAATTTTATGTCTTTCAACAAGTAACATTTCTAGCAAAAAAGTCATAATCAATGTGTGTTAGAAAGAACAGTTGGAGGGTGGATCAGGAAGGGAATAAAATCCGAAGTGTAAAAAAAAAAGAAAATGAGATAAATAATAATAAAATAAATAAATAAAACTGAAGGGAATATTAATGTCAACCCTTATGGAATTAACTGAGTGAATATGGAATATCTAAAGCCTACAGAGACATGCAAATATTTAATATTGCTATAGAAACATAGTGGAAAGCTCAGCTATT
This sequence comes from Mastomys natalensis, assembly GCA_021653895.1. NCBI lineage: Eukaryota > Metazoa > Chordata > Mammalia > Rodentia > Muridae > Mastomys > Mastomys natalensis. The sequence goes on from JAJTUV010000802.1 coordinate 75,804, forward strand.
TTAAAGGCGTATTAACCATACATATATAAATCCATATATCTCTGTGTGTGCCACAGTAGGCACCCCTGGAGGCCAGACACATTAGATACCTTTAGTCTGAAGTTATGGGTGCTTGTGAGTTGTATGAAGTGTCTACTGGGAAATGTGTGCTCTTAACTGCTCAACTGTCTTTCCAATACAGAAGTAGTAGTAGTAGTAGTATGTGCATGGTTGTGTATATTCACATACAGGACATGTGCCTGTGTGGCAATCACAGGGCACTTTTGTGGATTTGGTTCTCTCCTACACTGAGGTTCTGGGTCACATGGCCAGTTTTTGCTACAAGCATTTTACCTGCGGAGGCATCCTGCAGTTCCTGAGATTCTTTGTTATCTTTTCAGAAAAAGTTTTCAATACTTTAATTTTTTCTATTTTATCTGAATACAGTATTTGACAACATCATAATCAACACTAATGACTTACTTCCCTTAGTAATATTTCTGGGTGAAATATCAAATTTAATTCAAATCCACTGGGATGTATATTTTTCAAATTCCATTAAAATATGTATCTCTCACCTTCTCCTCCTAATAAACAATTTATGCTTTTGTGTATGTATGCATTGAATTGTATCTGCCAACTTGTTTCTCAACAAATCTCAGGAAGCTAATTATGTATGTTTCTCAGGATTCACAATATCATGTAAGTAACTTTTTTTTTTCTAAAGGCTATAGCAGGTTGCTCTTCTTATTTCTAATGAAAATGATGGAAACCAACTTTCACATTGAATTATGCATTGATGTTGTGACTTAATGCTAGCACAGACTATTTGACTTCTTAAAAATGTGTGGCATGTAGTGTGTGTGTGTGTGTTGTGCGTGTGTATGTGTGTGTGTGTGTGTATGTGTGTGAAATATACAGTCTGGGATATTTTTTCCCTAGTTTTGAAGTATAGAAGCCACATTTTGCAATTTCTCTGGGTGCAAATTACCCTCTGAAATGTTTATGTAAGTGTCAAATCTGAGCATATCTTCTCACAAGATCCAGACTCCTCCAGAGGTGTCAGAAAACTTGCATATTGTAGTAGCCATCTCTGGTCACTTTCTAATCCCGGGCTGTTGTTGCTGATCAGTTCTGAAGGTGTAGATGAAGTATAATTGGTGATGCATTTATGATCCAAACGTGGATCAGAAAACACCAACAGCTTCCAACTAGTTCCTGAGCATGTGACCTCCGCAGCAATCTAGCTGCCCTGCAGAAACTATAATTACCCAGAGACTTTCATATTTCAGAGTCAGGGACTCGGGTGGAATCATCAGCTAAGCTCGCAGGTGAGTGCTAACACCATCTCCACCTCCTGCATAAAACATTCAGACACTGACCTACAGAAAAAGTTTTGAGTCTGAAGACTTGCCAGTCTACCCTCTCCAAATTCATGTTGTAACTCCAATGTTGAAATTAAAGCAGTTTCCTCAAGAAACTAAATTTTGGGGTGGCTTGTTATGCAGTTATAAGTGGAGCTACTTTATGGTAATAAGTGGGCTAAAGACCCAGGTCTGTAAAACTGTAAGAATAAAGCAGACTGTTTCACTTTGGGCTGAATATGACCTAAAACTACAGGCAACAAAAGCTGGGATAAATAAACTATATTATATCAAACCAATAAGGAAGCAATCAACAGATGGAAAGCACAAGATTTAAAATAAAATATTTCTGAACAATGCATCTGGCAAGGGTTTTTGTATGCAGAATATATAAGCAACTCTGCCAATGCCACAGTGACAGAATCAGCTTTCGTATAAAGTAGGCAAGAGACCTAAAAGATGCTTCAAGATAGTATACCAAGGCAGCTCCTGAGGATGGACAATAGGACCTTCGCTAGTTATGAGGACAATGGAAACTTAAGCCATGAAGAAATATTATACCACACCTGTTAAGGTGGTTACTGTCACAAAAAAGATGACAATTTGGTCAAGGTTGTAGGTACAGTGCATATTTGTACTGTAAGACCAGGAATTTTTGCAGTCATTGTGGAAACAGTACACAGATTCCCAACATTCACCATGGCACTACCAGGGCTATGGTGATGGCTATTGGCAAAGTGCTTACCAAAGAGGCACAAGAACTGAGTCTGAATACTCAGAATCCATGTAAAAATCAGGTGAAGTCATCTGATTTGTACGTAATCTTAACATAGGGAGACCAGAGAGCCATCCTAGTTCAGCAAGCTTTGGAATCAGTGAGAGAATGTCTCAAAAAATAAAGTAGAAAAATATTAAGGAACACCCCAGTGTCATGTTCTGCTTCTAAGCATACACACATATGTATAATGTACACATAAACACATACACAAAAACAATATAAAAATTAAAAATAAAGTAAAGGTAGGACTATCATACAATGAAGTGAACACTTGATCATGTATCCACACAAATAATGGACTTAGGTACATCAGGTAAATATGTTCATCCACTGATGCAGCTTGATCCAGTGAAGCCGCTAATTTATTGAACAATATAAGTGGCTGTTACATGAAGGAAGCATATAGAAATTGTGTCATTTATATAAAATCGTATTCAGCCTGATAAAAGAGAAAGTCTTACTGTTTGTGATGACAAAAATTAGCCTGAAGTTATATGTCATGGAATAAGCCAGACATAGCAGGAGTAAAAGTTCATGACAAAGGTAATAAAAGAAAGTGATGAGCACACGAAAGGATGCCTAAGGTAGCATGATGGGAACTGGGGGTAAGCGGACTGGGAAAGGGTGCTCACATAGGAATAATATCAGAAAGTCATCATACAGGAGTTTGTTATGCATTTGAATATTGATAGGAGAGGGTCTTGGGGCTCTTACTACAGAAATATAAGTATGTGTGGTAGTGGGTACGGTATGCAGTTTGACATGACCATTCTACAATACATTCATTAGTCAAAACATGAAATTGTGCATGGTATAAACAGGTGTTTTATTTCTAATAACTGGGTAAAAAAAGTCACTTAAGTATATTTTCCATGACTCTAGCTTTTCTTCTAAAATGCCTTCAGGTTTTACTAAAAGCTACACCTTCAGGGATTTTGAGTTTGTAAAATTTTGGTAAAAGGAACTAAAATAAATGACTTTTAAATTTAATAATTTCTTGGATATAATGGCATATATTTTTGTTTTCTCACTTCTGTTTTTGTGTTGAAATCACATTATCCATTCTTGTTTGGTATCATCATTTTTATCCTTTCTACTTGATTAGATAATCACATACTCTTTGATCCAATTTTTCTAAGATAAAGTGCTGCAATTCACTGTGAAAATTTTCTCATTTAGCTTACCAATTTTGTTTTCATCTATATTAGTATAATTTGCATATATTAACATATTATGTGACTTCTTTTTGTTTGTTTTCTATAGTATATGTCTTATATTGAATACTAATAATTCATTCTAAAATAAAGCCCTCTACAATTCATCAATGAAGATTAGGACTTACTAAAAATAATAATTCCCAATTTGCCTTTCTTTTGACCTTGAAGGTGTTTTAAAGTAAACATGTTTTATAGAAGTTTTATGTTTACTGAAAAGACAATGACATAATTTTTTACAAACTGTTAGTCTCTCTTCAATATGATATATTTATGATATCATGAATAAACAAAGATGTATTGTTCGTAACTGAACACCATTGCTAAGGTTAATGCTTGGTTTTTATGTGTGGCTTCTGATAGATGCCTGTGTTTCATGGTCATAAATATCTCTGAGCTTCATTGGTTCATCTTCCCTCTTTTTCATCCATGTCATTCACCCATCAGAGAATGCCATGGTCATTTATAGTTTGGAGACTATAGCTGTTCTAGTGCAAGCTTTTGTGTAGGTATAAATACGTTTTAAGGGTCAATCTTGGCATCTTAATTTCTGAATCTTATTTAGGAAAACTGCTCAAGTGCTTTGTGGAATGGACAACCAGTCAATAAAAGGCTCCTTAGTTACACATCTTTATCACTATGGGATAAGGAAACCATGAAATACTGAGACAATGAATTTTTTCTCTTATTAAAAAAAAAAGAAATTAGCTACAATACTGCAAAAAAAGAAACTAATTTTTAAAAATTATTTTTATTTTCTGTTACTTTTAGTTATGTGTCTGCATGAGGGTATGTGCATAGGTGAAGATGACTAAAGAAGCCTGAAGAGGGGCTAGCATCCCTTGGGGCTAGAATTATAGACAATTGTCATCTACCATATGGGTACTGAGAAGCAAACCCTGCCTTCTTTAAGGGTAACCAATATCCTAAACCACTATGCCCTGTCCAGACTCCTATATTTTAGTGGTTAGTAAATTGATTGAATTTCAGGAATATTTTTATCATCTTATTTTTTACTTCCTTGTAAAATACTCAGATTTTTATCTCAATTTTTGTTGTTTTGTTTTTTTAAATATTTCTATTTAAGTGAATATTTGGAAAAATTGAAAGCACCTCACAAGTTGTAATGGTAAATACTGCTTAGAAAAATTAATAACCATACAAGCAAATGTCAGACATAGACACTGTACCTGTCATCTTGTTTCCTTATTTTATACTTGCAAGTTCTTTTTGTTCTATTTTTACTATTTTTTACGTGTGTGTGTGTGTGTGTGTGTGTGTGTGTGCGCTTTGCATGTGAGAGCAAGCATGCATGCATGTGCACATGTGCATTATAGTATGTATATGGAGGTCAGCAGACAACTGACATTTCTCCTTCCACTCTATGGGTTTTGGGAAATGAACTCAAGTCACCAAGCTTGTTACCAATTCTTTTATATGCTGTGCCATCTTGTGATCCTTCCAATCTTATTTTTATCATCAATATAATGATTAAAAAAGTGTCATAATAACTAAATTGAAGTTAGAGTTCTCAATTTATGACAATACATTTGAAGGAGTATTTATTGATTCTCCATATTTTAAATTAAGAAATTAGTTTAATTTAAAGTTTGCATACACATTTTGTAAACTGATGGATTTTTGTTGACTTAATAGGTAGTCAGTTTGCTTTCTGGTGTTTCTGGTTAATTTGAAAATTCTATGTATTTGATACTTCCAGCATTAAATATGTGCATTGATTTGTAAAATTAGTTTATATCATATTTTGACTTAGTTTTAATTTGCATATAGAATTGAAGCAGACGAAGTCTAAAATATATTAGCTTCCTGTGATAGTTTTCTTCCAAAATTATGTTCTAACTCGGCTTCCTGAGAGTTATATTTACTTTTATCTCATAACTCTTGTTTAGCTGCATTACTTTATTCTTGAATCATGAGTTTTCGGTTTATGCTCCTTGCTTATCTACAGAGTTTAGATGCTCCCTTTTTAGGTGACTCCACACTTTCTCTTCCAGTGTTATCAGAACATTGGAACCTCAGCTGTGTGCTTGATATAGACTTTCTGACCTAGAAGCAAATTGATGGTTAAGACATTCAGACAGACACACAAACTATTTTAAAATTACTTTCTATGTATGGCTCCTTGGCCATGCCAAATAGCAGTGCTCTGCTATGGTAAGCATGTGTACTGTGCAAAGGGAAGTATAACACACAACACACACACACCACGCATACACACATACACATACACATAACTACACATACATACACACACATACACACACTACACACACATACAGACACACACAAAGCTTCTGGCCTTTGAATGGCGGTACTTCCACATTGTTTCCATAGAAACAAAATTATTGGCATATATATGCATGATGTATGGGGTGTTATTTTATTTATTTTGTTCATGGATAATTTCACACAGAACACAATGTCTACTAATCTCTTTGACCATCTGCCTCATTATCATCTCTGTCTACCCCTCATTTCCATACAAATCTTCCTCATATACATGTTAATTAACTTTGTTTTGTGACCTACTACATTTAAACAGAATTGGCAAAGACTGTGGAACTGAATCAATCCATTAGAGCCTTGTGACACTGGGAAAGTGTGCAAAACTAAATACAGTGATTATCCATCTCCCAGGATATATCAACAGTCAATAGAAAAACAGTAAAGAGTAAGTCCCATGACCCCTTCCTTCTCCCATGAATGACTGAAGACGGAACAGTGTTGTGTTTCCTCAGTGCAGGTAACTACAGGTGTGAATTCATAATTGCAATGGTTGTATGGAGTCTAGAGAACAGTATTTCACAACCCACATCTTGTCTTTTGCCTCTTACAACTTTCCACAGTCCCCTTTGCAATGTTCTTTATAAGGTCTTTGAGCACCAAATTGCATCCCTATTCATTTTCTTTTATAATGGAATGACTTGGAATTTTAAAATCCTGCTACTTATCCTGGAACTGAAGACCAGAGAGTGTTTCCAGTTCTCCATAAAGCCCTCTTTAAAGATACACAGAGGTGTCATGGGATTCTGAAGAGGAAACATGTAACCTTGGAATGAGATCCAGGTTGCTTAGATAAACACTACACTATAGAGACACAGTTACCCTATTATATAGCAGGGTCTCTCTGTTTTCCAATTTTTAAAATTAAAATATTTAAATGTGTGAAAAATATTTAAATGTGTGAAAAATAAAAAAAAATAATTTTATTTATGCATACAGACATGTGTGTCTATGTACATATGTATCTCTTTGTGCTTGTGAGCACAGTGCCCATGGAGATCAGAAGGGATTGTTGGATTCCCTGGAACTCAGGCAGCTGTGAACTGGCCAACATGAGTGGAGGAACTAAGTTTATCCTCTCTGGAAGAATAGCACATGCTTTTAACTGCTGACTATCTCTCTAAGCCCACGTTCTCATTTCTTTAGAGTTTTAATTTCCCCATTATATTCATAAAATAACAGTACTTTATGGAATGAAAGGAACACATTTCTTGTGATTCAAATCTAAAATGCTCCCAGATGAAGACTCTTTTTAATTCTCAGTCCCCAGCTTATAGCTCTATTTTGAAGGCTGGGGAACCTTAAGGGAAGTGAATCTGTGTAAGCAGTCAGGCACTAGGGGTGGGTCTTTAAAGTCTAATATTCCAGGCCCTCTTTCAGTTGATCTTTTGCTCCTTGGACTTGTGTCCTGTGAGGTTACTGTCTCTTATTCTTGACAGCATGGAGAGAATGTTACCCCCACCTCTCCTTCTCCAGCACAACTGCCAAAATCTTTCAGAAACTGCCACAAACATCCCCAACACACATTAGGTTACTTCTGTTAGATATTTTGTCACAGTCATGAAAAAGGTAATGAATGCAACATCTAAATATTTTGTTCTGCTAAAAGAAACATTTATTTTGAAAATAGATTTCAATATTTTCCAATCAAAAGCTTAGAAGAAAAGGATTATTTTCTTCTTAAAGGACAGAGTCTGAGGAGCTGTTGTTTAGATTATGTGGCTATTTACACTTCTATATCACAGAAGTTCTGTTTGTTCACAAACAGTAATATCTGCTGCTATATTCTAAAGATTTTATTTTTAATAAAGCTTTTCTCAATTGAAGTGGAAAAGCCAAGTAGGTGTACCAGGGCAATATAAAAATACAAGAATGTGATTTGTAATTTTTGGTGGTTATTCCTAGAATCTAATAAATTTCAATGTTTCTGTTAGTGTCTATAGCTCAGACATTGCCTGAGGAAGTCAAAAGCATGCATCAGTTCTGTCTAAAAATTGTTGGTATTTCTCTTACAGTCAATTTAAAAATTATTTGGAAGGTTTTATGTGTGTGTGTGTTTATTTGATTTCATATCAAGACTACATAGATGACAGACATAATAGTTTTGGATTTTGGCTAACTTTTATTGATTTTTTGGTTGTTTGACAAATTGGGATTTTGGTCATTTTTATTATGTTTTTTCTTTGACAATTTCATGCATACATATTATGCATTCTAATTCTTTCCCTGTATCCTCTCATTGCCCTTCCATTCCAGCAACTTATCTTTCTACTCCTTAGTCTTTCTCCTAGACTTGTGACTTTTGACTTTGTTTTGTGGCTCATTTAGTTGAAGGATGGCTTCTGTGTGACAACTGGATTGGAGCTATCAGTTGCAGCCTGATGAAGTCATCACCAAGTACATAATAATAGCAATGATTTTTCCCTCCCTCTCCCTCACTTTATTGTAAGCAAACGGTAGTAGTCACAGTCCCCTCATTCCTTCCTCTGTCTATCCCTGACTGTTGAGGGCCCTGTTCTTATGCAGGCATTCATAACTTCTGTGAGTTTGTGAGTACATTGACTGTTATGTTCAGAAGACTTTGACATTTACAGTCATTGTATAGAAACATTTAATCTAACATAGCGATCATTCTAACACATAAGTGATTAGAAATTATTCCAGCATAATGCACAAAGCTTATGACACAATATCTGTAAAACAATAGAAATAGAAGGCAGAAACAGAAGATTTAGACTCAGGTAAATGTGGGCTTCAATGCCCAAGAATTTAACTTGGGCATGTTACTGTTTCACAGAGTCCCTACTTCAGTCAATCTCAGTTTCCTCATTAAGAAATACAAGCAAATCAAATTGACACCTGTGTGTGTAGATTCGTAACTTCAATAGATATGCATTGCAGTAACAACCACCTTTCCCTCACCAATTCTCTGACTTCATATCTGATCACATCATGCAGAAGATAAATGAGATCCTAGCAAAAGAATATCACTGTAGAAAACACAGCAGAAAGGAGAATAGTTCTTGTTTCTTTTCTGTTGCTGTGATAAAATACCCTCACAAAAAGCAACTAAGGTAAGAAAGGTTTTATCCATCTTAGAGTTCCCTGTTACAGTCCATCACTGTGGGAAGGCAAGGCAAGAACTTAAGCAGCTAGTCACACTACATCCACAGACAAAGGCAGAAAGAATGAATTCACGCCCGTCACTTGCCTACTTGTTGTCTTAGCTGAGTTTCTTTTCTCTTATATAGTTCAGACCCACCCACTTAGTAAATGATTTCACTCACAATGGACTCAGTCTTCCTATATAAACCAATCTGTTAAAAATCAACACCATCTCCCACAGAAGAGCCCACCTGCTAACCCGATCTAGATAATTATCCATTTATTCATTCATACTCTCTTCTCAGATGATTGTCACTTTTGTCAAGTTGACAGATAAAAATAACCATCACAATTACTTCTGATCCTTTTGATATAAAGGCCCAGAGTGGAGTGGAAATCATCACAGAACACAGCATTTGCCTAAAAAACTACAAAGATGCCATCATTGACTACATTTGACCATACTCACAATGGACGATGATTTGTAAGTCTATGGATGACCAATACTAGAGGTGGGAGGAATGTTGCATGTCCTTCACAGGAATTCCTGAATAATGCTTCTTTGGTTAAAGATAAGTTTATGGTGCTCGATTTCAAAGGAAATGTCTTCTGCCTCAGGTTGACTACTAAGTGGAAGAATCTTCAGAAACTTCAGAAGTTCCTTTGACATTACATATCATAAGTTTAGCATAATTGTACAGAATTATAGTCACCCCACTTAAAAGACTATTTTATAATAGAAATGGAGAAAAGTCCTGATTAACCTGTGTGGGTTCAAACTAACCAGTAGTTGTATAGTGACTATATTATAGGATGCAAAAGTAGAATGTGACATGGATAAGGAATGTCCACATTACTCATAGAGTGGTTCACATTCTTGGTGTCTGGGTATCATAAAAGACTTCTAAAAAATGGACAGAATTTTTAGTAATAGAGAGAAGCAAAAACCAACTGAATTGAAATTTATTTTTGTTTTCTCTTAAGAGTTCATGTTTTGCCTGGATAGATAGTTTAGCACAGGGCCACTCACTGCTCTTAATGATTTATTTAATTTATTTTGTATACCAGAGTATTTTACCTGTCTATATGTATATGTGTATCACGTACATGACTGTTAGTCATAGAGAAAAAGAGGGAAAAAATTAGATCCCCTGTAGCTTCAATCACAGACAGTGATGAGATGCTACATGGGAGCTGGAAACCAAACCCAGGACTTCTGCAAGAGCACTTAAGTGCTAAGGCATTTCTTCAGTCCCAAGAGAACTTGCTGCTCTCTTACAGAGGACCTGTGTTTGATTCCCAGAAGCCACATAGAGCATCTTACCAAACCTGCAATTACAGTTACAGGGATCTGATGCCTTTTCTTCTGACTTCCACAGGCACTGTACTTATAAGCATGCTCTCACACATGGGTGTACACACACACACACACACACACACACACACACACCAACAGATGTTTTAAATAAGGGTAAATTGTAAATAAGAAAAGCAAAACACAGTTAGGTTTGTGAACTCTTCTAATTAATTATCTCATTATAGTTACTAACTCGAAATGGAGCTTTGAACCATGCCCAATCATTATCACCTTCAATATACATAGGCTCTGTATTTTGAAATGGTTAACACTTATTGAACTATCCTTAGAATCCCTTTTCAGCTACAAATGAAAAGAAGAGCATATAGTATTTTATAGTCAATGTGTTTTTAAAGCACCTTCAAAGAGGTAGTGGTTGGAACTGCTTCAAAGGCAGCATCCTTTCTCTCCTTATATCAGTATCCTTTTTTTAATGGAGTGGCTCATAGAAGTTCTATTGTAGCAGCCACTCCCCACTGCTGGTTAGCAATATCAAAGGGCTCAGAGTACAATTACCAAATGGTTCTAGCCTGGAAGAGTGGATGATGAGAAGCACAGAGAGCATTCGTTTTGAGTGTGTGTGACTATCAGTATTTTAATTCTTTTTATGACTCCAATGATCCACAAATAACTATTTTAATAGTACTATAGAAAAAAGCTCTGCTTTTTCATAAGAAGAAAGAGTGTTCCTACAAAAAGTAAATAGTAAGAAAAATTCTCATAGACTAACATTGAGATAAGTGGCTGTTTTAAAAATCAGGATTTACTGTTTCTATTATTCTATTTCAGTATTACTCTTATTGCCATAGATAGTTCTCTCTCTGTCTTTGTCTCTCTGTCTTTGTCTCTCTGTCTTTCTGTATCTGTCTCTCACCGTCCCTCTCTTTCTCTCTTTGAGTGTGTGTGTGCGTGCTTAAGCTTCAGAAGTTAACATCAAATGTCAGTCTTCAGTCACTGTCCACCTTGTTTTTTGAGGCAGTCTCTCAGTGGACTGAAATGCATCAATTTGGAAATGCTTGCTGGTAATGGAGTTTTACAGGTCCAATAATCTCTGCTTCTCCACTGCTGGTATTATAGGTGCAAGGCACTCTGCCTGGCTTTTCATACTTGGGGTCTGGGATCAGACTCTTAGCCTTATGCTTAAGCAGTGTTTTTTCTGCCCCAAGATCATGTCTTTTCATCAGCACACTTTTATGGCTGAGCTCTCATGCCCAAGGTTCCTTTACATACAGGATAGGTCATGTGTGATAACACAGGGATTTCCAGACTCAATGCATCACATCCCACATTGCCTGTCTGTTACTGGCATGAGCATTTATGAGGATCCAGCAAAACAAATGGGTGTGTGGCATTTTTGTATCCCTATTGAATATGATCCCACCAGTGTGGATCCATATCTTGCTCTAATATCTAAAGCCTACAAGTAAATTTTCTGAATGTCTATGGATTGAATGTATGCACATTTCTTGTGAGTATAAATACAAAGAGCTTGTAAAGAGAACATTGAACAAGTCACATAGATTTAGAATTTCAAAGAATGTACCAATGTAGGAGGAAGTTATCAGCAAAACAGCAAAATAGCAGAAAAGACCAACTGTGTTTGGATCCTGAATATGATCTGAACCCCATAATTCAATGGGATGTGTGTGGAAAGATAAAATCTCTGGGGGTGGTGGTGATGGGGCTCCTGATGAGATTTATTAACAATGAAATAACAGAGTAAAAATGGGCTGGTGAGATGGCTCAGGAGTTAAGGGTTCATACCCAAACTGATGAATACTCAGCGTTCAGTTCCCAGAACCACATGAAACAATGCCCTAGAAATATAGTACTAGGATATATGATACCTTCATCTGGCCTCTGTAGACACCTGTATTGACACATGCACACATACACACACACACATACCCATTCACATGCCTGCACACACACACACATACACACACACACACACACACACACACACACACACACCCATACACATGCCTGCACACATGCACACACACAGGCATACACACACACACACACATATATACACAGAGAGAATTAATAAAATTGATTTTAAAAGTATGTCTTTTTTAAGTGACTTAAATTTTAAACTAAAATCAAGGAGGTACTTTATTCAATTCTCATAAATTCTACCTTTCCCCTATACAAAATTTAAATGTTTATACTTTAATAGAAATAATGATGAAACAGATGGGAAAATAAGACCACAAGGCTTTAAACCTACCTTAGTGCTAAGAACTCTAAAAAGAAAGAATGATAGGCAGTTGAGGAATTGGGAATGGGGCAGGAGAGATGCTCTTCTCCAGGGAAGAGCACAATAATAGGTTGTCCAGTGTCAAACAGTCATCCCTGAAAACAGCATACAGACCAAATAGGTTATATTTAGGGGCGTATATGTACATGTATATACAAACACACACACACACACACACACACAACACGTACACATGCACACACACACATATGAGCAATAATAGTGAGCAAAAGAGGTCAAGGATTTGAAGAAGAGCAGAATGGGGTCGTATAGAAAAGAAAGAAAAGAAAGAAAAGAAAAGAAAAGAAAAGAAAAGAAAAGAAAAGAAAAAAAAGAAAAGAAAAGAAATAATGAGCTCAATTGCCCTACTACTGTGGAGACAGACACAAAGCTATCCATTACAAATACAACAACGTCTCACACAATAGGGGTTTAGCAGATTGGATTTCCAAGCAAAGCAAAATAAGGTGCCTAGCTTCAAGTAAGAAAGATAATTTCATCTTCTTTGGTCCTATTTTTAAGCTGCATAGCTTTGTGTGGTGAATCAGATAATGTTGTACCTATTTTAACTTTTATGTTTATCAAGTCATTATAATAAAACAAAAGCCCTGAGCAGCAGAGATTCTATTTTCATGCAAATCTTCTTATTAATAAAAGGTGAGCAAAAAAAAGAAAAAATTTGAGAAAGTGTCTGTAAGAAGCTGCCTCCTTTTGACTTAAATTAAATAGCATTTGAGCAATTCCAGTTAAGTCTGAAGTCTTTTTTGCATTTGGGTCTTAATTGTTCAAAGCAAGGTATTTTCTGAGATGCTTGTGGGTGCTCTTTCAGCTGCTCTTCCTTTTTGGGATTTATTTCGTATCTGAAGTAAAAGTAATACATCAAAACTGCAAACAAAGTTGGTTTTTAATTAGGGTGTTGGCAATTATCTCAGTCATTTATAGCTCATTTCCCATCTTAGCTGGGTTTGCCATGCATATGTCTTCAAATTACCTTTCTCAAGGGAAAAAAATTGCATCCTTTCCATTCCCTCACGTTATTATCAGTTGGGAGATTGTGTTAGAACAGTGAAATAATTTTCATTATAATTGAAAAGAAACCTTAGTCACATCATATAAGGTGAACTCAATTTTTAGTTGTGAATATCACAGAAGAATCCATGACAAAAAATTGTCTTCATGTTTGGTAGGTAAAAATTATTATTCACTGTTTGCAATATGTGTTAAAATAGTAGGGTTTCTTATTTGTTGCTCATATGTTCTGCTTAGAAAAAAGTTGGACAGAATATATTGATTATTTAAATTACAAAGGTGGAAATTATTGTTCTGAAGAAATGCCTCTGGGTATAAAGCTTTCATCATGCAAGGGTGAGTACCAGAGTTGATACCCAAACCCACATAGTAGTATTATATGCAGTAAGTATATCTGTAAATTCCAGTATGCCTATACTGAGATGAGACTGGAGGCATAAGAAAGCCCCAAGTCTCATAGGTCAATCATCTGGATTTTGAAGTGGTGAATAAGAGACTCCTCAAAACAAGGTAGAAGGCAAGAGCCAGCACCCAAGGTTCTCCTCTGACATCCAGACATATGCTCTGGCATGGAAGCCACCTGCATTGTTATACATACAGAAGTACCAGAATACATATATCACCCACATACAACCCATATACTTAATAAAATTTGAAATATGAAAATAACTTATTCCTTAAAATTAAATCTTTTACAGTTCTGTCAATCTTTTGCTTGTCAGGATCTCGGGATAGAAGTAAGCTGGTCCTGAGCCATGGGTAAGTAGCCTCCAATGTCTTCTGCTGCATAGACAATAGCTGACTCTATGCTGCAAGCAGGAAACATGATAACAGACTTGGAATATGCTGGTGATTCCACAGAAAGAATAGCTGAAAGAGGTTGGTAAATGGTCATAAAGAACAAAGAATGAGCTTGGGAATAGCCAAAGTCATGCTCAGACAATTTTAGTAACATATTATTATAGCCCCAAGTAAAGAATGCAAATCTAGGCATGGTCCCAACTATAGTCCAAAAAGAAGCATTAAATGGTGTACAAAGGAAAAAAAAATATGTCATATGGCTCAAGGAATTTTTGCCTTAAATTTGTGAGGGTTACTTCCAAATGCATGTGGTGTTTATTCACAAAGATACTTTTCTAATTTTGCACTTGGTGATGATGATATTCCTAGTAATAGTTTTATTTTCAGATATATTTATAATGTCATATAGAAAGGCTATCTATGGGTCTGGGAAATTGCTAAGTCAAGAAAGTATGTTCTGCACAAGAGTCAGAATTCAAGTTCAGGTCTACAGAACCATGATAAAAAGCAGGCCAAGTGGTGCATGCTTGTAATCCCAGTGCTGATGAAACAGATATGGGCAGATCCTAGTGATTGTGCATGCAGCCAAACTGAATCAGCATGCTTTAAGATTAATGAGAGTCTCTGAATCACTAAAGAGGCAAAGTGATTGATCTATATCAACCTCTCTCTCTCTCTAACTCTCTCTGTCTCCTTCTCTCTCACACACACACACTCAGAGAGAGAGAGAAAAGACAGAGAGAGAGAGAGAGAGAGAGAGAGAGAGAGAGAGAGAGAGAGAGAGAGAGAAGGAGAGAGAGGGGGGAAGAGGGAGAGACAAATACACACACAGACACATACACACAAATGGGCACACACACACTCAGAAACACACAAATATACATGCACACTCACTTGCTCAAGATTCATTAGGTCCCTATTTTCCTATCCTACTCATTTTGTGTTTTAGCTAGGAATATCTGGTCCTTCCAGGTAGCTTGATTAGTTTGAACCTTTTCTAGGCATCTCATCTTGTCTGAAAGTCTCTCAGGAATCTTTACTCTTTATGTATACTTAAAGCAAAAGGCACCTAAAGAATCTGGTCAGTTTTAGGGACTTCCTGAAGCTTTTGAGTTGATTACTTCCTGTACAAAACAGTATGTCTAAACTTCCTTACAATATCTTCCTATCTCACTACTTTGCTAACATAATGTACTCTTAAAATCTTCCCTCACAAGTGGAAAGTTTTAATTTTAGAGGAAACTCCTATACAACACTCTTGACAGAATATTATGATTTGAATATAACATGTCTTCCACAGACTCATGTTAGGAATGATAGGGACCGTTTAAAGCAGTGGTTCTCAGTCTCCTTAATGCTGAAACCTTTTAATACAATGGTGCCCAACCATAAAATTATTTCATTGCAACTTCATAACTAATTTTGCTACTGTTACGAATCATAATATATGCAGAATATCTGATATGCGACTCCTGTGGGGGTTGAGAACTGCTGCTTTAAAGTACAGCCTGGCTGGAAATAGGTCAAGAGAGGTGAAACTTTGAGTCACCTCGTGCATTGCCCGACTCTTTCGGCTTCCATTCACCAACCTATCAACAACCAAGGCTGCCCATTCTTGTTACTATGAACTTCCTCACACTTTCACTTTCATTACAAATTAAAACTTATGAAACTGTGAGTCAAAATGAATCTTCCCTTCTTATGATTTGTCTGTGTGATAAAAATAATCACTAGAGAATTCTGAAATAGAATTTGTAATAAAATTCCATATGAATCTTTCATCAATTTCCAAGAACTTATTTTATGACTAATACCTGTATTGTTAGTATCTACTTTCCAGAAAACTAAATTCCAGAGACTAACTACTGATCTTTTGGATGATATCTTACTAGCTACAACCTCTTTTTTTGTTATTATTTTTTATTTATTTATTTTTTTTGTTTAACTCAGGTCATTCATGTCATGAGGGGCTATTGCATTGAACACTATAGACTACTTGCTATAGTGCAGATGTTCATGGACCAGCATCTAAGTGGTAAAAGTGTCCTAGCAATGGTACAACAACCACTTCTAGCATCTGAGTGAACATTCCTGGTGGCTGATTGCATGCTATGTTGGATATTTGGTGTGGTTTGATTCTAACCCATTCCCTGTATTCATGTGTGTTTTGCCACTTGATCCCTGGTTTATGAGGTAGTTTTGGAAAGGTCAAAAGATGGAATCTTGCTAACAGAAAGACTTGTATCACTGGAAGTCCTATCCAGTTATGGAGGTTATGAGGTTCTATCCAGGTCCTACTTACTATTCACTATCTGTTATCTGACTACAAATGAAATGTGACCAGTCAGCATCATGATCCTACTGCCATGTTTTCTCCATAATGAGGGATACATCTCTTTGAGCTATAAGTCAGAATTGAACCCTCCTTCCTAAATTTGTTTTTTTTTGGGGGGATGGTATTTAGGTACAGTAGCACAAAAATTAATTAATGCATATTTTAATTCTTAAAATAAATTTATAAGTTAAAATTTGAAATTTTCTTAGTTATAGTGGTTTGTGAACATTATGTGTGTGTGTGCTTATTCGTATGTGTATGTATATGTGTGTGTATTTGAAAGATATATGTATATCTTTCCTTGTTTGACATCAGCAAGGTTTTCTCTTCTATGATCGCACATGAAATAATATCTGTGGTTATAAGGCTTAGTAATCCAGGGGTCCTCTAGACAAGAAGCAAAGGCAAAGCATAAGAAGAAAATAAGGGGGGATTCAAATATACATGTCAGTCTGAGAAACATCAGACTTGAGAAACTAAGAAACATAGTACTGGATTTAACTTGGTCACAATGCTGGAATTCAAATGAGGTTTATGAAAAGTAGAAAGCAATAGAGGAAAACAATCAATGTGAACACTATGGATAATGGAAAAGTAATGAGGTCAATTTGAACTAGTTTGTAAAATGTTGACCCACATTAAGGACAGATGGCATTGAGCCACAGAGAGACAAAACACAGCTGGAGAGGAGCCGTGATGGCAGTAGGAATTGGAATGCTAGCAAGAGCCAGAGATTGAAAATGGACAGGGCACACAACCCAGTGGTTTTGTAAAAGAGCTCTGAAGGCTGCTGATTTAGTAAGACTAATAGTTAACACTAGTTATCTTTGAGAAGGACTTTTGTTTCTTATTTCTCTTTTTTTTCTTTTCGATAATAGATTTTTTTTTCCCCATAAATGTATTCTGATCTCAGTTTCCCCTCATCCTGCTCCTCCCAGTAGAAATACCGCCTTTCCCATTTGGATCCACAGCCTTTCTGGATCTCATTGAAAAACTAACAAGCTTCTTAGAGATGATAATAAAATAAAGAAAGATAAAACAAAAAACTAATATATCAGAATAGGACAAAACAAACAGAAGGAAAAGAGCCCATGGGAAGGAAAGAAGCCTTAATATATATGCAAAGTACATGTAGGTTGAAAGGAGAGAAGAAAATTATAAGTAAAGTAAAATAAAAATAGTAATAAGATACAAATTTTAAAAAAGGAAAGCCCTCATAGAACATTAGAAGATAATGAAAGGAACCTGCGAAGATCCCTTTGAGTTCCTTCTCTGTTGACCATCTAGTGCTGGGCATGCAGCCTACACATAAGAGTAGTTTGTTTTCCTAGAAAGACTCCCTTGGAGAAAAGAAATTTTTTATTTCTAATGGGAAAGGATGACACATCAAAAAGCATACATTGTGGCCTCCAAGGGCGATAGATACACACTTGCACAGAACTGAGATTGTTTTGAGCTGTAGCTATAATGAAAATAAAACAAATCCAAAACACACACAGCTCACTAAGAGATGGGGAGATTGTGAAACATGCAATGTCATGGAGAACTAACTGCCTGTGATTTGCAGGAAGAAAATGTGTGAATAAGATTTTCTCCATAGTTTAAGAAGAAAACGGAAGTTTGAAAGATTCGTCCTAAGATTGAAGAAAGAAAGTGAAATTCATTGATATGTATGGTATTAAGCTATTTTGTATCCCAAATTTTGTAAGACAAAATCCAAATAGACAAAGGTAGGTATGAGTTACTTCTATTTGCAAGAAAGATAATTTAAATGAAATATTTTACATGAATTATAGTTTTGGAAATACTAAAGATAATCCATCTTTTGGTAGATTTCTATGAAATCCAGATTACGACATAAGTGTTTATCTTTAGCTAATCATGAATGGATTAGTTTACCAGATAGAGTTAAAAAGTAAATTAAAACACTTTTATTTTTCTGTGCAGCATTTTTGTTTCGAAACAGTGCAGGCTTCCTTTATAGTCTGGTAATGTTGATGTATGGTTAAAGCTCAAGAGTAGAAATTTGGGCACAGAAATATATTTTTAAAGTATATACATACATATATATGTATATGTATGTGTATGTGTATGTGTATATGTATATATATATATATATGTGTGTGTGTGTGTGTGTATGTGTGTGTGTGTGTGTGTGTGTGTTTACTACATGTATGTGTATAACTGTGAAGGTCAGAAAATGGTTTCACAAAGAAGTAATTGCAGACAGAAATCTAAATCTTAGACTAGAACAAGGAAGTAGGCTTCAGACATGAAAATGACTTTGATCTAGGACAGAGAAGTAGGTTCAGATATTTTGGTCAACATGATAAGCCCTTAGAAACAGTGATCATGGGAGTGTTCATAGAAGTTTGTTTATTGCCTTGCTTGTCCTTTGACTATTTGTGTTTATTGCCTTGCTTGTTTCTTGACTATTTACATCTATTGCATTGCTAGTTCCTCATCCTAGAATCCTAGAACTTACCTTAATACTTGCATGTAATAAAAATGGTATAAAAGCAAAAAGGAGGCTGGGGATGGGATAGGGGTCTCTAGGGAGGGCAAATGGGGAAAGGGGATGACATCTTAAATGTAAATAAATAAAATATCCAATAAAAAAGAAAATATCAACAAAGAAGAATTCACATGCTTTCTAGGATCTCTTTATGTAGGACTAAGTGTAATTAGGAAAAAAAAAAACTTGATAAAGATAGAAAGCTTTGTCAATATTATGTTGCTAAATTTGTCTCTTGGGGAAAGTGAAGAAAATTAATTTTATTTGGTTTTAATTTGTTGGTGAGAACTTTGTTAGCCTGTTGATAGGGAAATGACATTAGGCCCTTACAAGGGTTCCAATAATCTGGTGCTGCCATGTTCAGAATCATGCTCTCAACTGATTGTGTTTGCTTGTCTTCAGACCATTGGATGGCAGCAAAAAGAGTCACAATTTGGACACAATTTAATGCATGAATAGAGTGTGTATGTAAGTACAAGCTAAATAATCTGCCTCAACTTATCTCAGACATTTGTGGAGACAAGAGACCTAGTCTTGCTAGGCCTTGTAAGATTCAATTGTGTGTGTCTGTGTTGGGGGGTATGTAGGTAGGTATATCCTCCTAGGTTTTTCTAGCATTTACAAATAGACCCAAGAAGTAACTTAGCTTAATAACTAGTGCAGTCACTCAGAAATGATCAGAGTGATGAAAGAAAGATAATCTTGAGTGTTTAGGCATCTGTGACTATTTATGTCATCTTCTTGAATGCTTAATGGGGTGAGGCATATGGAATTTAAGAGCTGAAGGATGGGTAGGAGAGTTACGAAGCACCACCTTCCAGACATCATATAGATATTACACCCAGAAACTAGCAGAAAGATGTATTCACTGGATAAGTCTATCAACAATTTAAGAAATACCTAATTCCATGTTACTTATAAAAAAAGTTCATTTAATTTAGTTATTATGTTCTGATTTTAAAGTTAGACAAAAATAATACAAACAAAAAAGATAAGACTATCATCCTTCTTCATGAGGCAAGTTACAGAAATATTTAATAAAATATGAAAAGTAAAATTATGTATATACATACAAGCACACTAAGTCCAAGTGGTATTCATACCAGGCATCACAGAATGTTTCACATTAGAAAGTAAGCTTTTAACATAAAACCACATATATATAAGAAAATCATTTGTACAATAGGGCAAGAGAGGAACTATTTGAATTACTTAATGACTTCAAGAGGAAGCCTAGTGGTAAAATAATGTTTTGTGGCAAATGACTAGATTTTTTTCTTCTTCTCATACTGGGAATCATGTTACTACCTTCACTTGCAGTACCTGTGACATTGTGATAAAAGTAGAAGTCCATGCAGTAAGACAACAATGACAAAAAAATTAAATACATATAGATCAGGGCTAGAGAGAGGACTAGGCGGTTAAAAATGTGAATTGCTCTTGCAGAGGATTCAAGTTTTGTTTCAATGGTTGCTCACAACTCCTATAACTCCAGTGCTAGAATATACAATTCTGTCTTCTTAACATCAGATGCAATGCACTCATATGTGCTCATACACACAGAGAGACACAGACATGTGCACATAATTAAAAATAAAAAATAAACTCTTAAAAATTAAATTTCAACATAACTCCATTCACTTAGGCAAGGATTATTAGATTTAGTTTTTCTAAGAGAGCTGTGAATGAAATAGGCTGGAAGGTTGAAGCTTGCATTGAGTCTGCATTTGTTAAGTTGCCAATTACAGGTACTTTAAATACTAATGGATCTTCTTTTGTATTACCTACTTTTCTTATAACTGTTATGAAACACTCCTACAAAACCAAGAAATAAAAGGCAGACAGTTTGAGGGTACATCATGATAGGGAAGCCTGGCAGCATGAGCTTGAAGTGGTGGTCTCATTGAATCCAGAGCTATGAGTCAGAGGAGTACAAAAATATTCATTTACACTTGCTTTTTTCTTCTTTCTTTCTTTTCTTTTCTTTTTTTTTTTAAGAACAGGGACCCAGGTCATAGAGCTGTGCTACCCAAACATAAGCTGGGTCTTCCTACTTAAATTAGCTTAGTCTAGATAATTGTACCCAGGAATTAACAAAAGCTTGTTTCCTAGGTGACTCTGGAGCCTGTTAACCTGACAATCTATTTTAATCATTACATTAATAGAGTCTAGGAAATGTTGAGAGGGGCAGACATATTTTAAGGGAACTATGTTTGCTAAGCCACTTAGTCTGTTTTTGTACTGGTATTTCGGGGTCTACTTTAGATCATCAGAACACTCTCTTTGGTGATATCCTACTGAGACTATAAAGAACAGATAGTGTTTTGATCTCAATGGAGAAAGAAGGGAGCAACAGAGACCCATATACAGAGAAAAAATAACCAAAGAAAAAGGGGAAAGAAGAAAAAAGAATGGGTATCATTTAAAGAAGATTATCATCTGGGGCTGTAGAGATCACTCAGAAGTTAAGAGCATTTGCTGCTCTTGCAGAGGATCTGAGTTTTGTACTCGGTACCCCAGTTTGCCAGTTCATCATTGCCTGTTACTCAGTCGCAGGAATCCATTGACCTCTTCTGATTTACACACACAAACACACACACACACACACACACACACACACACACACACACACACACACACATAAACACACACAGAAGAAAGTATAAAAAAAATAAGCATGATATAAATCTTAAAGCAATTGTCAGACACATTTTCTTCATATTTCATTTTTATTTCTCTCTTACACATGATAAATGCTCTGTCCTGGAATACTCTTCTTGTTTTTGTTTTGTTTGCTGTGTAGATGTTACTGTTTTCAAATTCTTGATTAAAGGAGAATTCAATCAGACAGGAGAAGTCTGTTAACAAGTCCTGTGGCAAACTCAATAACAGCAGAAACAAGTTAACATGGAGAATAGACAGTACTGTGGTTTATGCAGGTAAGATGCTTGGCTAACTGCGAATATCATTCCCTAATGACTGATGTTGCAGGAACCTGGTACTTTTCTCTCCTTGGCAAGCCTATGTAGAATAAGTCATTATCTTAGAATCATAACTGCACAGAATTTAATTACGTTAAATACTTCCAAAGAGGAAGGTAAAAAGAGCTGTTCTCAATACAAATTGACAGTAATGTTCTAGAATGGAACTCTTACAAGTAACAGTATGCTTTCCAAGCAATCTGTCTCTTATTACAAATGGTGGCCTTTTCCACATGAAAATAATGCATTTATACACAAAACAGATAGATCATCAAATTTGTGACAAAAATAGATGCCACTGTAAGTTTAAGTAAACTCAAGGAACCTATGTTCCCATAAACAACAAAGCAAAGCCAGTTTCAGCAGAGATGCAAAGTACAGGACCATATACATTGTAGTTAAGTGAGCAGCTATCTCCAAAATGAAACCAAAACCCTTCTTTCTCAAAATCACCTCCATCTGAGTGAAATTTGAAAGAAATGCAAACCATGTAAGCATATTAGAAGACTCTATATAGATATAGCTCACAGCACGTGCTCCAAGATCATTAGAG
Organism: Mastomys natalensis; assembly: GCA_021653895.1. Lineage (NCBI taxonomy): Eukaryota > Metazoa > Chordata > Mammalia > Rodentia > Muridae > Mastomys > Mastomys natalensis. The sequence goes on from JAJTUV010000802.1 coordinate 98,382, forward strand.
CTAGAGGAAATAAACAGGATGTTAAATCAGATAATGTTACACCTGAGTTGAATTTCGTAAACATTTAGTTCTGATACCCAAGTCAATGACTGTGTAGCCAATACACAGCAAAGATTCTGTGCTCATACATCCAATATTAAAGGTAGAAAGAGCAAAATTTTGTCATGATAAAAGTTGGGAATTTGTGTCTTTATATTCCATTCAAGCCCAATATAATCTTAGATAAGTTATGTGATTTTTGAATCCATAAATATTTCTCATTTCACAGGGACAAATAGTAAATATTTTAAGCTTTCTAGCCATCCATGCTCTGACCCATATTTTTTTTTATTGATTGATTTGTTATTTGACAACTGTATACATAGGCACAGTGCATTGTTTTCTCATTTTTCTTGTCTATCTCATATCTCCACCATCACCCTCATCCCTACTGGACCCTTTCCCACATCCATGTCTTTCTGCTTTGTTTTGGGACCCTCTGATTTGAATTAGGATCATCCTTGTGGCTACAAGTTTGGAATTATCCATTGGGTCTTGGTAGAATCAGCGTTTGTACACAATTGAGATCAAAGACTCTCTCCTTTTCTCCAAATCCACCAGTTATCAGCTTTTGAGCAGGTAGTTGTATGGCCCTATGTGTGCCATATCCATGTTTACAACCCTCTTGCATCTAACAATCACAGGGTCTTCTTAATGTCAGGCCCAGTTTTCAATTTCTGGGTTGAAGGAAAGAATTTACGCTCATGGTGCCTCAAGTTCTTTACTTTTAAAATGAGGTTGGTGTCTTCTGTCTTAAGCAGCACTGAATGTTAAATTCTAAAAAAGGAATTTTATTGGGGGGAAGGAAGGAAGAGAGATGACTCAGTAGTTAAGAGCCTGTACTGGTCTTTCAGAGGACCCAAGTTCAGTTCCTAGCTCCTACATTGGTTGTTTTAAAATCACCTAGCACTCCTCCTCTGGAGGTTTGGCACTCTCTTCTGGCTTCTGTAAGGAATCACAAAGTCACATGCAGATGAACACACTCTAAATAAACAAACACAAGCACACACACACACACAAGAAAGAAAGAAAGAAAGAAAGAAAGAAAGAAAGAAAGAAAGAAAGAAAGAAAGAGAAAGGAAGGAAGGAAGGAAGGAAGGAAGGAAGGAAGGAAGGAAGGAAGGAAGAAGAAAGAAAGCCATTGCAGAACACTTAAATGTGATGTTTTGAAGTTATGAGGAATATTTTTACAGTACTTGACAATGACTTTGGAGGATTGTTATTACTTTACTTTTGTTTTTATTATACAGGATAATTTGATTTTGACCTCTGCAGACTATTGTGGGTATTCCCCTGAAAAGTAACAGTTTGGAGTGAAAGCTCTCTGAGATGATAATACTTTAGCTATGTGTGATGAATGGGATGCAGACTGACGAATGGCAGGTATGATTGCAGAAAACTCCAGTCATTGTTTGCAGTGATGACAGTCAATGGCTGTGGGCACTTACCGAGTGTGTCCTGGGGTGGGAGTGTAGGCTTTGGCAGTGAGGGTAGGAGTCCATGTGTCTGGCTTTATCAGATTCCACCTTAATTGTGGGACTGCATAAGGGTATCCTGGTTCTTGGCTGGGCATGGGCCTAGAACCCCGAGACTCCAAGGGAGAAACGGCAGGAGTTCAGCTACGTCCCCAGAACTCAGGGTCCTGAAAAGCAGTCTAATCTCCATAGACCTACATTGTTCAGTCACGAAGGTCATTACAGCCCCTCCCAAAGTGCACAGGGTGTAGCTACAGGCCTCAGGCCCTAGAGATTTACATACTAATGAAGGTCAGAGGGCGGAGCCAATTAACCATTCCTCCCCAGAACCTCCCCCTTCCTTCCTCCCTACTTAACCCAGGCCTGCCCTGAGTTTTGGGGGGTACCTCCAGATCCATCTACCATCCGCCATGACAATAAACCCTTTTGGAACCAAGGACATCCTCGTATCATTGGGGCCTCCTGGGCCCGCCGCAGCCAAAGCCTCCAGCCATTGGAACCTGGACCTTCCTCCGGTATGTGACACAGGCTGCCTGGAAGCCTCCAGGCAGCCTCCACCTCACAGGCCCCGGGCTGCTGCCTGGACCTGGGGCCTGCTGCCGCGTGGGTCCGGGGCTGCCGCTGTGGCCCGCCATTTTTTTCCTACATAATGGCGCGACCATCGTGGAGCTCCGAACAGCCACGCAACTACAAACAAGCTAGCCGAAAAGCCGTCTCTCAGACAACCACCAGGACCCACATCTTCAAGCAAGCTATCCAGGCCGCCAAGTCTGTTAAGCAAGTACTTTTACCAAATCTCTTCCTCGGGGTGCTGCCAGGGCCTCTTTCTTCCCTCCCCCTCTTTTCTTTCGGCTGTGGGTAGGCCGGCGTGCGCCCACATGCCCGTCTCAGTCCTTCCGAGGCCTCAGAGCCCAAGGCTTGAGACCAGTCGATCCCTAGCCGCCTGCGGGCAAAAGGATCCCCAATTCCCCCTCTTTTCTCTCGGCTGTGGGTAGGCCGGCGTGCACCCACATGCCCCCGTCTCAGTCCTTCCGAGGCCTCTCAGCAGCCGGTCTGAGAGCCCAGGGCCTGAGACCAGTCGATCCCTAGCGGAATCTGGGCAAAGGGATCCACAATTCCCCCTCTTTTCTCTCGGCTGTGGGTAGGCCGGCGTGCGCCCACATGCCCCCAAGTCTCAGTCCTTCCGAGGCCTCAGAGCCCAGGGCTTGAGACCAGTTGGTCCCTAGCTGAATCCAGGCAAATGGACCTCCAATCCAAGAGCTCTGCACCCCCGTGGAACCAGACTGAGTTTGTTCCCTGCCCAAGTACGAGCCCAGCCGTGTCTACTTGGTGCGGTGTGAGACAAACACAGCCAAACCTTCTGTGGCCCTCCTTTTCCCTGGTGTTGCATAAAATGGACTCAGCCAAGATCCCGTGAGCTCCTGCCATGCTGAACTACCATCCCAGCCTACTGCGTCATGGCAGACACACCGACCCACAACGCAACAGAGACTCATGCCCGCGAGTGCCCATTCTCGGGCCTACATCATTCCCTACAGGTGGTAGAGGATGTGGGCAAAGCCAGCTCCAAGAGTACCCCCCGCTGGTGCCTGCCAAAAACCTCTCCACGAAACCGTGAGTAACTCCAGCCTAGTTCACCAGACTAGGCAGGTCTCTCACTGTCCTCCCTCCTCTCTCTCTCCCTCTCTCCCCTCCACGTGTTCTCCAGCTCAAGGGCAAGATGGCAGCGACTCCCTAGCCTCCACTCTGCCCATCCCCCAGCTCCACAGAGAAGGCTCCTTCACAGCTAACTGCTGTCTTTAAGGCCACAGTGCCTGCTGCGATCTTCGTTCTAAGACTCTTCCTTCAGCGAGAGACTCCTTGAGGCTGAGACTGTCCTGTTCCTCTTAAAAAGCTCTGACTTCAGTCTTTAACACACTGCCTGCTAGCATAGGTTTCTCTCTTCCCACGTGATCTCCAACTCAACAAGATGGCGGCGACACTTTAATCTCTGCTCTCAGCCCCTCCCCCAGGGGTCAGCCTTTCATGAAACTCTAGTCCCCAGTGATTTTCCCTCAGGGGGTCAGTCTTTCACAGGCTGCCTGCTAGCCTAACATAGACTTCCCCCACTCCTCCGTCATTTGCTGCCAGTTCTGGCTGCCTGAAGCAACAGGGCTGGCACCCTGGTTGCCCCCTTCCCCCTTCACCTCCTAGGTCATTTGCGGCCAGCTACAGCCCAGCTGGCTTGCCTGAAGTCCCTTTGCCCCTGTGTTCCTTTCAGTTTCTTTCTAGCGGCTAAAACTCCAGGCTGAGCCTGGAGAAACTGCACGACAACTCCCAGCTTCTCCCAGGAGCTGCCAGCTACACGCCAGCTTCCACGTGTCTCTCTCCCATAACTCAGTCTCTCACACAGAACCTCACTCTTTCTGACTCCTATCAAGCCTCTAAGTTTTTCTTCAAGGTTGGCCTTTTACTTCTAAGAAAAACAAATGGGGAATACCCTGGCCTCTCTGCTAGAGCACCCAGCCAGCACGTGGCAGCCCAGCCACCACATGGCAGAGCAGGCCCCTCCCCCCACTGCTTCTAAACCCGCCATTAATGCCTTTTCTTCCCAACAGGAAGACCTAAAACAACAGTGTTTGTGCTTTTCAACCCAAAATTTTTTCGCTTTTTCTTGTGCCTTCTAAGACAAATTTCCTCAAACACCTTTCCCTTTCCAGGATCTTAACGACAGACCTTGATGTGCTTGCTTCCAAGTGACTTTAATGCTTAATACCAACCTTTGCAGAAATCCCCATGCGGGTGCTGCTTTCCTGTTTTGATTATCCTATAGGTGCTCCCACAAGTCCAGTGGAGACGCCATCTTCTGGAACCTGCCTGAGATGCTAAGCTGCCTTCTCCCCAGCCATCTCCTCAGACTGCAGATTCCAGAGACACGCTGAGATCCAGACACAACGCCACCTCCTGGAACCTGCCTAGGAGGCCAAGCTGTCTTCTTCCAGCTACACTGCTTAACTGAAGACTCCAAAGCTAAATCCTACAAAAGACAGATCCAGACCTTCCAGCTACAGATGAACTCTTTTGCCAAAGTCAAATAGCTAAAGTTACATGTTAGTGAGGAAAACTTAATGTCTATCTAGATTAGTCAGATGTTATTACCCTCAAACTGTATATCACCTGTATTCAATTGATTCAATGATCCATTTCCTTCCCAATCCCCACCCTCAACTCCCCTTCCTTCCCAATCCCCACCCTCAACTCCCCTTACCCTGTGACTTAATTGTGCTAACCCCTCTGGCCTAAATAGTGCTTTCTTTTAACTTCCTCATGCAAAATTTTTACCACAGATGACACAGTGACCCCCCTTTTTTAAAAAAGTAAAGGGGAGGAGATGTGGGACTGCATAAGGGTATCCTGGTTCTTGGCTGGGCATGGGCCTAGAACCCCGAGACTCCAAGGGAGAAACGGCAGGAGTTCGCTACGTCCCCAGAACTCAGGGTCCTGAAAAGCAGTCTAATCTCCATAGACCTACATTGTTCAGTCACGAAGGTCATTACAGCCCCTCCCAAAGTGCACAGGGTGTAGCTACAGGCCTCAGGCCCTAGAGATTTACATACTAATGAAGGTCAGAGGGCGGAGCCAATTAACCATTCCTCCCCAGAACCTCCCCCTTCCTTCCTCCCTACTTAACCCAGGCCTGCCCTGAGTTTTGGGGGGTACCTCCAGATCCATCTACCATCCGCCATGACAATAAACCCTTTTGGAACCAAGGACGTCCTCGTATCATTGGGGCCTCCCGGGCCCGCCGCAGCCAAAGCCTCCAGCCATTGGAACCTGGGACCTTCCTCCGGTATGTGACACAGGCTGCCTGGAAGCCTCCAGGCAGCCTCCGCCTCACAGGCCCCGGGCCACTGCCTCGTAGGCCTGGGGCCTGCTGCCTGGGCCTGGGCCTGGAGGCCTGCCTGCGCAAGCCCCGGGCCTGCTGCCGCGTGGGCCCGGGACTCCACCGCTGCGACCCGTTTCCACCACGCGGGTCCCGGGCTGCTGCCACCTGGGCCTGGGGCCTGCTGTGGGCCGCTGCCGCGTGGGCCCAGGGCCCGCTGCTGCCCGCCATTTTGTCCTACACTTAATCAGTGTCCCTCACTGAACCTAGACATAAATTGGTAGTCAACAAGCCTCAGTAACCCCGCCCCTTTGTTCCTACACCAACATTGAGCTTACAAACAGATGTGGATGACAATTCCTAGATTTTCTATGATTCTGGAGATTTCGACTCATACTTGTACAGCAAGCACCTATGCATGCTGAGCCATCTTTCTGTCCTCTGTACATTTTCAACATGCTCGCTAAGTGCAGAAGTTCATCCCATGAGGCTTTTACAGCAAGCAATGCATAGACTGGCATAAACTGATAAGGTAGAGCCAGATCATAGTAATACTTTTTTCTTTGAAGATGTGTGGTCAAATTTATTTCTGGATTAGGAAATGACTTCCATAAGGAATGTACTGTTTGAGAGAGCAAAACTCAGACAGATTATAAATATGTTGCCTGGCCCCTATATCTTTTAGGGAGAAGCTTTTCTTTTTATTCCGTGCTATTTTTCTATTGGATATTTTATTTATTTACATTTCAGATGTCATCCTCTTTCACCATTTTCCCACCTTTTTGCTTTTATTACATTTTATATCATTTTAATTACATGCATGTATTAAGGTCAGTTCTAGGTTGAGGGATTAGCAATACAATAGATGCAAATAGTCAAAGAACAAGCAAGGCATTAAACCCAATTACGTGAACACTCCCATGATCATTGTTTCTAAGGGATTATCAAGATGACCAAAATATCTGAGTCTACTTCCCTATCCTAGTCCAAAGTCATTTTCATGTGTCATGTTGGAAGCCAAAGTATATGGCTTGAACCTGAAAATAGTAATACTTTAAACATAATACAGCAATGGACACTCTCCTCTGAGGAACAAGGAATGGACAGTGTATGGGAATGAATTAGTTACTTCTCTCACTATTGGGAAAAATATCCATGATGAAGCAACTTAAAAACTGTCTGTTTTGGCTCACAGTTCAAAGAGATGATACATCATGGCATACAAATCATGGAGGAAAAGTCATAAGGCTATGGTCATATTGCCTTCACAGCCAGAAAGCAGAAAGAAAAGGTTGTTTGTATTTAGGTCCCTTTCTACTTTCGTTTAGTTTGTTTCCCTACACCCAAGTCATTGCCACTAAGGGATCCAATGCTCTCTTCTGGTCTACATGGGCACTGCATATATGTAGAGCACAGATATACATGCGGATAAAACACCATACGCTTAAAATGAAAAGAAAGTAAGTAAATAAATAAACTAGAGGAATGTCTGATTCTGTAGTTAGGTCCAGATAAGTCTAGGTGAAGGTACAAGAATACTATAAAGGCAAAGGATGATATGTCAATGAGCAAACCGGTTCTTTATCTATTATGACTTTAAAAATTAATGTATTGGGATTTCACAAAGTATGATTTTAAGTTTGGGTTAGCCAAATTTCAAGTATCTCAACATAAAACATAGGCCCAAGCAGGACAGAGAAGACATTTAGCTAGTTGATACAGCAGGTACGATTAGTATTCTGCATGCTGCCACCTGTGACTGTTCTTTCTTTACTGATTGCCTCACAATGTGTAGGAAGCAGTTAGGCCAATTAAATGTAGATCTATTTGTTTGGATAAACAAAGAGAGTGTTGTCCATTCTACTGATTACAGGATCCCATTGGTCTTTGACATAGCATGGGTGAAAGAGGCAGCAATCTGTTTGCTGCTGTTACCTTTGCTACATCAGAGTTAGAAGGATGTCTTCAGCATCAGAACCTGATCCTTGTTAAATAATTCCACATAGCAGGAGGATGTTCTAAGCAGGGGACTATGTTGCAGGAGCTACAGGCAGTGCTGGTAATTTATGCAGCAGAAGGCTTCCATTTTTCTTAAACCTTTTTCTCAGACTAATAAGTCTTACATGACATAAGGTCACACATAAATATTGAGGTCATCCTGACAGAGATAATTTACTTTCTCTTTTCCCTCAAAATGTATAGAATATAGAAATCAAATAACGGTCACTTGGGCAACACTTGTATACTATTTCTATTGCTTGTTTTATAAGCAAGATCTCCTATACCCAAAACTGACATCAAACTCACTATGTCACTATGCTGGCTAGTTTTTATATCAACTTGTCACAGACTGGATTCATTTTGGAAGAGAGTACTTCAAATGAGAAAAGGCCCCCACCATATTTGCTTGTGGGACATATCGTTGGTTGGTGGTAGATATAAGAGGAACTAGCTCACTGTGGATGGTGCCAATTCTGGACTGTTGTCCCAGGGTGCTATAAGAAGCAGCCTATGACAATTATGAGGAACAAGACAGTAAGAAGTATTCCACCATGAACTGTGTTTTAGTTTCTTACCACATATTTCCGTCTTGAGCTCCTACCCTCTCTACTCTCAGCTTACAAGCGTTAAGCTGAACTAAACCCTTTATTCCCAAGTTGCTTTGGGTATTTTGTTTTATGACAGCAATAGAAACCTTAACTAAGACAATATCTGGAATGAACTTGAAGGCCTGATCCCTCTATCTTCACTTTCTCAGTTCTGAGATAACAGGTGTACACAGCCAAGCCTGGTTTATGGAGTCCTGGGAGTGAAAATCCAGGTTTTGTGCATACTAAGTAACTGAAATGCTTGTTCTGAAGTCAAACATACCTATTTCAACATGTGATCTCTTTTGTTCCATCTGTGTAGTTGACTCTGAAAAGCATCAGTATCTATATTGGTCAATACCAATCTTATAATTACAAAAGGCTTCTTCTTGCAGGAAGTGTTGTCAAATCCTTGTAGATTTGCTCATATAATCCTCAATACTATCATATTCTTTGTGTGGTATCATATATTATATCCATTTTTAAAAATTATTTATTCATTCATTCATTCATTCATTCATTCATTTCTACTTTATGTGTTTGAGTACTTGCCTGCATATACATGCAGAATTTGAGGAAGCTAGTAAACCGTATCAAATTTCCTGTAACTGGAATTATAATTAGCTGATAGCTGCCATGTGGGACTACATAACCCAGGTTAGGACCTAAACCTAGGTCCTTTGAAAGAACAGTCAGTGCTCCAGAAAACTGAATCTTCCCTCCAGGCCACTATACACATTTTCAAAGAAGTGTATGTAAGCATAGGTGGTATTTCCCTTCTTTCAGAATGTGACAAATATAGGAACGTTCATAACGAGTAAAGCCAGGCTTTTTACAATGGTAGCCTGGCTCACGAGTCTGAATTCCAATTCTCATATCTAGAGTCTCTATCAATATATTCTAAAGATAGACAGTTAAGAAAAGAAGACACTACTGTAAGAACATGGCAGGAGAAAAAGAATATGTTAGAAAAGTTAGAATAGGTTAGGAACATCACAAGATTCCCATCTACTAAAGGGAAGGCATGTGCTGTTTTTTTCCTCTCTAATGACATATTTTATCAAAGAAATTGAAGTAGTTTGTTTAAGTCTTGTTTCTGACTGAAGAAAGTAGAATAAAAAAGATTTTTGTGGCTATTTCAAAAGTCTAGGAATAATGCTATTACTCACTTTTGGGCAGATGTGTTTAGCAATAATATGTCTCTGAACCACAAGGAAGATTTTTGTTGTCTTCAAGTAATGAGACATCCAATTTTCCATGGCTTTCTCTAGGCTGGAAACAAGCAGTAAAACTCCCCAGTTTATCCAGAGACATGAAGCTTAATGGTTGTTTATGAAGGTGTGGAAATAAATGAAGTCAACCTAAGAGAACACAGAGAGGCGATTCATTCTGTCCTTTCTGTAAGTAAGTAAGTCAGCAAATATTACTTGCACTTGGCAGAAACTCAAAGGCAGTCGGGGGAGTGCGATGCTTAATAGATAAGACAAGAGAAGGAGCCCGTTAGGTTCTGTGTGGAAGCGGTTGAGATAATCATGGTGGAGGCAAACTAACTGGATTTCATGTGGTGGCTTTGGGAAGCACATCCGTTCTTCTTGTTTAGTTCTGAGGTACTAACAGAGGAAAAAACTGATAAGCTGAGGTTGGAGAGACAGTTTACTGGTATTAATGAAACTTGCAAGTCAATAAGAAGGAGTGAGTACAGATCCTGCCATTCACTTTGGTAGACATGCAAATCGAAACAAGTCCAGTTCTAAACAATTTGATGTCCTCTTCTTCCCTTCTTAGACAATTGCACACATGTATATACACAGACACAGACACAGACACACACACCACACACACACACACACACACACACACAGAAGAGAGAGAGACACAGAGAGAAAGAGAGTTTCTTTTTTATGATTCATTTTATTTTTATTTATGTATATTTGTGTGTTTGTGTAACTGTGCAGGTATCCATAGAGGTCTGAGGACAGGAATGGACTCCTCGGAGTTTAAATTTCAGAAAGTTGTGATCAACCCAGTATAGGAGATGGAAACCAAACTTGAGTCTTCTGAAATAGCAATGAAAGTTCTTAACTACTGAGCTATTTATCCTCCAACACCTAAAATAAAAATACCTGGCATCCCAGGATCAATATAACTCATAAGTGTACAGAAACAAAATTAAGTGTGCAGGCTTACACTGGGCTCCTGTGTTACATGATATCAAATCTCTCTTTAAGGAGTAGAGGTATTTGAAATTCTATTCCTGGACATTATCAACAGTATTATTTATCTCCTAGTGGGTCTGGATGCATTCTACTGAGGTTCCAAAAGATTACAATATTTTTTCAAATATGTGTGAAGGCAAATATTTATATAGCTAGAGGTAGACAAAGTTGAAGGAGGGTTGATTGGTGTAAGAGAATGGGGGTAAAGTGAAAGAGATTGGAGGAGGTAGAATTTGATGGGGCAATTGATAATGAACTTCAAGAATTCATCAAAGAGCTACACACCAAGGGATGGGAAGAAATCTTGAGGAAAGTTGTTTAGTGTCTGGTATAGTTGATTTAATTTTCAAAAAATTGACACAATCTAGAATCACCTAGAGTCATCTGGAAAAAGAATCTTAATGAGAGACTGTCTAGATCAGGTTGTCCTATGGGACTGTCTATGGTACACTACCTTAATTGATGTGAAATGACATAAGATAAAAGTTAGTGGCATCATTGTGTATTGCTATGACTTCAGGACAACAATGGAGTATATTGTCTTGGAATTGTGATCTAAAACAAATATCCTTTTCTCCATTTGGTTTTTATCTTCATGTTTTTGTAGCAACAGAGATGAAACTAGGACATACCCCTATGAGCTCTTTAGAATGCATGCATTGACCTACATTAAGGAGACACAGGATGGGTCCCCAAGAACATGAGTTGTAGTATTTATGGTGATATTGCTTACTGATCAAGCAAGCTGTTGCAGTGGTTCATTTCAGAAAACAGTTATTAAATACTGCTATGAAAATAAGCACATAGACATTACCTAGTGTCTTCTAAGATGCTTAGGAGATTAAAGTTGATAGAAAATACAACTAATAATACAAGCATTGAGCAATCATGTTCAATCATTTTTCAAGATCTATCAGTGAATCAATCATGTAAATGTCTGAAGGAAGAGTTGGGTCAGGAAGAATTCTTCCTCACCATTAGCTGTATCCAAATTTATATATGAGCATCCTCTGGGGCAGGAGTTACAGGTGGTTGGGACCAATCTGACATGAGTCCTTGGAACAGAACTCATATCTTCCAGAAGAGCAGTTAGCACTCTTCACCTTTGAACTATCTCTTCAGTTTTATTACTCAACACATTTTAAGAATTGTTTTTAATTTTTCAATTTATTTTGTAGGTATGTGTACATGTGTGTGTGCGTGTACACATGTACTTGTGCCTCCATAAACATGTGCAGGTAAGAAGACAACCTGGGGGAGTCACTTCTTTTCTCCTGGTCTGAGCACGCATTGGATTGAGCTCAAGTTGTCAGCCTTTTCCCATCAAGCTCTCTCATTATCCCCAAGAATCACATTGTAAATCATATAAGGCAACAAAGACAAGATATAATTTCTACTACAGAATCTTATAGGTGAGAAAGATAAAATTACAGCAGAACTTCCCTGCCTTGATTAGCATTGTACTTAACATATCACTAGAACACAGAGGAGAAACTTCTGAGAATTCCATCTCTAGACTAGCCCTCTCCCCATAATTGGTACAATTCCATATACATTAACATCAGAGTTGCTTTCTGTTGGAATACAAGCCTCCCAGATGGTAACTGATTAAACTTGACCCCTGTGAACTCTCCAAAGAATTAATTCTGAATTAAGAGATGAATGAAGGGTTTGCTTTTTGAAATTTCTAATTTAGAAGCTCTTTAATTTCACACTAATTTAAGTCAAACTACTTTAAATTGAGACATGTCTCCATAGGGCTGGTCTGTATTAATTGAATACTCACATCGCAATTCTGTAATTGCTGCCAAGATTTTAAAATTATAAATATCGTTTATTGTACATGCAGATGAAATTAAGGAAGGACAAAAAAATGTGACTACTTATCATGCATAAATATATTCTTTAGTACTACTAAAAGTTGTACCATTATAGTATTGTTATGTCTACTTAACAAAGAAATTTTAGGGCCAGTGAGATGGCTCAGTGGGTAAATACACTTGCTGCCAATGTTAATGCCCAGAATTTAATCTCTAAGACCTACACAATGAAAGAATGCAATCAACTTCTGTAAGTTGCACTCTGAATTCAATGTTTACAGTGTGATATGTACACACACACACAACCCACGGGTATAATAAAATTTTTAAGAATAAATTTTGTTGATTTGTTATTCTCAAAAACTTGGCATTGCATTTGAAAACCTGTGTTATTTCTTGAAAAGTAGCCACTAAGAATTATTTTATAAATTATTAGAAAGAAATAATAATAGAGTAATAATAATAATAATATAGTTTCTGGTTTTGACATCTAGCTATACTATCAAGTTATAGTTTTCCATGTACTGGCACATATGTACATATGTGTACCTGAGGTCATTTAATAGTACTAGCAAATTCATGTAATATTTATTAGCAAAAATGTTCAATTTTGATCTGTAAAAATACCATATAGCAATCAATGATTTAACTTTATTTTGTTCAATGATCTCTGACTATTTTTATAGATAATATTGATAAGATCAAATGTGAATTTAAAATTTAATATATGAAACTAGAGTTAGTAAATAACAGACACACACACACACACACAAATTGTTATATTGGGTCATTATGTTTTATAACTTTCTCCAAAATGTTTTATGAAACTTGACAAGGTACTTCACATTTATAATTATGAATAAAACATATGAAACTTTATGGAGGAAATACAAACAAAACATCAAATACTGTGGACAAGAATTATCAAATAAAAGACACAAATGCAAAAATTAATATTTTACATGAATACAGTATTATTATGTATACATAGATATGATTTTGAGTATAATTTGTGATAGAAAGGACTGATGGGATAGAGTGTTTTCCTAGTACATGGGAGGCCTTTGGTTTCATTCACCTCAGCATCATAAATTTCATTATGTAAGATAAAATACAAAGAATATATAGTAAAAGCTGACTGGATCTATATAGCAAGAATATAAATCTCTTCCTCGTACTTGTTCTAAATGATTTCTGTCAGTACCATGAATGGGAGAAGTTGTAATGAAAGAAACATCTTTCCAGGCAAAACAGAAAAGATAACATGAAAGAACAAACTTTAGAAGAGAAAGTCCAAAATTCTTTTCAGAATATTTTTGTTTGTTGTGTGTGTGTGTGTCTGTGTGTGTGCGAGAGAGAGAGAGAGAGAGAGAGAGAGAGAGAGAGAGAGAGAAGAGAGAGTCGTGTATGCCTGTGCCCACAGAGGCTAGAAAAAAAGAGTTGGATCCTATGTAACTGAGATGACTGAATGATTATGTATGTCCATTTGGATGTTGGGAATCAAACCCAGGTCCTCTACAAGATCACAATGTTCTCTTAACTAGCAACTAAACAACTAAACAACTAGTTGTTAGGTCTAGCACCTAAACATCCTTTTAGATCAAAATTTAAATCTCTAAAACACATTGCATTACATTTCAGTACAACTAGGTGACTTAAATGTCAAAATTATCCGAAGAAAATGATAATATAAACTATAAGCTGGTATAAGAAATATGAACCCTACAGAATGTTATCAAGAACTGGTATCTTACACTTTATTGTGTGTGTGTGTGTGTGTGTGTGTGTGTGTGTGTGTGTATACCTCTGGGTCCCCAGAACAGATCATGTGTGAAGTTTAGAGAAAGCTTTCAAAAGTTACTTCTCTCCTTCCATATGACTCCCTAGAATCAAATTCAGGTTTCCAGATTTAAGAAGGATGGCTTCTAAGCCCTAACTGACCCAATATCTATTTCAAACAAACAAACAAAACAAAACAAATATCATAAGCTAGCTTTTTAAAAATAAAATCAATAAAAAAATGAGCAAAAGAGTTGGACATGGTGACACACGCTGTAATCTCAGAACTTGTGAGGCTGAGTAAGGTGTATTACTGTGATGTCCAAGACAGTGTGGGCTAAAGAGTAAATCATATCTAACGGAAGAAAGGAAGAGAGAGAGAGGGACAAAGGGTAAATGGAGGAAGCAGGAAGGATGAAGGGAAGAAAAAGTCCAATAAGATTCTAAGACTCTGATTATAAAAATTTCAGAGACATGCTATTTGATGGGAACATGACTATATTTAAAAGGTCATCAAAAATTGAGACAGAATAGACTATTCTAGAATGCCTGTGTATTTTGGGGACATGTAAGGTTTTATACTACCTTTGGAAAAGAGACATTACTCAGTATCTGAAGTCAGTCATGAAATTCCAGTACTTCTCTTTCAAAGAAAAGAGTCCAATGAAAGTATACCCTACATCATTAAAATGTGCTCACTGGCCAGCAAGATGGTTCAGTGTGTAACGGTATTTGCAGCTAAGATTGCTGAGCTGAACTCAGGCTCTAGAGAGAACTGACTCCAGTAAGTTTTTCTTTTACCTCCTCATGTATATTGCTGTTTGCATAGGTATGAGAATGCATGCGTGCATGCACACACACACATGACGTGTTCGCATGCACATACACACACGTGCATATACACACAAACACACACATGAAAGGAAGGAAGGAGGAATGGAAGAAAAGGAAGAGAAAAGAGAAGAGAAACAAAAGAAAATTAAAGGAAAGGGAAAGGAAAGAAAAGAACTCACACATGTGACAAGTAACCCTGCTTTAGTAGCTACAGCCCTAGCATAACAAAGATCCACAAGATCCAGATATGGATAAGCTAAGCATTGTCTTTCACCTCTTTCACTCTGGGACACCTGGAAACGAATCAAGTGGAAAATCACAAGGACTTAAATGAACCTGAGAAATAAAATAAAGTATCAGGATTGACAGACAAAAAGACTATGAAATCATTTCATAAAGATAAAAAGAAATGAATTGGCTATAAAAACAATGCATTCATAGTACAGCTATGCAAAGGGACAGAGGATCAGAAGCAAAGCACAAGAGAAGATTAGGTTTCTTCTGGAGAAAGGAAGAATCCATAGTGAGGTGAATGTGTAGAGAGAAGCACTTGCTGGGATTTCAGCAATGTCAGTTACTACTCAGCATCTTACGTGGTGTGGTAAGACTTATATGCCATGTTAGTAGTATTTTTACCTATGAAGTATAATAGGTAATTTGGTAATAAATCAGGATACTCTCCAGCTAACTGAACAAGAATATGTTTACACCCTGATGTAGGAAGTGTTACTTTATTTATTTATTTATTTATTTATTTACTTACTTACTAGCTTGTTTATTTGTGTGACAGAGACAGAAACAGAGAGAGAGAGAGAGAGGAGTCAGAGAGACAGAGAGACAGAGACAACAAAAGAGGTGTGCATGTGTGTGCACACTCGCCTTATGTGTACATGGGTTTGAGGGCACCTTTACCTTTCTATATGTGGGGTAGAGACTGATCAAAGGTCAGGTGTTCTTCTATCCATCTCCAGATTATTTACTGAAACAGTGTTTCCTCTAGAGTCTTAGGTCACACCAAATTGCCTAGTCTGATGGATAGCTTCTTCTAGGTTTCTCTTTCTGCTTTGGAGGCACTGGGATTGCAGAGAGGCAGTGATGCCCACCTAGGTTAACTTGGACACTGGAGATCTAAGATAATTTTCCAAGTGTGAAACGCAAGACTCATTGACCAGTGAGTCATTCATTTTACCAGTCTGGAACTTCTTCCATTGTTATGGGGTGCAAGAAGATGCTAATCGGTCACATTCATTCATGTTTTGACTTTAGAAATGTTGTCAAAATCCATGCTCACATCCTGAAGAGAACCTGAGGGTCAGGGTGAAGATTTTCCACTGGGCAATTTTTTGTACCTAAGTCATAGAAATTATCATACTATTCAATTATAAACAAATGAAAATAAGTACTTAAGCCTCAAGCAGAGCTAGAAGGTTTTCTTATATAATGATATAGAAAATCTTATTGAGTAGGTAATTGATGTTTGTCTTCTAAGGATTTAGAATTACAGAGGTTAAAAACAACCTCAATATCACAGAATAGTGTGAAATCCAGACCTTTTGTGAATATTTATTGGCCAACAGTTCCATGACCAGATGTGCTAATCTTTGATAATTTGGTTTTAAAAATAAAGTTATGCCAACCTTATCAAATTCATTTATAGGTTATGGCTGAAGGAGGAGAATCAAATGGAGGCATAGATTTATCAATAAAAATGTAGGTGTAAGAATGACATAAATAATGATGACATGCTGACAAGAAAAGGAGCTGGTGAGGTGGGGCTGGGCTGGGCAGTGTAGTGGTGTTGATCAGTTTGAGAAGACACCATAAGAAGAAGAGAGATTGAGCCCAGTAGAAATTTAGAAAAAAATTGTTGCAAGCAGTTGAGCCAAGACCCTAAAACTAAGGTTGGCCTCCAGACTCCCGAGTTTAATTACCTGATGTAAACTTGATACATACTAGTACACTACTTTATGGGAAGAACGAGACATCTTATTTGCAAGGCTTGCATGAATAAGTTACATAATAAAGGAAATGGAAAATATATATGTAAATTCCGATCATATTTTTTATGTTTTGAGCACAGTAGGGACACTAGGGAGATAACTAGTTGGTATAATGTGTGCTATGCAAGCACAAGGACCCTCAGCATACAAGTACTACTGTTTCAGTCTCTTGATTTATAAGACCGTTTAAACTGTGGATCTCTTTCTGGTTTAACATTAGTGGTTCTAGAACATTGTCAATTTCCTTTAACTTTTGTAACTTGATAAGGTATTAGTTTTTAAAGTAATTCTTTAAATCTTTTGACTTTTTTGATACCTATTGTAGGTGCTAATTTTCGTCTCTGATTTGATATATTTGGGTTTCCTATTTTTTCCTGGTTAATTGAGCTAAGAGTTTATTCATCTTACTCATCTTTTTTATTGTTTTTTTTTTTTGTTTAATATTTTTTTTAAATTTCTGCTTTAATTTTTATTATTATTTATTCTAAGCTACAGGATTTGGGTTTACTTTGTTTTTGGTTTTCCAAAGTGTTGAGTTGCATCATCAAGTCATTTACATGTGCCTGTAAAAGTAGTTGAATATGGTGAAATAGACTTGTAATCCCAGAGCTGGGTGGTGGAGACAGGAAGACCCCAGGGACTGGCTGGGTACTTGGATGCCCAATGTACTTGGTGAGTTCCACGCAAGTGAGAGACCTTATCTCAATAATAAGGATTGATGCTGAAGAGAAGGCTCAGCAGTGAAGAGCAATTACTATTTGTCAAGAAGAGCCAGGTTCTATCTTAAGACTAAATCTGTCGGCTCACTACTGCCTGGAAATCCAGTTCCAAGAGATCTGACTGCATGTCTCTGGACACTATGGCCATCTGCACATAACTGAACATACCCATACATATGCATGCACATGTGCATAATTAAAAAATAAACTCTGAAAAAGAAAAATATTGTGGACATCACCTTATGAACAACAGGGATTTAGGGAATTTAGGGTTTATCTCTGGTCTCCAAATACATGTACACAACTGTGCATACATATTATACACACATGCACTCCTATATACATGTACATAAATGAACACACACACACACAAACACACACACACACACACAATTCTAGAAGGCTTTCTCTAAGAATTACTCAAAGTTTGTATTCTCATTTAAAGAAATAACCTAAATTTTCAGCATGCATAAAGGAAACAAAACAGTGAATATAAAACAGGTAAAGTGATAAAAGGAAAAAAATATCAGGCCTCAGTCTACTTTGGTGGATGTGCAAAGGAAAAAGAACAAAGTCTGTAGCTCTCAACCCTAGAAAATATGCTGTGGTAAGGGCTTAAGTTGTTTGCTTCTTCCCTCTGTGCTCTGCTGCTTTCCTTGACCTTGCAAAAGCCATTTGGTATCTGTTCATGATCTGTGAAAACAAAAGCAATGATCTCTTTCCTCTCTGAATCCTTTGTGGTAATTTAGTGACTTTAATATCTCACACCAACTACTATGCCCATTGCCTTTGTTCTCCAGGCTCACACCACTGACCTAATAATGGACCCAATGACAGTCATGTCTATAGCCACTTGCAACAAAAGAGTCTCCCTTGCCTCATATTGCAGGATAATGAAGAGAAATTACAAGTGGTTAGAGAGATGCAGCTGCTGAGGGAGAATCTGGGGACAGAATGAAAGGAACAGTCTCTCGCTGATGTCCTTATAAATGTGCTCCTGGCCTAACGGGAGAGGAAGCATGCTTCCTAGTTCATTTTCCACATTAGTGTAATGAGAAGAAATAGACAAACTGGCAGAGGGTTCATCTGGCTAATGTTTCAGGAGGCAGATGTGGCACAGCTCCTGCTAAAAGGGGTTAAAGGTGAGCAAAAATATATATCATTATAAGTTGCTTCTCCTGGCCTTACAGAAAAGCAGAGTAGTGCCAGGTTGGAGAGTGGGTTTACGAGGACACTAGCCACTTAGAGTTCATTTCTTCTACTAGATTCTGATTTTTTTTTTTTTTTTGGAAAAAATTTATTGTAATGAAACTCTGCTGTGTGGGATATATCTGGTGTGTCGAGCCTAGCATTATGCTTCCTGTTGCTATAGATAGGTCCCTGGAGGCTCAAATAAATACTCATTTTTGAGATTGCTCATTCAATCTACTTTCAAAATTCAATAGTGATGATTCATTTTTTTTTAAAGCTAAATAACTACTCTTCAATATAAGGAGCATGCTCCCTTAGGACTTTGACAAGGAACAAATGAGTGTAATACAAACATGCAGTAAAGACTTGTCCTTGCATTTAGACTAGAAAACTGCTGATTCCAAGCATGAATGCTCTGCAGTGCAACTGTGGAGTGACTGGGAAAGGACTGCACTTATTAGGCTAAGCACTACAGACCCTCCGGGAATACAGGTTGGCTATAATGCATTTACCTGGTATAATTTTATACATGTCTCACTGTCATTACCTATTCTTGACAACCCCTGAAAGTGCAAAGTGAATTTGCCTGTTAGATGCTCTAATAGGAAGTCAGAAAATATGTGACTCCCTAAATGTGTGGGTGATTATCCATGGTCGATCTTGTTCCGAGACAAAAGATATATGTCGGTTTATGCACACTAGGTCGTTATCCAAGCTCTGCAGTTGAGAGCAACATTAAACATTTATTGAGTGTTTTGTTCTTTTAAATGACTGATATCCCGGCCTAAACAATGGCTCAGTGCATGGATGTGCCTGCTACCAAGCCTAAGAACCTGAGTTTGATCCCTGGAACCCATGCGACAGAAGGAAAGACCTGACCTCTGCAACTTGTCCTCTAACCTGTAAATGTAGATCATTAACACACACACACACACACACACACACACACACACACACACACACACACGGGTGACTCTAAAGCAATGCATAACCCAGAAGCCTACCCAAGCATGGATGACAACTCGTGAAAGGTGTATCCTTTCATGACTTGCAGGCAACTCACATAGTAGAGACTCTCCTCTTCCCAGCCATTCTTATTGCTGATATGACATCAGGGAGAAGGAAGAGCCTGTGAAACTTGTAGGATTCAGGAGCTTCTGAGATTTCTTAGGTTGGTTCACCACCTGAGCCTGTTAATTTTCCTCTTTTCTAAGTTAATGATAGCCTCCGTTCAGGATTGAATATTTTGGTTTGAGGGAGAATGTTCTAAACCTACTTATTTTAAAGTTAACATTTCACTAACAACCTATTTTACAATGTTAGTAGGCATGAACTGAAAAAAATTCCTAGCATTGACCATTATTGGCTTGCTGTACCAAGTTCTTATCTTAGGGCAAAAGGGGTTAAAGGTACAAGGATTTGACATAAAATTGTGAGTAAATACTTGACACTGTGCACATTACTGAAATTTACCCATTTCCACTCAGTAGAACATAACCAGAGAACCACCCTAGTGATAACCACATTTAAAACACATAGTAAAAATGGTCCACAATTGATATTACCTGACTTCTTCAGCATAGCAATTGAAAACTCAGAATAAAATAAATACCCATGAGCAAGATGTTTGAAGTTTCTGTTGCTTTGACTGGGTCTTGAGTATGATGTGTGGTATGTTTACATTGTCAGGTAGAAGACAGTCATAAAAGGGGTCTGGAAAAGAGTGTGCTCAATACAACCTGACCACTCTATCTGATTTGTGCAACGATTTAACCTATTATGAAACCCTGACCCAGCAATCAGTGTGAAAGAACGAAATAGAAGTTTTGATTTTTTTTTTTTAAATCTTAGCTCAGTCGGGACAAGATGCTTTCATTGGTATATTGTGAGATCCCTCCATAAAATTACCAGCAGTCATAAAAGGTGAAAAGCCACTTCTTGTTTAAACCGGTTTGCGTTTATGAATATTCATTAGAGGGAGGTAAAATCAAGAATCAGCTTATTCTAAAATCAACATTCAGGGCAGAAAAGGAGTGACTCAGCAGAATAGAGTACCAAAAAGTCATGATTGCACTTGACCTGTGGATGACCTTGGCCAGTCAAATGATTCTTTGAGTGTATTTTTACTTCAATAAATTGGTGGTTTTTAAACTCTTCTCAATGAGGATGCAAGGAACACACACACACACACACACACACACACACACACACACACACAGTATCTACAAAATACATGTGGTAAAACCAATACATAAATAAATGGATGATTGTGGGAAAAAAGGTTTCAAATCTATAGTTTCATAAAAGGAAAGTGAATATGATTATGAGCAGAAGTGGTAGTGGCTTCTTAAGGAAAGAATTCTAGATCTTACAATTGCTTCCAGGAAAAGAAAGGGGCATAGAGAAAAAAGAACAAAGATAAGCAGCAAGCCAGGGTTTGCACGAGTCTGCACCAGGTCCTCTGTGTCTACGTCACGGCTGTTAACTTGGTGCTTTTGTGGGGAAGAGAGTATAAGGCCAAGGTTTTTTGCCTGCTCTTGGGACTCTTTTACTCCTATTAGGTGGCCTTGCTCAGCTTTGATAGGAAGACATTTGCTTTGTCATAATGAACCTTGTTTTGTTTTGGTTGGCTACTCTCTCTTGGAAATCTGCTTTTTTTCTGAGGGGAATGGAGTGGGAGGAGGTCTGGGGGCCAGGGGAGGTTGCTGGGGCAAAGCTGGGAAGACTGGAGGGAAGATAACTGTGGTGGGAATGTATTATATGAGTGAGAGGAGAAGATTTTCAATTATAAAAAGATAACACAACATTTTAATTTTATTCATTTCTTTTTATTCTTTTTTTGTTTTGTTTTTTCGAGACAGGGTTTCTCTGTGTAGCCCGGGCTGTCCTGGAACTCACTCTGTAGACCAGGCTGGCCTCGAACTCAGAAATCGGCCTGCCTCTGCCTCCCAAGTGCTGGGATTAAAGGCGTGCGCCACCACCGCCCGGCTATTCATTTCTTTTTAACACAATATCTTACTATGTAGATCTGGCTGACCTGGAACTCATTATGTATTAGGCTGACTCAGAGATTTAGCTGCCTCTACCTCCATAGTGATGGGATCCCAGACTTGTACTGATACTTCCATTTCCTGTTTGAAAACACTGTATTTATATACTTGCCACATACATGCTGTGAAAATACACCATATTTGACTTTGGGCTGGAAGACTTGATTTTGTCAATGGGATGTTACTAATCTTAATAGTCTCATCTGTCATTAAAATTTCTCATGGCTTTAAATAATGTTTCATAATTCCTCAACTCCATAGCAGACCATTAAAGCTATTAAAATATGAAGTCATAATAGTATACTTAATTCTATTTTCAACTTCAGTTATAGTGAGTTGATCTGTCGAGCCAAATATAGCTTTGCATTGCTCAACAGATTAAGAGTACAAGCCATGAGCCTGGACAGTTTGCTCCAGGTATAAAAGTACTGGCTGCTCTCATGGAGCTTCTAGTACACATGCTGCTGCTACCACCTACCCATAACCCCAGTTCCCAAGGATCTGATGCTCTCTTCTGGCCTTCATTATCAGGGCATATATGAAAACACATGCAGGCAAAATATATTAATCAATCAATCAATCAATCAAATCTTTAAAAATTACCCACAATCAATGGCCTAATGCAGAAGGAAACCAAAACCACTTCTAAAGTATCAACTACAATACAATTGAACACCACCACACCTAGCATGTACATGCTGGCAATCAAGTTCTAGGCTTCCTGTGTGCTACCGAAATACTCTTTCAGTGCACCTCAATACCTGGCTATAAATTTATACACTCTACTTCTCCCAAACTGTGTACATATTGAACATGTAGAAAAAAGTCAAGTGGAAATTGTATGTCTATAAATTAATTTAAAATAGTAAATAATTTTGTTTCATAAAAAGGTATAATGGATATGATGTACCTATAATGTAAGCATGCTAATTTTTTCATAACTAATTGCCTTATGTTATTTGACACTTCAAAGAGTAATATAGTTGAAGTTAGGTTTAAGCAAAAAGGAAGCATCTTTAAGATAGTCTAATGTCAAACAAATCATAAACTGAAGTAACTTTGTGTTATAAAGTTTTTAATGAAAAAAAATCAGATTACTTAAAGGAAATTAGACTGCCTCTTGGCGTGTTTTATAGACACAAACAAATATAAACCTGCAGTATGAAACTCACAAGTGAAGAAATAACTAAACCTACTAGACCTCATGGAAATGGGACTGATTGGTTATTATTTCCTAGTTTACTGGATATAAAATTGTAATTTTCATTTATTCCTTTTTTGTTTTAGCATTGCACGACGTGCAGAAATAATTTACTTTTCATTGTTCAATTAAATTAGTCTTGAGTATTTTCCAATAATTCAGTTTTTGAGGCCATCCAAAATGGAATCACCCCAGCAATGAATAATATGTAAAATGTTCACTTCCTAGAGTCTAAAAAGTAATTTACCTGTCTAAATGCCCTCCAGTGGATACAATATCAATGGAAATAATAGATGGAAATAATATCAATGTCAGCTTGTTATAGTATCTCTATAAGCTAAGTGCTCCATTTGCATTCGTTATAGTTCTCTTCACTTAGCACACTCATATTTTGAGTACACTTTGTTTTGTGTTTTTTGGTTTTTTTAACAAAACAAAACAAAATGAAAACCTTCATTTTAGGAACTGGAGAAATGGCTCAGCTACAGAGTGCTTGCTGCTCTTTCCTGGGCTGTATTCAATTCTCTATGCCTACACTGGGTGTCTCGTAGCTCTTTTGTTACCCTACAGAAGATTCTACAAGTTCTTCTGGGCCCCAAGAGTGTCAGACGCACACTTAATACACATACATATATAGGTACTTACACAAAATAAAAAACAAATAAATGATTAAAAAGCCACACAGTTGACATAAAACACTCTATATCTGGCCATCATGGAATAAGGTAGTGACTTACGTGACCTGCCATGCATCCCAGACTATCCCAGCCAACAATGTCATTATCTCAACACTTTCGGAACACGTGCCAACCCCTCTGTTACCTACAGACTCAGCCATGTTTTGCTTTGTTTCTATAATGATTGATGGTGTTAAACGGAACAGCATCGAAAACCTTGTTAACAACAAGATATATTTAATCTATTACTTTTCCTTGATCTCAGAAGTCAGTCTGACATATAAGGAAATTAGATTAATCTGACATGATTCATTCTTTATAGAGTCTTGTTTATTACTCCCCAGTATGAGCTAGCTGGTGTTCATCTAGCTGTAGCCAATTGATTTTTGATGATAAACCTGATCTTCTTTTTCTTTCTTGCATTAAAATTTCACTAAGACATGCTAATACTTTTTAATTCCTATTGTGGTTTGGAGGATGGATACTACACTGCACTACTTTATTAAGAATTCTTCTAATTTAGTTTCTTGATTTTCTCTAACTTTGAAAGTTATAATATATTCATTAAATTAATATCTTCTTCAGGAGATGCTGTTGGTAAATTCGGGGAAACAGAGCAGAACACATAAAATCAAGACTCAGTTTCCTACCCATTTATTTATTGCCATTATGACTAATGTAATATTGCTTTTCATTTTTAAATTCTGCTATAGTTATGCTTTTATAATAAAAGTATATATATATATATATATATATATATATATTAAAATTTTAAATTTCATTATTCAGATGTTTTCATGGCATTTGTATCCTTTGGATTTATTTTTATGGAAAGAAACAAGACTGTGAGACATATATTTGAGATTCCAGGCTCAGTGTAGAAAGGCACTTGCAGCTTATCGTAAAAAGCTGAGTTTGGTCCCTAGGATGCTAGTGGTTCAAGGGAGAACTGATACCCATATATTGTCCTGACCTTCATGAACATGGGCACATAAGTTCTCACAAATGCAAACAAGCACACATATTCACAGGCAAACACGTACACAGCATACACACAAGCAAGCACACACACATGCATACAAGCTCACATCCATGGATCCACATGCATGCATACACACACACACACACACACACACACACACACACACTTCACATTCTTTCCCCTATGATAAGTATATATGGCATTCCCTTTGCCTGCAAGAACTTATAGTATTACTGAAAATAAAATTGGTAACATAAAATTGTATTCACATTTAATCAAGCAGTATTAAAAAAGTCTAAACAACTTGGTAGAAATCCCTGCTAACTGCTTATAGTTTTATTAAATTCCAGATGATGGGTCACAAATTCCTGTTTAGTTACTTTGAAGGTGGGAGTTGGTACTTGAACTTTGTTTCTAGGGCAGGTGAGAAGTAAGATGCTGAATCATTTCAATTATTTTATATTTATTCTCTTTTTAGTTACCTGACTAATTTTAAAGAGGTTTACTCAGTAGAGTGGCTCTCTGATATCTGTGGCCCTCTTAGTCATTTTTAGTCTCCTATTGCCTGTTGTAAGATCAGAGTTTGTAACACAGTGAATGGCTTTTACCCCCATTTTTACTCAGCCACTTTCTATATGTTATTTGACAGGAAAAAGCTTCTCTTCAGCTTTCTAGATGTTGAAAATTCACAAAATCAATAAGTATGGGAAGAAAAATGGATGACCTCAGATGATAGTCAACAATATCCGATCATATAGAAACCAACTATGCACAAGAGAGGGGAGCGATTGTGTCTCAGAAGCAGACAACAGTGGTATGGGCACAGAGGAAAGAGGCTGGAGGACTATCTGATGTTCCTTCAATGTTTAAAACCAAACGTTCATGGTCCAGTTTCCATCTTGCTTGTAGATAATTCCATTCCACCCTATGTGCAGGTTTCAGTCACTTATTCAGTACTCTTGAGAATCTCCTAATCTGGGAGCAATTAAAAATTCCTAAATCCAGGAAACAATGTAAGCTGGGAGTGTTTGACACAGCTCTAGTTATGTATTTAATATCTTTTTTATTTACTAAAAATTCTGTACTTCTTATTTAATTTTCTGATACTCCTAGTATAATACTTACAGTCTTCCATTTTTTTCAAAGAAGTTGTCTTTTTATGTCTTTTTTCATAGACTTATTTTTATTTTATGTGTAGGAGTGCTTGGCTGCATGTATTTTTGTGTGTGCAGTGCTCCTAGAGGTCAGAGGAGGACTTCTGAACCTCTGGAACAGGGGTTATGGGTGACTGTGTGATGTCTTGAAGGTTCAAGGAACTGTCCTAACCACTGTGTAACCTCTTCAGCTTTCCCTGCTACCTTCATGTCTGTTCAATCTTAGAGTTCTTCTCAATCTCTCTTCATAGCTCATAAATGCTGTAGTTTACTTCTCCAGATATCAGTGGTTCTTAGCAGCTGTTTACACTCCTTTGATGCTTAAGCGTGGTTTCTGTGAGTTATCTGTGGAAATCCAGTGTAATAGTCATCACAACCTTGGACATTCACTTTCTTCCTTAGCAGACAGTGACTTTCCAATAATCTGAAATGTTCACATAGTCACATGAAGTTACAGCAGCAGAAAGAAGTGTGTGTGTGTGTGTGTGTGTGTGTGTGTATGTGTGTGTATGGGGGGGTGGTTTCGGTAACAAAAACCTCAGCTCAAAAAGTTTTAAGCACTCAGCTGATTAGTTACAGATCTTTCTTCCCACTTGGTGCTGGAGGCAGAATGCAAAAGGCACACTCATTATATCTAGGGAAAAGAATACAGGAACACTGAATGAGAATGGTTTATTATATCAGTGTCCAGTACCATGAATCACTGAAGGTAACACAATCATGTTCTCTAAGCAACAGAATCTTAAAAAAGAGCTTACATAAATAAAGGTATGTTTCTTGAATATTGTCCTGTTATTACTCCAAAAGAAGCTTAGAATCATTGGGTTTATTTTGTTTAAGGGATTTATACTTATTTTTACGTGTGTGTGTGTGTGTGTGTGTGTGTGTGTGTGTGTGGTGAGAGAGGGGGGGGGCGTGTGTATGTGTGTGTTTTACAATATGAAGATAGCATCAGATCCTTTGGAGCTGGAGTCAAAGGTAGACAGATGTTGGTGCTGGAAACTGAATCTGATACCTATTAAGAGAGAAGCCCTTACTCTTAACCTCTGAGAGATCTCTCCATTACCATGTTTGTTTTCTAACACTCTTCCCCTCCTCCAGAAAACCAAAACAACTTTTAGAAATCCCCCTGTTGGGTATCTTTTGAGAAGGAAGGGTAGAAAACTGTAGTAGATGATTTTTTTTTTGAGTTAACACCCCTCCCCTCCCTGACTGCTAGAATATTTTTCTTTAAGTTGTTTTCCATATCTCCAATAATTGTAACCAGTATTTAAATTTTGTATTCTTTTTTCAATGGAATGATTAAAATTCTGAAGAACTTTATGTGTTTTCCCCCATTGGACTTCTTAGTACTAAATGAGTTTCTTTGAGGTGTTAGGGGTATCAACCCAAATGGGACCTAAGTAACTCTTCATTATAATTAATCACACTTTACCATAACTATTTAATGATTTGCTGGGTGGGATTCAATAAAACTTGAATGTGGCAAACAATAAATGTGTGGTAAAGAGGCAATAGATTTACTACTTCTTGTGTATTAGATGATGCACATTCTCAAATTCCAATTGTTAAATGCAGAGTCACCAGTCTAGCATGATCTTGGGAAGTGATAGAAAGCTTAGGAGGCAGAGCCTTGAGGAAAATAGTCACAACATTGGGGTCGTGCAGAAATTGGGACTTCTGCTTTTCTTTTCTCTTTGCTCTTTGGCTTCTATGAAATAAACATCCTTCTCAACATGGTTTCCTGCTGTAATGTTCTAGAATGCCTTCCTCTCAATGCAGCAGGGATATGAGACTGTAGGTTGAAATTGTGAGATTGTGAAGAAACATACCTTTCTCCAGTTTAACTGACTTGTTTTACCTTGTTAATCTCAATGACGTGAAATTTGCTTGTAATTAGGTGACGGAAATATGAATTAATAATGTGAAATGGAAGGGCTAAAGAGAGTTCAGTCAAGCAAGAAGATCTGAATTTGATCCTTATAACCCAAGGAAAAGAGCATCACATCAAGGAAGCTCGTGCTTATAATCCCAGGGCTTGGTAGGCAGAACAGGAGAGTCCCTGAAGTTCATTGGACAGCCAGTCAGTCACATACACTTACCAAGTTTTGTCTCCATCTGGCTGAACCAGATGTTATCCTCTGGCTTTAAATTGCTACTGCACACCATACACACGTGCCCTTGTTCACTCACAAGCACCCATACATATGTACACACTCCACACTGATAAGAGTGGAGGAGAAACACAAACCATAGCTAGGATTTATTAGTATTTATTTAATGGAGTTCCCAATATTTCTCTCACTGGACAAACACTAAGATAATATTAATAGACAGATGAGTAGATAGTCAAAACATATTTTATTGTGTTTTAATATTTAAGTCAAATTTATTAATGTTTACATGAATTTATTAGAAGAATGTGAACTTGATGTGAAACGCAGTCATATTGCTGAACTTCAGTATGACAGTATTTTAGAGAGAATATTAATTTGAAAATTGCTTTGAAGTGAGGGGTCCTGGGATGTTCCAAAGACTAGAGTCATGTTGTATAGACATCATACCAAAGTTTCTCATGTTTTCCATTAATTTAGCACCTCCAGTTATTCCAATATGAAACTTTTTACCACAAAAAGAACAGAAAATTCCAGGTCTATTTTCTTTCCCTTTCAACTCTCTGACTTCCACTTTCCATTTTCCATGTTCTAGAAAGATACTGTCTACATTATCTGGTTCTTCCTGTTGTCATTCAAGTAACCCCCCTTCTGCAGACTTCATTCTTTCATTATGTACTTCCTAAGATCTACCTGTGTGAATATATTTGTCACACAATCAATGTTCAATAATCACTTTATTTTTGTCTTTCCCACCCAGAGTTGAATATTGTACCACAGATTACTTTTCTTTCCTTTTGAGCTAACCTCTACTCTTCCAGTGATTCCATTGTGTGTTGATAGCATAGATGAGAAGGACCATGATAAGCATTTGTATTCTGGATATTCCTGATGAATCATTAGAGTCCTTTCTTCCCTGTGTCTCAAATAAAACATTTGCACAGCAAAAGCACAAATCATTACTACTTATTTGTTGCTGATATAAAATACATTCCAAAAGGAGGGGGGAAAAGTAAATGGAAATGATTTAAAAGCAAGTTCACTTGCAGCCAAGATACCAGGAAGATTATTTTTCTGTAGTATAAATGTGACTGATGGCTTTACTGGAATATACAATCTAAATTGTTCCCATCTGTGAAAGGTCTGTATTAATATTATTAGTAAACATTTGGGATTTATTTGATGCGTGATAAGCTAAAGCATCATAAAAATAAAATACAGGTTGATCTTCATTTTAGAAATGAATAAAAGTAATAAAAAGAATGAAATATGCAATATTCTAGGTGACATATTTTTGCATAGTTTAGAATAATTTCATCTCAGAGCGATACTTTGGAAGAAAAGAATTCATCCACACAGAAGTGGCTCCTCTATCAATAATTACTATGCCTCTCGGTTCCAACTTTAGTAACATTGATAATAAAAAAGGAATAGTAACATATTTTTATTGCTATTAACTCATTGGAGTACACAGACTTTTAATGACTATAATTTTAACAAGCGTGATGCCGTTGATCTCTGGAAGATTCTTACAAAGCGAATGAGTGTTAAGAGTTAGATTTTTAGTGATAAGAGTTAGAAGAACACTTAAAGGCCAAATAGAAAGTCTCAAAATAATTTCTAACATTCTACGATTTTAAAATATTTCTAAAGAATGGTGTGTAAACCTAGGAAAAGGCAAAATAGAAAGTAAATTCATATTAAGAGAATTCTCATGTTCATGTGCACACACTTGTGAGGTTATTCTCAGTTTTCACCTTAATGTAGAAATTAAAGCATCTAATGACTTTCAAGAGAAAAAAGAAATAATCTCTCCTTGGGACAAGCTTCATTATTGTTTGTTAGATGCAGTGGCCATCCCTGAAATCCTATACATACAAGAGATAAAATTGGACACAGCATGTATATTTATACATTTGTACATATATCCATATATGTAACAATAAGAATCAAATAAAGGAGGCTATCAACTTGAGAGTGGCATGGACTTATTAAAGGGAGGTGGGAAATAATAGAATTCTATTTCATTTAAAAATATGTTAAAACAAAAATGCCACTCTTCATTCATGTCTTGTTAACCACATCAATTAGGTATCAATAATAAATCAACTAAATCACAATGATTATTGTTACTATTGCTATTGCTGTAATGAAACACCAAGACCCAAAACAACATGGATAGGAAAAGATTTATTTAGCTTATGCTTCCACATTAATATTTGTCATTGAAAAAATTCTGGACAGGAATTCAAGCGGGGTGGAAATCTGGAGGCAGGAGCAGATTCAGAGGCCACAGAGGAGTTGCTGCATAGCCTGTTTCTCAATAGGTTGCTCAGTCTGCTTCCTTGTAATACCTAGGACCACCTTTATGCATCCCCAGAGGACTGTTGCCATCTAGGACTGCCAGGTGGGACCCCTACCTTCCAACCCTGTCTTCCCCCACACATCAGCTGTAAGCTGGCAAAGGTAAAGGCCACCCTATCCCCTGTGCATTTCATTTCCATTTCCAGGCCTGCTGTCTTATAAAAGACTACCTGGTGAGACCCCTCCTCCTCAATTCCCTTCCTTCTGGGTTGTCCTCCCCCTTTCCACCCTCTGGACAAATCTAGTATCTGTAAGCTCCACCTTGCCTCTGTATGTTCCGTTTCCCAGCACACAGCTCTGGCTCGGCTGCAACCCAGAGGCCTGCTGGCACAGGAGATAACCAAGTGCCTCTTACACCCTTACACCTAAATCTGCTGCCTCCTAGATACCCTTACCCCACTGGGCAATTTAGCAACAGTGAGCTCCACCCTGTCCCCTGAGAGCTTTAGTTCCCAGCCTACTGCTCTGCCTACATTACTTGAGGCCCGCTGCAGTCAGGCACTATCATGTGAGAGCCCTCCTACCCAATGCCCTGCCTGCTGGTCCTCCAAAAGCACTCCCAACAGTGGTAAATTGCAGTTGTTTCTCTGCACTTTATTTTCTGTCCATGACTAACTGTATTACCAGAAGATTACCAACACCAGGAAAAACTAGATGGCTAAAGGTCATCATAAGAACACTGTTAGCTAGAACCAAGGCAATATGACACTACCAGAACACAGCTATCTTACTACAGCAAGCCCTGGATATCCTAACACAGCTGATGCCGAAGAAAATGACCTTATATCCAACCTTGTGAGGATGTTAGAGGCCTTTAAAGAAGAAATGAATAAATCCCTTAAAGAAACATAGGAAACTATAATCAAACAGGTGAAAGAAATGAATAAAACTTTTCAAGACATAAAAATGGAAATAGAAGCAATAAAGACAACACAAATTGAGGGAATCCTGGAGATGAAAAACCTAGGTCAGAGAACAGAAACTATAGCCACAAGCATTACCAAGAGAATACAAATGGTGGAAGAGATCATCTCAGGCATAGAAGATATGATAGAAAAAAATTAAAACATCAGTCAAAGAAAATCTTAAATCTAAAAGGTTTCTAACATAAACCATCCAGGAAGTTTGGGACACTATGAAAAAAAAAATCCTAAGAATAATAGGAACTGAAGAAGGAGATTCCCAGCTCAAAGTGCCGCAGAATATTTTCAACACAATCAAAGAAGAAAAATGTTGTAACCTAAAGTAACAGATGTTTATAAATATATAAGAAGCTTGCAGAACACCAAATAGATTGGACCAAAAGGAAAATTCTTCTGCCACATAATAATCAAAACACTCAATGTACAGAACAAAGAAAGAATATTAAAAACTTCAAGGGTAAAGACCAAGTAATGTATGAAGAAAAACCTATAAGAATTACACCATATTTCTCAACAGAAACTTTAAAAGCCAGAAGGGTCTGGGCAGAGGTCATGAAGACTCTGAAAGACCACAGATGTCAGCCCAGACTACTATACCCAGAAAACCTGTCAATCAGCATAGATGAAGAAAACAAGGTATTTCATGGGGAAAAAAGTTTAAAAATGTCTTTCCACAAATCCAGCCCTAAAGAGAATACTAGAAGAAAAAAACTCCAATATAAGAAACATAACTACACCCAAGAAAATGCAGGAAATAAATAACCTCCTACTAGCAAAACCAAAAGAAGGGACACACACACATACACACACCCCCACAGTACTAACATCAAAATAACAGGAATTAACAATCATTGGTCATTAATGTCTCTCAACATCAATGAACTCATTCCCCAATAAAATGACACAGGCTAGCAAAATGGATATGGAAATAGGGACCTTTATTCTGCTATAGACTGATCTCATGGAGACATTTTCTTAATTAGTGCTCCCTCTTCTCTATCAGGTTGACATAAAACTAGCCAGCACAGTTATTATATGCATCACCTGTTACAGAGTGTAATCAACTGTGTTACCCTTACAGATTTTCTTAACAACAGTTCTTGAGACATTTTAGTAATTCTGATGCCCTCAGCATTTTTGTAGATGTTCCTTTCTGGTCTTAGTCCTATGAGTGCTGAAATTCAGTCACAGTGTCACTACTATTTAACATTGTATCGTGGACTTAACATTTACTATTCATTATTGGAGTTAAAATAAATGACATGCACTTTAGAAATAGCTTCTGACTAAATATAAATAGCCAACAAAACATTTATGAAGACTATATTTAAAATTCTGGGTGTGAATTACTTGACTGTAGTTTAAAAAAATTGTTATTTTCACAAAAAATAATGACTTTTTTGCTTAGAAGAAACCAACATAATGACATAAAATTTTAAACTAATGAAATATATGCTATGGTGTATGGTGATTTTTGTGCTGGTTAGAATAAACTATAATTCTTTACTTATTTTAAATTTATGTGTATATATACATCTGTACATGTTGTATGTGTATGTGTGTGTTTGTGTACAGGTGTGTACTTATAAGGGTGTTGGATTCCCTGAATGTCGAGTTACAGGCTGTTGTGAGCCTCCATGCATCCGTGCTAGATTCCAAGCTCAAGGTCTCTGGAAGAGCAGCAGATATTTTAACTACTGAGCAGTCTTTCCAGCCTAACATACTTGAATAACAACAAATATTTAAGTAATAATAATAACCTATAATACAATTAATATAATATAAAATCATAATGTATTATTGTTTATTATTATTATCATTATTATTATTTTGCCATTTAACACAGAGTGAGTTTATACCTACTCAGAAACTTCAAAGCACAGTGGTCTTTATTCATTATTTTCTGGCTATTTTCTCAAATGTCTGGTTTTCCATCACTGGCCCAGTTTTCGGGTTGCTAGAAGAGATGTTTTCCTTTTCCTCTGTCTCCCATTGCTGTATGAGATCTAGATGCTAGCTAAATGTAAAGCTAGTCCTGCTCTCAATGTGTAAATGATGAATAGATCAGTTAATCAGTCCAGTGCAGAACCTGACATGTCTAACTCATGCTTAAATAAGGCATGCTCTACCCATCCTCGACAGGCAAAGAAACACACTTAATTAATTAATGAAGTACAGAGAAAGGAACTAATTTATGTAGCTCTAGTGAGCTCTCCTCAGCAATAGTTATAAAAATCATTTTCCATGTCATTTTTCTGAGACTTCATCAAATATAAATCTCCAAAATGGAAGAACGAGCATAAAGATGTGATGCACAGAAGGACATTTGTTAGAGCAGAGAACAAGTAAACAAGCCTGCTCATAATTAATACATGTCCTTTCTATTTGGTCTCACTGTCTTTCAAAATGCATGCCCTCATTTTTTTTTTTTTTTTTTTTTGGCTTTCATGCATGTCCCTGTATGTGTATGCACAGGTGAATGTGTGTGTGCCTGTGCAAATGGAGGACAACCTTGGTGGCTATGTCTTAGATGCTCTCCACTTTATTTTCTGAGAGAAGTCTCTAATTGACCTGGAACTCATCATGTAGCCTAGGCTACCTGATCAGAGGGCCCCAGGGATTTGTCTCTAACTCCTCAGTGCTGGGATTTCAAGTGTGTGTGTCTTGCTGACTGCGCTGTTGCCTCAGCCTCTTTGGTTTGGTTTGATTTGGTTTGGACATAAGTGTATTCTATGTAGAATACGGAAGCATCCTATTTTTACTTTTTTATGAAGTTATACATCCTTATTGGCATTTTTCTTTCCCAGGAGGTAAGAATTAACCATGATAAAGCATGAAGACCAGGAGGCAGCTATGTTTATGACATCTTCCTGCATGCTTCTTTCCATAGGATCAGGCTTTCCAAGTTAATGTCAGGGGAATCAAGCATGCTTTATTTCCTGGGAAGGATGAAGTTCCCTTGGCATGCATTTCCAACCAGAAGATGCAACAAAATGTAAGGAACAAAACCCACGAATTTACTTGTGTTTTCTCTGGAAATCTTGTCTTTTCCAGGACAAAGGCATATTTCTAAGAAAACACCAAGAAGCCTGAGGCTTTAGCTGAGTCTAGCAAACATATGTTCATCTTTAGTATTCATCTGCACATAGTCTTTAAACATAATGAAAAACATAGAATCTGATAATTCTAAAGTAAATAATTTTCTGCCTTCTGACAGATGTTTTATTCTTATTTTCCTATGTAGATGGACTTCAATTTTTCAAGTGGTCATTGCTTTGATTGACCTGTTCTTTCTTATGACCTCAGGATGCTGAGGTAGAGAGGTGGGACAGGAAAGGGACAAAACTGGAAATGTACTCAATTAGAGGAGCCGAAATCAAGGCTCCTGATGAGGAGATCTGGGAAGGTGTACCTAGGTTGACAATACAGCTTAGTCTATGAACAACACATATCATGAGATTTCTAGTCCTTGATTGCAGCTCTTTCCAGAACACATCACTGCCTACAGTTTAGGTCCTCGACTATGCACAGAGCTTGGTGTGGGAAAGGGAGGTCTGCCAGACAAAGGCTTGTAATTGCTATGATCAGGTCTAGAAGTACATATTGGATCTTGGCCTGAAGTCAGACTATTTTGTTCTCTTTGTAAATTCAAAATTGGAAAACAACTCATCCTAATTAGAGAGAAAATTATATATTAGAGAAAGGTCCTTCCAAATCTAAATTACAGAGTAGAGATACATGACCTCAGGAAGAAATGGCCATGCATACTACTGTGGTAACCGCCAAATCAACAGTGGTGAATATATACATGATGATATGCTTCATAGAAGCTGAAAATACTGTTTTCAAGAAAAAGTTCACACTGTGAGAAAATACTGACTGACAAAATATGCTGAAGCAAAGCACATAGAATACCTTAGCCAGGTACAATGGCACATCCCTGCAATTCTAGCACTGGGAGTTAGAGGCAAGAGGAACAGGACCTCATTGCCAGCTGCCACTACATAAATATCTTGCCTGAAAAAAAAATAAGAGAAACATGTTTCATGATAAAATAAGGGTACCAAGTCTTAGGTAAACTAGTAAACTAGTGCATGAATATATATATATAATCTTAAAATAAATCATATATCTATTTTTATTTTATGTGTATGAGTGCATGTATGTAAGCACACCATGTCCATGTGTGATGCTTATGGAGCCAGAAACAGGTGGTAGATCCCCTGGAACTGGAATTACAGACTGCTATGAACTACTAGATGGATATTGGAGTCTGAACTGGGGTCCACTGCAAAAGCAGCAATCGCTCTAAGCCACTGAGCCTTATTTTATGTTAAGAGTCGAACCTACAGACAAATGGATTATAAAAATATTTTAGAACATGGTGAGATTTGACAAATTCCCACAAAGAAGCATCTTGAGATAATTTGTCAAACAAATAAGGAAACTCACTTTAAAGGCATTGTGTCTGAGTGAAGAATGTCTATCAGCCTGCCTAAGGACACTTGTTAACTACATAGCACACATAAAAAAGCAAGAAAAATGTGATGCAGGGGAGAAGGAGAGGTTGAGGTGCTACAGGAGAGATCTGAGTCTGGAGGGCAGGCATCGGAGCTTCCATCTTTTTGCTCTGTATACAACAAATACAATAAGTTTTACAGAGACACATGGATAGGTACAGGAAAGAAGATCATTTATTTGGGGAAAGACGTGGAAACTTGGCAGGGTCCAAGGTGACATTTTTGTGATTGATGTACACAGTCCCCACCTAAAGAAGTTTCTATAAGACTGTGCACTGTTGAGCATGCTTCCTAGGTCTACTGAGGCTCAAGTAGATTAAGCCTTTCCATCTTCCTCTGGTATCTTCTTTAGTATGTTAATGTTTGCCCTTTATCCCTCATTTGGTTTCTATTCTCCCATGTCACTGAAGCTCTTAGGGTGCTTTGTAAAACTCATTGGATCCTGGTGTCCTGCGAAGTCAAAATTAGTTTCTTTGTTAGACACTGAGGTTAAGTTTAGACTCGAAAACTTGTGCATTGTAATAATTTATTCAGATGAATTTTGATTATTTGATACAAGAAATACAGCAGTGATGTCTGTAAGAAATGAGGAGAGAGAAACATTATCTATGTGTTTAGTACACTTATGCCGAATCCCTCTGCCTCTTACTCTTTGTCTTTGCACTACTGTGTTCTTTAGTCAAGCATCCTATTCATGGAAGCTACCACAAGGTACTGTAAGTTCTTCAGCTGCAGACAAAATTGCTTTCTCAACATTCAAGGGTTAGCTTGTGGTAAAGTCCCACATTTTAGCTCATGGATGGTGTCTTTCTGTTCTTCCTTCACACAGCGAAAAGGAAGATCTCAGGTTTTCTCAGCCCCATTCTGGAGCATTTCTCTCCTCCCCGGATCCTAATCATTTCCCACAGACCTTGTGACTGACTCTCTTCATATTGGGTACTTTGATGTCAACATACACTTTGAGGTAATGACACCCTATGTGGTACAGGCCTGGTTGGGTAGCCACCTGGTTTTCTATACCCACTGAGAAGGATATTTCTCACTGCAAATGTCACATGAGCCATTTCAGCCATGATCAAAACCTGACAATCATGGAACTGGAGACTATCTTTGTACTTTTTCTATTTACATCATCTTAACAACTTAAGGCCTTTCTGAAGAGCAGGATCAGTTCACAATTCTCAGTTTTCTAAATATAGAAGTTTGTTGTATAGGATTAATCATCTCTTCACCTTGGTTTCCCCTCTATTTTTTTCTTTTGCTTTATGTGTATGGGTACTTTGCGTGTGTCTGTGTAGATCATGAATGCAATGCCTTGTGGAAGACAAAAGAAAGCACTGGATCTGCTGAAACAGTGAGTTGAGAGCTGCCATGTGAGTGCTAAGTCCTCTGGGAGAACAGCCAGTGTTCTCAACCACTGTGCCATCTCTCTAATCCCTCCACTCTCCTTAACTAGACATTCAAACTCTATTTCTTACAGAAACCCAAAATGTGAATTATGACCATTTAGTTAAACAAGACAAACTAGTCTTGGAAGATCAGAATATGCATATTTTCCCTAAAATAAAAAAAAATCTGTGGAGCCAATATCATTGCTTCTATTTCTTTCCTGAATAATTCTTTCTCTCCCTGGTGTTTCATCTATTTAGAGTAATACATAACAAAATCAAATAAGTTTCATAACTACTTCAGCCTATAATTATTGATCAAATTAATCAAGAGAAAGTATTTATAAATGAATACATTAAAAAAAAAAACTGTGTGCATCAGCACAGAAAAGGATAGACAAAGGGTACAAGGTTGGACACTTTAATTTAAAAAAAAAAATGCACCCAATTGCCGTTAACTTTACTTCTCAATTGTTTCATCACTCAGATAGGTACATAATAATGGTGTTTTAATATTTTAATAGCTCTGTTTCCACATCTCATTTCCCTCAGGCATGGAAACAAATTGGTATTCACCTTCAAGGAATGTTGAAGGAAGCTTCAAAGACAGAACGGGAAAAGGCAGATTGCAAAGCCACAGAGACAAATGAACAGGACTGTAACAATGTCAGCAAAAGGAATAAAAGTTTCACATACAAGCAATAGGTAAGCAGCCTAGTATATTTGGTTTCTCTTTTTGATATATCTTGAACCCAGCTGTCTTCTGTAGGTTGTCACTGGACATAGTTAGTCTAACCCTCTATCATGGTGGATATAGCCGTTACTCTGAGAAGTCTCATCTGTTCTCCAAATAAACTGCTTGGATGAGGTGCCATGCTCCATTGTTCCCTGTTCTTTACTCTGGCTGAGCACATGGGAGGCAAGGACAGGGTTATGGAAGAGCAGTGGAGAATAAAAAGCAGATGATTTTCCTCTAGCCTCTGCTTTTAGCAGCATTTCTCTGGTGGTCCCTTCCAGGTCCTAGTTTGTGTTTGTGGTTTTAGCACCCATCATGCACTACCCCTTCAACACACTAGATCAATGATAGATAAAAGCTTAGATTCAAGAGTAGCTTTAAAAAGTCATGATCCTAATTCCTATTATATTTTAAAATTCAAAAACTGTGCCCATGGTATAGATAATATTTGGTAATTTGCCATAATTAGGAATGAGGACATGGTATAATACAGACCAGAGATATAGAAATAAGGCAACTTATTTTCTTTTTATCCACATTTGTGTCTAAACTTCAGCGAGGCTGTGTGATTTTGTATTTTTGTTGTCTTCCTTTTGAAAATTCAGTGTGTTTTGTAATTTGAAAACTATTCAGGTGAATCTCCTGAGCTGTATTGAATTGCTGTAGGTAATTTATTGACAATAGTTCAGTGATTGTATATGGTAGCAAAGCAGGATGTGCTATGATAGTCTGACAGGCTAAAAATAACTAACATTTGTTTAGTGTTTTGCCAAGAATTATCTTACATGACTGATAATGGAACTGTTAAACATGCTTTATTATAACTCTCATTTTACGGATGAGGAAACCTGAGTTCAAGAAGCCTCTGAGTTTTTTGCAAAACCATTCAGCCAAGAATAAGTCAGATAGATGCTACAGAGAAATTCAGAGAAGCTGAGACACAGTAAATGCAGGATTAACAGTTATAAACACCAACTGTGGACACATAAATCCAATCAGTAGAAAGGGACCAAAGTAAGAAATGTGCCCCTGTCTACCATGCATGAAAAAGAATAGGTTAGCAAAGGAATGCTTTCAAAGCATCTTGGTGGTTTTGCTGCAGGAATTTAGTTCAGTCATGTTACTGTCTAATTTAAGAAAAGGAACCAGAAAAAAAAAATAAGACTTAGAATGCATACTTAACACTATCTTCACAGAAGATAAAGGATACATGCTTAGCTAAACGTTGTCTATATACTAGCTACAGTATCTATGATTAACATAATCTTCATAGTGGAAAGAATGAGAATGGAACATAAAAGATTTCCTGGTAACTTTGCAGAACAGAAAATGGATTGTTTACTACACAGACTCCCCAAGTAGGCCAGAGTGGATTGAAGAGATGGTTCAATGATAAAGAACTTGCTTCATCAATATCAGTTTGGAACTTCAGCTACTGAGGAGAAAGAAAACAGTCTGATTTGAATTGGGCCACATTATCTGAGAAGCTATTTTTAAAATGTGACCCAAAATGACAATGTTTATATAAAAAATACTTAACTCTAAATCATAGAAATAAAGTTGAAACTTCAATGAAGTATTATCTAATACCTGTTCTGTGGTTGTATGATTGTTACTAATAAAAAAATGGTGATTGTTGAGGAGAATGGGAAGAAAATGAAATTCTTGTTATTTATAGGAAATTATCTGGCAATTCCTCATAAAATTCAAAATATAATTAAAATAGGACCCATCAATAGTATGACTAAGTATTTATCTACAAGAAATGAAATTGGTGTCCCAAGCAATATGCATACCTTCATATCTGCTGTGGCACTATTAATACTAGGAAAATATGTGTCTACTTAAGTATCTATAAACAGATGGATAGATAAGAAAGTTTGGTACTTGTATGTAGCTATGAATTAGTTAAATGGTTTTGGCTTCCAGCAGGTCATGTGCAAGCTGCACCCAGCCAAGAGCTCTCTGGATTCGAGAATGAGACACAGACACATGCACACACCAAAACACACACACACACACACACACACAAACACACACATACACACGTGCACGCACACGCGCTCATGCCACCTAATTCTGATATGCCTTTACTAGGTC
Source organism: Mastomys natalensis (assembly GCA_021653895.1). NCBI lineage: Eukaryota > Metazoa > Chordata > Mammalia > Rodentia > Muridae > Mastomys > Mastomys natalensis. Next base: position 138,114 of record JAJTUV010000802.1, read on the forward strand.
AAGGGTTGGGTGTTTCTAAACTTCCCTGCAGCATACACACGTGCACGCACACGCGCTCATGCCACCTAATTCTGATATGCCTTTACTAGGTCAAGGGTTGGGTGTTTCTAAACTTCCCTGCAGCTAACTTTCCCCTCTGGTATTCCTGAGTTAACATCTTTTAAAATTTATATTTCATCTCTGCTACCTTAGAACAAATCAAGAAAGTGGCCACTTGGACCATTTTCTTACATGCTGGCAGTCCTTTAAGTTTCATTTTTGTACTTCCCTGTGATAGGGATCCTCTTTTTTTCCCCTCTGCCCCAGTCCTTTGCCCATAAAATCTAAAAGTCCCACTCCATCTCCCTGCACAGCCATTGACTGTATAGCAATTCTTTATTATCAACTGAAAACAGCTGGGGACAGGGACCCTCATGTCTGGAATCACAGCTTTTGGAAGCCAAAATAAAACATAGCATTAGAACCAATTCCCAACATTGACCTTTAACTAAGGCTCCTCAAGTACCTGGACAGTGGTGCTGCACTCATTTAATCCCAGCACTCTGGAGGTAGAGGCAGGCAGAAACCTGAGTTCCAGGCCAGTCTGGTCTTCACTGTGTGTTCCAGGACAGCCAGGGCTCTACATAGAAACTCTGCCTTGAAAAGAAAAAGGAAAGAAAAGAAAGAAATAGAAAAGAAATTTCAGTGTACCTTTACTGAATTTTTGTTCATAGAGCAAATGTCAGTTTTTTTTTTTTATTTATTTAATCAGAACATTGTCCAGGTACAGAAAAAGATTCTCTCCTTGGCAACAAGCTCATGTTGTCATGTACCAGAAGCAGTAGGAAAATATTGAGGCTTTTCTTATAGAACAGTAGATTACTTTTATTCAATAATTCTTGCAGTACTCTTTTGCTGTTGCTAACACTAATATGTAGAAATGCAGATGTGCTCGAAGTTCATGAATAATCCTCTTCTCTTGTCTGTCTTCAAATGTAGTATTTCTCTTGCTTCTATATTTGTTATTTATCTCAGTGAGAATCTGGAGATGGTAGGCATTAAGTGAACCCTGCTCTTGGGAGTCATCCCTCCCTAGGCCTCCAGACACAGAAATGAGGTCTATCTATCTATATAACAAGTACAGTGATCTTTGAAAATAAAACCTGGAAATTCTTGGATGTATTAGGGTACATATGGATTTCCTCATGACTGTACTAGAATAGAGTCAGGTCCAAATGTTAGTACTGAAATTTAGTTGAATCACTAAGTTGAGAGAATCATAGTCATGGAGTCTTCTGATAGCCTACCTATTTCCTGTTCTTTTTAGTTTTATTTTTTCAAAAAAGACAATGATTTATTATTATTATTATCATTATTATTATCATTTTATTATTGTTATTAGTATATTTAAATACATAAGGTTTGCATGAGGCATATTAAATATTTTCATCCAAATGTTTTAGGTAGCTATTTGTAGGTCAAAGCTTTATACTGTAGCCCAAGCTCTGATCTCTGTTACATGAATATTCTTCATTAGCCTCCCAAGTTCTGGGACTACAGGCTTGAGAGCCTATTGTCTGTGAAGATGGTCTACCTTACAGTAAAATATATCAGTTGGAAAGTGTTATGTGCTGTAGACTTATGCATAGTATGTAGAGAGGAAGTATACTCTGTGAGGTGATGATATGCTGGGATAAAGTCGAGCTCCTACTTAGCACACAACTGACACCAAAATGAGGTTCTAAGAAGGAAAGTCTTAGGGATGTGTTCCTAGTGTGCTGTGTATCACTAGGAGGGAGAAGATTTTGCCATGAGTAAGTTCTTACGAAGCAATGTCTCAACCATTGTATTAGAATGTAAGGGGCAGTCAGGACACTGATGCTATCACTACAAGTGAGATCCAGAGGATGAAGCACAGGAGTCTGAAATCTGAGCATCTAGGAAAACAGGACTCTCCTGTGTTTAAGGGACATGAAAGGAAAACATAGCTACATGTAAATGTCATTAAAACTATTTTATGAACATGATTAAGCAGAACTGTTTTACCATTCCAACATGCTAAAATATTTAAAACAACTTCCTGAAAACTAAAGTGGCAGATAGGTGACTGAATTGTAATTTTGAGGAGAGACTTGCTGACATCAAACAATCCTGTCCTCTCCAATTTCAGTGCCTGACAATCTTCAGATTCACTGTTTCTTGGTGATGCATCAGCATCTCTCTTGATTAAGATTTATCCTTAAGGCCAAAGAACTCGAATATTAATGAATATTAATGGCTAGGTTAGTTTATTAATGTATTCATTACAGGTTATCTTAAGCCTTTAATAACCACTAACATTGAAAACAATGAAAACTGCACATATACACAGTTTTTAGTGACATTTTCCCAGAAATAAGAATGAGATGAATTGAATAAAAGTAGCATCACCATGGTTAGAAGAACTTCCTGTGTACAGAGAAGGAAGGCCACACTGTCTGCATCCATTGAAGAACAAATTTTCCAGCTAAAGTATGTTTAGTTCTGGATCAGATTCAAACATAGCCTGGAGGAGCAGAAAAGTTAAGAGTGTAAAGGGAATTGTTCTAAGATTTAACTGGATTTTATTTTCTATAAAAGTAATAGAATTACCCAGAATCAGTCAGCAGTGAACACTGAAATGCATAGCATATCAAACTCCTGAGGATAAGTACTATGAGTACCCATTCCTAAATAAGGCATGTATATTATAACACAGTTTCTTCTACCAAAGCCCGGATTATTGGGGAGGACATGAAAGACCTGGTGTATGGTTCTGTTTTTCTGCTTCTTCCCTTGTGTGTCAAGATTACGAAAAGAATGTGAATGGTACAAATTGAAACAAGTAGATAAATTTTAATCAGTGTCTGCAGCACCTTGTTCAGCATAGCAAAGATGCCAGGCTTTTACCATTGGTGAGTGAAGAATCACTGTGAGATGATAAACAGATTAGAAACATGATAGGAGGGTTTTTAAGACCAGGGTCTGCCATGTTGAAAGACTAGAATAAAAACAGTATGATCAGTTAGTGAGAGGATCCAATCAAGATTTCTTTCACTGTGTCAAAGTAATAGCGATAGAAATTCAAAACATGATTGGATTCTGAATGGTTTTTGATAGTAGAGCCAACGTTATTAGCCTTAGAGAACTAAGAAGTCCAAATAGACAGAGTTCTCTGAGCTGTATGGCTTCAGACTGTATTAATGAATGGAAACACCTTCAAGTCTAGTACCCACTGGCTCCTGAGTTTGTGTACTCTGTCTATGAAGGGGTACTATACCTCCTTAAAACAATATACCTCCTTACATATAGCCCTCTTTAAAACATGTATACTCCGTAATATAAGAGATACATTTTTTTCAGTGGAATAGTTTTCCTATCTGGAGCCTTAACAGCATTGGTAGATAGCCCACCCTTCAATAGTCTCTATGCTTCTTGCAGGCATGTAATCTTAGTGAAGCATCAACAATGTGTTTATGAGCCAAGGGAAGTACTACTGCTGTCAAGTGAGTCCGTTGAGTAGAAATCATGTGATGGAAAATGTTCTGTGAGTTTGTTCATATGGCATTGGGTATAGTGAAGTCAAATCCTTTCTCAGCATGTGTGCATATTTTAGGAAGGAGAATATTCTGATGTAATCAGGATTTAGTCAGAAAACTGACAGGCTTAGATCATCAAGAGCTGAGTTTTACTGCAGTCAACAAAAGCCCTCAGCAGTCACAAGATCCAGGTTAGCCCTAGTGAGGGGACATCGTTTTGGACTCAATGTGTGGCTTTTAATCTTGCCAAAATGTGGCTTCATTGTTTGTGGGTACATTTAAGCCAGCACTTTAGTGGCTGTGGATTAAATACGAATTAACATCCACAATTGTAGTATATTATTAAGTCCAGTTGGTCATTGGAGTTGCTCATGCAATGTCCATTGGTGGGTATTCAATGGGATGAAACATCCTTATGTTCTCTCTACTGGCTGGTTTTGTGTGTCAATTTGACACAAGTTGGAATTATCATAGAAAAAGGAGCTTCAGTTGAGGAGATGCCTCCAAGAGATCCAGCTGTAAGGCATTTTCTCAATTAGTGATCAATGGGGAAGGGAGCATTGTGAGTGGTGCCATCCCTGGGTTCGTGATCTTAGGTTCTATAGGAAAGCAAGCTGAGAAAGGAAGGGGGAGCAAGCCAGTAAGTAACATCCCTCCATGGTCTCTGCATCGCTCCTGCTTCCTGACCTGCCTGAGTTCCAGTTCTGACTTCCTTGGGTGATGAACAGCAATGTGGAAAATATAAGCTGAATAAACCCTTTCCTCCCCAACTTGCTTCTTAGTCATGATGTTTTGTGCAGAAATAGAAACCCTGACTAAGACCTTCTCATTCTGAGACACCCTTGCCTGGGTTAGACTTCCGTAACATAAAGACATATTTAAATCTATGTGTGTTAGCATCTTTACATCCACTCTGGAATAAACTTTGAAAAGTGGGTATTAATTTTAGCTTTTCAATTACCAACCTAGTTTTATTTTTGTTGCTAAAATAGAATAAACTGACAAAAAGCTACTTATAGTAGAAAGGGGTTTAATGAAACCAGGTTGAGACCTATCATTGTGAAGAAATTGATGAAGGAACTTAGTACACTTAGACAAATCACCTCCATAGTCAAGAACAGAGAGAAATCAATGTGTGCATTCTATCTATCTTGATTGCTTGCTCGCTTGCTTGTGCATATGGTGATTCCTCCACTCTTCAACAATTAAAGTAGGCTGGCTCTTCCCATATCAATTAAGATAATCCTTCATAAACATGCTCACAGGCCAACTAAATGTAGACAATCTTTCATTGAGAGTCTCTTCCCAAGTGATTCTACATTGTGTCTACTTGATAAAGTTAATTACCAAAGTTATCTTTTTACAGTTTTCATTTCTTTTAATATTTTACCTACTATTCATCATTCGGGTGGGTAGGCCTTGTGGGAACATTTGGATAAGGATTTACAAGTACTTTCCTCAAAGGATCCATACTTTCAGTGTAGGTCTATAAATTGACTTAAGGAACACAACTATCTGATCCCCCACTGTGATTATTGAATCAAGATTTTCTGTTGCTAGACCTTAAGGTTTGACCATTCTACTGAGAAAGCAATATGTGTGTGAGTTTATTACTGCAATAAAATGCCCAACTAAAACATCTTAAGGAATTAAAGGTTTAGTGTTGCTCATGAAAACAGGCAATAGCATATCATGATGTGTAAGTCATGGCAAAAGAAGCTTGAGGGAACAGCCGGCCAAAAGCATATTATCTATAACCAGAATGCAGAAAATGATGAATGTACATAGTCACTAATTTTTATTCAGTCTATCTGTGTTCTGAGCCCATGGAATGATGTATACACATTCAGTATGTTTCTTCCTACCTTGTTCCTCTAACCCAGAAAACCCTTCAGAGGCATGCCCAGAAACTTGTTTCCTCAGTGATAGATAATAAATCCCATCAAGTTGCCAAAGAGATTAGCTAACACAGGGAGCTACCTAAACTCTCTTGTGGCTGGAATCCATGACCAGTTAGCTGCCATTAAGACATTTTGATTGTTGTCATGTCCTGATCCCCTTTTATATGCATGAGATCAGGTTGTCTCTTGTGGTTAATGTATATTATGCTATACCCTTGATACAAAGGGACACACTCATGGAATTGATCCCAATTGTGATATCTTGAAGCCATACTTGAATAACGGAAAATTCACATTTTGATGTTCTGGGGAAGCTTTTGGCCACTGAATGTCACAGTTTTGTCCAGGAGATTGGCCAGACACAGCACCCAAAAGACAAAAGCAAGGCTTTTATCTCAACATTTCTTCTAACATTCGTTCTACATACAATTGACATTGACATTGAGAGGGATGATCATTCATATATATGTATATGATGTATATGTGTATATGTATGTATGTGTATATGTATGTATGTGTATATATATTATATATATATATATTTCAATTCCTTTACTGAAGATGAAGTGAAGTGGAGCCAATGAGAAATTCATTGATAACATATAACACATGTTCATTGTGATCTATAATATATAATAAATATCTATATATGCACTTTTTATTTGAATAGGTATTTGATCCAGGTAATTCTGTTTTCCAGCTGCAAACTCATCATCAAAAAATAATCAGGTAGCCATACATTTATGCTTAAAAATTTTTTCTTTTTTTTTTTCCTACTCAGCTAAAGTTCATAAAGTTCTAGTTTCTCCAACAGAATGTTCACGTTGTTTCTGCATCAAGAGGAATAGTGTTATTTATCTAAATTTTTATTATTCACCATAAACGAGAAGCATGTTTTCTAGATCACTGTATCAAAATTGCATTGTCCTGGGGACTGATCTGGTGATTAAGAGCACTCACTGTTCTTATATATGTTCCTGATTCAGTTTCAAATCCCCAAAGCACAGTTGATAATTTAAATATAATAACACAGAGATTTGTTAACTGTCAAATCTCTAATTGCTCAGACTCATATATGTAATGTATATATAATACATTAGAGATATATAATATAGTATAGTGTAATATGGTATAGTATAATATAAATCTGAGAGTTATTTAGAATACTGTTGGTCAGGATACTCTGAACTGGATAAACTGTGTAGCACACTGGTTAACATATTTTTTTAAAAAAAATTTTCTTATTTTTATTTTATGTGTATGAAGGTTTGCCTGAAAGTACGCATGTGTATATCCTCATGCACTTTCTAGAGGCCAAAGAAAAGGGTATTGACTTCTACTGAACTGTAATTATATAGATAGTTGTGAGCCATCATGTGGTTGCTTGAAACTGGGAGAATAACCAAAACTTAAGGTATATCTGGAATGACAAGCCAAAATGTATCAACCTAACCCATAAATTTACATTAATATATAATGATATAATTATAATATAGTAATATTAATAATATATGTTTTACATTGTGCATACTGTACAAATCTCATTTTGTAACTTTTTTTTGGAGAGGAAACTGAGACAAATCTGTATTTTTTGGTTAACTTGCTTAGAAAAGAATTATGTTTTTTCTTCTCCAAAATGCACACAGATCGAAAGAAAAAAAGACTCAAGAATACTTTCAGTGTTGCACCTTTTCCTATGTCTAGAACCATGCCAAATGTACCAATGACCACTTAAGTTTTGATCCTTTAGTTAGCTTTTCTTCTGGGAAATGGTTCAATAATATCTGAAATACCCTTGGTGCCTTGATTTTAACTTTGTATACATTACAACAGTTTATCTTCAGCAGTGTGCAGAAAGCAAAATTCATGGCACTTACTGAATGCTTCTGGAGCGTGTATACTTTGCTCTGTTTCAAAGTTTTAACTTCTATTCCTCATACATCCATAAGTAAGAGACCTTTCACAGGGTGAAAGTCAAAGAAAGACATCTCTGACCTTGAGCCTTTCAATACTTATTCTGTCTGCTAGAGAAAGGAGCCTTTCAGAATTAGTCTTTTGACTGTAGATTCAAAAAGCTTCACACACCACAGGCATCTCACTACCCCAAACATCTATGACCAGAGTAAAGGATTATGCCCTTATCCACTAAACATTAATGACTGAGGCTAAAGAGAAAGAGGGTTAGTATGCAGGCCAGATCGTAATAGGGCTTACATTAGCTGAGCTAAGTTTAGAACCCTTTAACATACACACGATGGTCATAGTAAGTGCTAATAATGGCTTTTGTGACTCTGGGTGAGTAGATAAAGCTTTATGTCTGAACCATACTTGTATAAATTCCAGATGCTGTAAAAACAGAAATGGTTTTGACTGTTGCTATCTTCCAGACCACAGCTTGGGAACAACCAGAAAGCATCAGCACCGGTATAAATCTAATATTCAGCAAGAGACCCATTTCCAGCAATTGTACGAACAGTTTCTATCAAAAAAATGAAGTAAAAATATACCATGTGTTATGATATTACTGTTATTGAATATGAATAACTTACTTATGCATTTATGAATAAAACAAACAATAAAGTAGGAAAATAGGATTCACCAAATTTCTTTCTATATAAAACAATTAAGATAGTAAATTGAAAATTTGAATATCCCAAAACATCAAAAGTATGTACTAGAATATTGACTCAGAAAAAATATACAGATGACTGACAGGTAATTTGGATAAAGCAAGTTTAACCTCAAGAATGAAATTACTTCTGAAAGATGTCATCTGTTGCAACTTGTATAACAGCAGAGCTTTTAAAGATCTCTAATGAACTGAGAGTTGTCATGGGCAGATGAGAATATAACTAAGTCTACAGTCTGGAAGTCAAAGAAGACATATGCATTGCAATATTTTACCTACAATTTTCAATTCCAGCATTAACAAAGCTATTAATATTTGCATACATAAAATTATATAAAGTAAGAATAGTATAATTTTTAATTATTCATAAACAAAAACATAAATAAACAGTACTTAGAAAATCATTTAGTTATTATTTTAATTTATGTTCCAATTTCCAAAGTTTCTGGAATTATTGTTAGAGACTGTAGGAAGGATAATATTGTTGATTAGTCTATACTAAGTGAATTATGTAGGAAACATAAACATGAATTTTCCTCTCCTTTAAAATTCTCAAAGAAGGTGAAGTGTTTGCTACCAAGCCTGATGACCTGAGTTTGATCTCTGGGATGCATGTAATGGGAAGAGAGGACTGATTCCTTCGAGTTGGTCTCACCTCTCTCTGAGTGTGATGACGGTACATGTGCATACACACAAATACAATTTTAAAAATTGATCTTAAAATATTTTAGGTTGTCAAAGTTCCCCCAAAATCCCAAACACAGGCAGAGCCAAGCGACTGACCGAGAGCTGCATGATGTCTAAGAATTGGTTGGTAACCTTCAGTATGCCAGATCTTCGGCAGCAAGAAGATGCCACCTGCTCTCAAGAGGATGCACGTTTCAGCTCTAAGTCCCCAGCAGGCTTTGGGGTGCCTGACTAAGAAGTTGCAGGTGCCACTGCCCTCTATTTCCTCACACATTTTTCTTTTTTTTTAAAAAATTTATTTAGTTATTTAAATCACATCGTAATTTACTTATTTACACAGAGGTTATAAACACAAAAAGGCAGGATGTGGGGAAGGGAATGGCACCTGAGCATAGGTGTTCAGGGGAAGTACAGATACCTTTCAGAATTGGCAGCATGTGGGGCTCATGGGGCTTGCTATTGTGGTTGCTGGGACTGTTTTATTTTGTGGGGTGGGGGTTTTATAATATGAAAAACACTGTCACGGTGTTCCCATTTTACATATGCTAGAGATTGAACCCAGGGCTTTAAATATATTCCACCACTGAAAAAAAAATTCTCAAAGAAGAAACTGAAGAGATCTTTTAGCAGTTAAGACACTTGCTGTTCTTGCAGAGGACCACCATTATTCCTAGAATCTACCTGTTGGCACCAAACTGTCTGTAATGTTAGTTTCAGGAAATTAAATTGTCTTTTCTAGCATCCGTGAGCCAGATTCACATGGTGTGCAAATACACATGCAGTCAAATACTCCACAGAACATAAACATAAACCAACAACCCTTTTTTATTTTCTATTATTATTATTTAATTTATTTACATCTCAAATGTCGCCCCCTCCCATTTGTCTCTCACAGAGAGAATGTTCCCCCATTCTCCCACCCCTTAGTCTTTGAGAGTATCCCTTCCAAACATCCCTTCCCTGAGGCATCAAGGCTCTACATGATTAGGCACATCCTCTCCCACTGAGGACAGACAAAGCAGTCCTCTGCCACATATGTGATAGGGGCCTCAGACCAGTCCATGTATGCTCTTGGTTGGTGGCTTAATCTCTGGGAGGTGCCAGGAGAACAGGTTAGTTAACACTGTTGGTCTTCCTGTGGGGTTGTTATTCCCTTCTGTTAATTCAGCCACTCCCCAAAGTCTTCCAAAGGGGTCCCTGACCTCATAAATGCTGGGCTGTAAGTATCTGCATTTTGTCTCAGTCAGATGCTGGTAGAGCCTCTCAGAGGACAGCCATGCCAGGCTGCAGTCTGCAAGCACAACATAGCATGAGTAACAGTGTCAGGGTTTGGTTTTTGTCCATGGGATGGATCTCAAGTTGGGCCCACCATTGGTTGGCCATTTATTTAGTCTCTGCTTAATTTTTGACCTTGAATTTCATTTAGACAGGACCAATTTTGGATCAGACACTCTGAAGGTGGGTTGGTGCTCTTATTCCTCCACTGGGGCCCTGTCTAACTACTGGCAGTGGTCTTTTCATGTTCCATATCCCCACTTTTGGGCATTTCAGCTAAGGTCACTCACACTGAGTCCTAGGAGCTTCCCCCATCCTAGATCCCTGGGACTTTCTAGAGGTTCCCCCCACCCCATCACCAGCAGCTGCATATTTCCATTCATCTGAAATTCTTACCTGTCTTCCTCAAACTTAATCCTGCCTCTTTATCCCCTCCCCATCCCCTCTCCAGTCCAGGTCCCTCCCTACCTCTATCTCCTATGATTATTTTATTCTTCCTTCTAAGTGGGATTTAAGCATCCTCACTTGGTCCTTTTTCTTGTTTAAGTTCACAGGATCTGTGGGGTGTATCATGGTTATTCTGTACTTTTGGGCTAATGTCCACTTATCAGTAAGTACATACCATGCATGTTCTATTGTGTCTGGGTTACCTTACTCTGAATGATATTTCCTAGTTCCATCCATTTGTCTGCAATATTCATGATGTTCTTGTTTTTAATACATGAATAGTACTCCATTGTGTAAATGAAACACATTTTCGGTATCTATTCTTTGGTTGAGGGACATTTGGGTTGCTTCCAGTTTCTGGCTATTGCAAATAAGGCTGCTATGAACATAGTGGAGAATGTGTCCTTGTGATATTGTGGAGCATGTTTTGGGTATATGCCCAGGAGCAATATAGCTGGGTCTTCAGGTAGGACAATTTCTAATTTTCTGTGGAACTGCCAGATTGATTTCCAGAGTGGGTGTTCCAGTTTGCAATCCCACCAGCAATAGAGGAGTGTTCTTCTTTCTTCACATCCTCCTCAGCAAGTTCTGTTACCTGAAATTTTGATCTTAGCCATTCTGATTGGTATAAGTTGGAATCTCATGGTCGGTTTGATTTGCATTTCCCGAGTGACAAAGATGTCGAACATTTCTTTAAGTGCTTCTTGGCCATTCGAAATTCTCTGTTGAGAATTCTCTGTTTAGCTCTGTATCTCAATACACATAAAACAGAAACAGACAATTTTTTTAAAATATTCTTTTTTTCAAATAATAAGTTCCCTGAAGTCTTATCCAGTATAATGTAATGCCTACATACACACACTCAAACACAGACACATACACACACACACACACACACACACACACACACGCATGCACGCACACACACACATACCTATACATACAATGAGCAACAAAAAGAGATTATAAATTTTAGAAGTTGAAGGAATAAGATGCATTAGAAGGATAAACGAAGGGGTGGGACTGGCATAAATGAAATACTCATGTATGAAAATTCTCAAAAGATTTAAAAATTAACATTAAACAAAATATCTCTGAAACTAGATGATGCTAAAATAAACACTAAATTAATGAAATGTGATTGTTCTTTTGAAATTTCAAAATAATACTAAAGAAATGTATGTGTTGTATAAAAAATACAGATGACATACAGACTTAGAAATTATGCATTTAATTCATCTTTACCTCTCAAAACATAAGTATAGAAACAAATGAAGCAATATTGGTGAAGTTTGGCATAAATTTATACTCACTCAAATTATTACTTGTATGATTAGTCATATCATATTGCATGTCATCTTTCCTGTAAATTCATAAGAATATATTTAATCAAGATGTTGATTACTCTAATTCATTTCTGCTGATATGATAAAATATATCATACAAACGTTAAAAATATCCTGACAGAAAGAAATACAAGAGAGGAGGGCTTTAAAGAAAAATCTGTTAGTTAACACTTCATCATTGTATGTGGAGAACCAAGGCAAAAACTAAATACCTAGTCACAACACATCCAGAGTCAAGAGTGTGAGAAACGAATGTACAAATGCTCACTTGCTTGCTGGCCAGCGTTCTACAGAATGTATAGAGTATGAGTTGTACTCTGGGGAATGAATACGCAATAAAATTGGAAGTATTTTTGAATAAATAATAACTGAATAAAGAATTTTAACTAGTTTCAAGGTTTATAAGTCCCTCTGGATCAAATCACTAATCAAAACATCAGAGTACAATTGCAAAAGAATCGATAATTGTCAGGGAGAAAGACATTGATTTAAACTTTAGATTTTTAAAACTATACTGATAATTAATTGGCTTTTAAAACTTAAACAAGAAAATAATGTAAAGAGCCACATAAAATAAGACAGATGAAAAACTAAATGATTAATAATTGTGATAAAATATAACTAGCATATAATTTATTCAATTCTTTAAAAAAACAATTGCTTGTGTAAGTATTTGATTTTATTAAAAAGCATCAATAAAACAGGTAAACTTAGGCAAGATCATCACTAGAAAGGAATACAAAATTTCAAAACTTGCCTGTGAATAAGGTTATATTAACACTGACAGAGAAGACATTTAAAAATATAACATAAAATATTGGTTTCAAAATCATAATGCAATAAACCATTATGAAAGAATTTATAACTTTAAGATATTGAATAACAGGTAAAATGATTTATTAACTAATAATAGCTGTGGTTGGATAATAATTCTAGAAGTCGAATGACTTGTTCAAGAACTAAGGAGAAAAGATATATCTCATAAAATGGTTTTAATGAGGTTTTATGAAAATTCATTTTTATTCTAAATGTTCAAGAACTTTGAATGTATTAAGAGGCACTCAAATTATTTCACAAAAGCACAGTGATATGAAAAAGAATATTAATAAACAAAGGAATTTTATAAGCAGTTATAGAAACTGAGGGGTCTGAATACTCAAAAATTTCAATGTAGACTATCTCAATAGTGAAAAGCATTTGTTACTCTTCCAGAGGACATGAGATTCAGTCCCAGCACCTACATTGCCCATCACAACACCCTGTAAAACAGCTCCAAACAAATCTTGTGATATATTTGGGTATTGCACACATGCATTGCGCAAAAATACAATCATCTACACACATATACACATAAAATCTTGTCTATTTTTATATATTAGTTTATATTTAGTGCCTATATGGATATGCATATTGTGTTTTCGAACAATACATCAGATTGTCTCTTCATTCTAACATACTGAAAGAGGAAAAAAACTAAATTAGCAACAGCTAGTTGCTACTCTTCTGGGTGGTCAGCTTAAATAGGCCTATTATTTCCTATATCTACTTGTGGAGTGGGTACTGAACTCCTTCAAGCAAGAGAGGACACAGAACAAATATTTCCCAGCCATGTAAGGAAACAGCACATGACATATGAAGACCAAGGCTGCAGTCCTAGAAATGATATTGTGTTGTTCATGTGATTAACAAGTCAGAAAGATGTGATGTAATTCAATGTTCATTATATAAAGAGTTAAGAAAATTCCACTATTAATATATGAAAGATTAAACTTAAAGAGAAAACTCATTTTATAGTACAGAAATATATTGAAGTATTTACTTATGTAAATATCTTGAATGTTTTGATCTTTCATATATAATATTCAAATATATGTGCACACACAAATAAATATAATTTTTAAAATTTCAGTCACTGAAAGAGTAGAAGTTATCACTATTTATAGATATTTTTATTTTATATTTGATACAAGGTATTCAAAGAATATAAATAATAAAACACCCTCTTAGTTACTCCAAAATGGAATAGATACTACCTTTCCTAATGAGAGACAAAAAGATAGTGGAGTTGGAGGGAAGGGAAGTGAAATGGGATGACCCCAGGAAAGACGGGGATAGGAGAAATTGTAATCAAGATATATTGCATAAGAATCTATTCTCAATAAAAGGGAAAAATAAAAATAAAGAAACTACTGAGAAAAAAATCTTGATAATTAAAAATGTAATTAACTTCAATATTCAATTAACATAATATCAAAACTCATCAGTCACTATAGTATGTCTATACTTAAATTCAACTGTTATTTTTAATAAAGTTTTTTTTATATCTTAAAGAAAGAAAGAAAATGAATGAGTTTTATAAATAAAGCCAGGGCTCAAATTCTGGTTTACAATGGAGCTTCTTACTTCACCACTTCCAACCTTCCATCAGTTTCTTGAAATTGATTTTTTTTCTTAAACATGTTGCTAGCATTTTCCTATATGTAAACTTAACATATAGACAACAAAAAGTGCTTTAGAGATTTTATAAATTACATAAATGTGTTTAGTATTTTCCTCTGTAAAATTTTGCATTACTACATTTTTTAAAAAAAAGTATTTCAGTTGTAATAGTGAGTTCTTTTCATGGCTTTAAACATTACATTTTATCATGTGATATGTCTGTGAACAAAAATTCCATTCTATTCAACTAAGGAAGGAGCCAACAGACCAATGAATGTACCTCAAGTTCACCTGAGAATCGATGAGTTAATTGGGGTTAAACACAAGTGCCCAGGTTCCCCATTGGCGACTGTTCAAAGAAACATCCTAACTAGAGTCAATCTTTAAACCTCTTAAATACTATAGATAAGAACTACATCTAGCTGGTCAGGATCAGCGATGACCTGAATCTCAGAGGAAGGTCTTATGACCTTTCATTTCACTACTGAGGTGCTAGCTACCTACTTTGCTGTTATGTTCTTTGCTTTGCCATGACAACAGTCCAAGGTCTCACAAAGTTCATCACAATTTTATGATTTCCATGATTATTTAAAGCTAGGAAGAAACATCAACCTACATGTGAGTATAACATGAAGTTATATCCCAAGCACTAGTTTTATGTATATGGTCAGTAATGAAAAGCAACTTTGTATGATCATATTAAAGGATTTCTCTGGAATTGCTATTTAGAAATACACACATAAATACACACACACACACACACACGCACACACACACACACACACACACACACTCATACCTATATAAACATATACATACAAGTATATATATGTATAAATATATATGACATTCATGCATTGTATAATTTACTTAGCTGTATAAATATGAATACTTATTTTCCATTCATAATGGAAAGGGAATATAATTTCACATGTTTTTTCATTAATATTCCTAATGTCATATTTTCACAGGAAAATGAACCTGTTTTGAGCATGCCCTGCAGTGGATTTTGATAATTAAGACTCAGAATTGGCATATTTCCAAAATTCCTAAAAAGTTTTTTTCATAAGAATATGGCCTGGTTCCTTTGCTCCAAGATTCTGTCACTATAAAATAGATTTATTCTCAGTAATTCTTGTTTCTTTTTTATTCTCTAACTGTTATTAAAATTGTGTTTGAGACTGAGGAGCTGGCTCCACAGCTAATACTCCTACTGCACAAGCAAGAGGGCCAGGATTCAGACCACAAGCATCTATCCAAGTGCTGGGTGGACAGAGTAGCCACCTGAAATTCTTGGCTAGAAAGACAAACTAAAAGGACACAAGATAGCTAGCAAGACTAGTTGAACCCCTGCGTGCTGATTTTGATTGAGAGATCCTGCCTTATGGAAGAAGGTGAAGTGTGATTAAGATTCGGGCTATCAACAATGGGCTACAACAGGAGTATGTGTACGCATTTGAATACATACCACTCTCTAATACACATGAGAAGAAGCAATAGCTTATTCTTGGAGACTGAAGGTCTGCTGTTATATATTTATATTGTTATTTCATTTCAATTATTGCATTCACAAATTACTTTTCAAAGGTATCAGCAATCTCGGAAAAGTCTTACTTTTAATAAATTTGCTCCCTTTCTCTTACTTTTATTTGTAGTGCCTATATGTCCTTTTAGATCATGTTTTATTCTCATAAATATAGCATTTTTATGCTTAGTTCTTCAGAATACCTAATATTTTACATGAAATAGATGACTTTTCATTCTTACATATATGTAATTCACTATATAAACCACCTACTGGGCTTTTACTATGTGTTTAATATTCAGATATTTTCATGTTATTGTAAAAGTAATACACACATCTGAGAGCCTCAGAAATGGCACAATTGAGCATAGGGAAGTAAACAAAACCATTGCCTCCTTCCTCAGAGCTGTCACTGTGAGTCCAGTTTTGTCAAGAGTTAAAACTTTGACCAGGAAGAAGCTACCTCATTTGCAAGATTGGGAACTGAAAACCAGAAGAAGACAATATTCTGCTGTAGAACTTATACTCTGGTGAGCATTTTCTGAGCATTTCTGTCATAAAAAAAAAAAAAAAAAAAACTTAGTTTACCTCTGAGAAGTGTGCATGCAGTATAGAAAAACAATGCTAAAAAAAGGAGGAGAAGGAACAGGAAGAGGAGGAGGAGGAGGAGGAGGAGGAGGAGGAGAAGGAGGAGCAGAAAGGTAAAATAACTAGATATTTGTGATGTGCTGCCAAAGATTTGGGGGACAAAAGAGTGATGAAGAACTTCAGACTATGACAGAATTCTGTGTTGATGATGATGATGATGATGATGATGATGATGATGGAGTGATGGAGAAGTTAATGAAGAGGAATTCATTGCTAACTTGACTGAAGACATGTAAAAGATTATGTAATCAGCACCAAAAATGTTGCAGGTACCATCTTATTTTCCAGGTTTGTGCCTGGAGTCCTGTTATAAAACATTCAAGTCAGTTATTTCTTTTAAAGGAGTAAACTGTACCATTGTTTCCTCATTTATATTTCATTACTGTAAAGTTCGAACAAAGTTCTTAGTATTAACAGCTCCAACTTCACATTTATAGTACAAGTTTTTATAAAGTATTAAAACAAGTCCCATGTTGTATATTATTTGGAGGTTTAAATTTAACTGTAGTTAACTGTTTTTATTTTGGTGCATGTGCTTTACAGACTTTCATTAATAGAATTAATATTTGAATGTTTGGTAGGTTTTCTACTTCACTTTGATTTATATCTGTTGACACTTGGTGAGATTTTTATTCTCTTAACACTTTCAGTTGTATAAAACAAAAAACAGAAGATATGAATGATGATAGAACCTTTTATTCATCATATAAAGGTTTATCAAGTTTGACACTTTGTTTTTCAGTACAGAAAATTCATTATTTCCCTAATTCCTCCCTTAAGAGTTCAGTACTTAATTTGGAAGGGCATAAGTTCTGTGCTTGTAGGACCAAACATCTTTCCTGTTTATTATATCCAAGAAACCTGGTTTTGTAATCAAAAGTTGGGGTAGAATATTTCCTGATTAAACTAGATGAAAACAGCTTCAATTATGCAACTTCTTGACAAGATGAAAGATTTAAATTTTGGATTCTAATGTCTTAAAACAACTAGAATAAAATAACCATCCATAGAAAACACTGTACCCTTTGTTTTATCTAATATAAGAACATCTCATGATGTAGCTACAAACAGTGGCAATAGACTTTCCAGATATCAATGGGTTCTTTTCTCTTACTGAAGTTATAGACAAACCACGAATCATGGGGGATAAGTCACAGAAAAATGCTACTCTATCAGGTGATCTTTGAGATATTTTTCTTTTTTTAAGATTTATTTATTTTTTATCTATATAAATACAAACTACAGCTATCTTCAGACACACACTAGAAGAGTGCATTGAATCACATTACAGATGGTTGTGAGCCATCATGTGGTTGCTGGGAATTGAACTCAGGACCTCTGGCAGAGCAGTCAGTGCTCTTAACCACTGAGCCATCTCTCCAGCCAGAGAGATCTTTCTTACAATATGAACTCTCCAAAAAAAAAAAAAAAAATGGTTGTTAATATCAGTGAACTCTCTTTAAATTAAAATTTTAATAACATTTGAGGCATTTAAAATATTTCAATCCTGCTAGAGTAGTTTATTAAATCTTTTTTGAGGTTTTACCCTATTGATTTACTTATTTGTTCATTTTACATCCAGATTGATCACTGTCCCCCCAATATCCCCTAAACCAGTCCCTCACCTCAAAGGAAATGAGGAAATAGCATAACAGTGTTGAAATTTCATACGGTTATCTCAAAAGCCAATTAGTTGTTCAACTAAAGCACAATAATTTTGATTAAGAAATAAGTGTTGATGGTGGTAACATTTTTCAGAACAATAAATATGATGAAAATTAAATATAATGTGTCTTACTGAAAAATTACTGCCTTGCCTACTGCTCCTTTGTACTGTACTCAATAAATTTACACTTCTGATCTGACTTTGGTGACTTCTTTTCACTGCCCTTGTCTCTGACTCCTTGCATTTGCTGATCCACATGGAACCTGTAAGTTTTCAAGTTTTCTTCTCTATCTATCTGAACCCGTATCCCTTAGTGAGCTATGTGTAGGTTTGTAGACAATGGAATTTTCCTAGGACCAGGAGATGCCTATGTTCACACTTACAACTACTCTAAGAATAAGGGACTAGACCTCCTTTGGGATAATAATCAGTGAGGATAATAATACCCAATGACACTCCTTTGGAGAAAACTGATTTTTCTCTTTCACAAAAGGTATTTACTGCAAATAGCTTCTTGTTTAGAGGTAGAACTCTGTCCATTTCCCCTTCTCAGTACTGAGATTTCTGTCTGTTTTGAACAGAGGCAGGTCTGTGTGCTGTCAGTATCTGTGAGCTCATGTGTGTGTCTGTCCTGTCGTGTATAGATGCAGTTTCCTTGGAGTTCTCCAACTTCTTTGGTGCTTACAGCCTTTCCACTTCCTCTTCCACAGTTCCTTGAGTGGAGGACTTTGATAAAGATATCTCATTTATGGTTTTGTGTATCAAAGTCTTGCACTCCCTACTCCTCCCTTAATCATTCCTGGTCAACACCATTTACAGATGGATCTGGAAGTCTTTCTACTCGCACTGTAAGTTCTACAAGTCCTCAAGGGAAAGAGACTTATCCTATGTTACAGATCTCTCATAGAAAACTCACCTCCATTGGTGGTTAATGATTGTCCATACAGCAACTTTTTGGTGGGATCTGGAGACTTTTGACCCAGTGGTCCAGCCACTTAGACTATAAGGTAGAAAGAATGGTATTCTGTCACTTTTCCCATTCCCAATGCATAGAGCTGCAGGCATCAGTAGTTAATGTAGCTGAATTTGAACACACTAGGATACATTTCTATACCCCAAAGTTTCTTGTATGATTGATCATTCTAGGGTTGACTATATTCACTGGAAGACTTACCTTTAACATCAGAGTCATGAGTATTTTCCTTGCCAAACCTGAACTGTATTACAGTTTGATCAGGTACGATGAGGTCTTTTTTAAAAAGGCAGGATATTACATTCATAAATTGCACCTGGACTTCCTTGTAGACAACATTTGAGAAAAAAATCCCTTTCAATAGATTGGAGATTCTGTTCCCAAAATTGTATTTTAAGTTCCCAGTAGATGCCTTGGACGCCCTTTTTTCTAAGGGGATTTCTTGTTAGAAATTACAGTCACTGATGCCCAAATCTATACGAGACAGCTTAATCCCTCCCTTCAGACACATTATTAGGATGCATTATAAAGAAATGTGGTAATGCAACCCTCTGTCAGACATATTGCTGGTAAAGATTTCTTTCCATTCTATAGGCAAATTAAACGTACTTTGAGATATCGTCTTACTCCATTCATAATGGCCAAGATCAGTAAACTAATGGCAGAAAATGTGGGTGAGGATGGAGGAAAGGTGAAGACTTATTGCTGGAGTAATTACAAACTGAGTATCAGTCAACCCTCATCAGAGAAGTTGCTTCATGGAGATGGGAACTAACAAAGAGGTCCAGACCTGGACAATGTGTAGAGAGTGTGAGATTTTGAAATACTCAGTTCTAAGGGGATATATCAAAGCCCTCCATTCAAGGCTCAGGAATGGTACAGAAGTGGTGGAAAGAATGTAAGAACCAGAGGAGTTGTAGAACTCCATGGAAACTGCATCTTCCATATATGGAAGGGCTGATCACATATGACTTCACAGAGACTTATAGCTCACTTATCGTATATATTCGAAACAGAGAAAGATCGCAACACTGAGAAGAACAAGTAGACAGAGTCATATCTCTAACAAAGAAGCATCTTGAAATTGATATCTTTTGAGAAAGAGAAAATCAGATTTCTTCAATAGGGTGACACTGGGTATGTAAACCATATTTTAGGGAAGATTGTATGCTCCAGAATAGTTGGCCAATACAAAAAGCCATTTTGTGTGTGTGTGTTTGCACATGCTTTTTGATTTGTTTTTATCTTATTGACTTTTTCTTTCTTTTCTTTTTAGTTTATCTGTTTTAATTTTTATTTTCTTTTTTGTCTGTCCATTTGTTTATGTTTGTTGAGAGAGAGAGAGAGAGAGAGAGAGAGAGAGAGAGAGGAGAGGAACAACATAAAGTTGGGTGGGTAGGCAGAAGGTCTAGGAGGACTTGGAGGAGAGGGAAGAGTACACTTAAAGCATATTGTTTGCAAGGAAGTTAATAAAACTCTTGTAATTCTGTACAAAATAATAACATGCTCTTACTATCTCTTTTTTCCTTATCAAGCAGAATTTGTATACTAGCTTAGCTACCTACTGTACGCATGTAGAAAGACCTATATCTAGTCTTTGGCTCCTCCAAAGGACTGAAAAAGCCCTTGCTCATATTCAATGAAAGTTTTGGAGTGGTCCTCGTGAGGAAGATGCATTTCTTAAACAGATTCTATGGGAACTTGTCAAGCTAGCAGTCCAATGACATGAGCCATAAATATGTCCTTATGTGCTTAATACATTAAAGAAGGATAATTGAAATGTTGATGACATCAAACAGGGAGAATTATTCCAGACTTGTAATGAGAACCCATCTCACTTTACTCCACAATGGTCAAAATAAAACCTGGACCCAGAGAACCTCAAAGGCCTTGCCTTGTCATCCTCATAGTCTATTTCTTTAGCCAGGCCTTCCCAGATATCACAAGAAAACTCAAAAAGGAGGCAAGAGGATTGAAGCGTCCTCTCATTTTACTAAACCTCCAAAGCTATGTGTTAACCAGGATGCTGAAAGAGAGGAAAAAGGATATCATAAATGGCAGGAACAATGTCTTATAGACACAAGATATCCTTTCCAAGGATACGAAAACCTTCTTTGCCTTACAGAAACCCACATGAAGCTGTTAGAACTGCTGTCAACTAGAGCTCATTAGCCACAACTATCAAATCCAAGTCCTCCACCATTGCTGTTACACGACAACCCACATCACCAGATCATTGATCACTTGTAGACTCTTTAAAACAGGATTTCAAATGAGAGCCATTTCTAATCAACTTCTCTTTTGTGCCTGATGTCTATGATCTCCTGGCTGAACAGTAAGAGTAGACAGTGCTATGATCCTTCAGTAGACAGGAACATTACCATAAATGAACAAGGTTTGTGTTTCTGTTCCATCAGGGGGAATTTACAGGATCAAGTGAATCTGAAGGGTATTGCAAGGATAGCATGGCTGAGCAAAGGAAACAACAACAACAAATAATAATAATAATAATAATAATAATAATAATAATAATAATAACTTCAGTCTCAGACTACAGAGATGTCCCCATTTAAACCAAGTTCTATCCACAGTACAGTGTCAGAAGTTCTTCCCTTTCCATAATAAAAACTGAGATATAAACGGGAGAAGTCCCACTGTAGAAACAGCCTTGGTCTATTGTCTTAGTAGAAGAAAGTTCCATCAGACCCTATCTATTGCCTGCCGGTGTTCGCTTGATACATGGTATATCCTTCTTAGCCTTTATTGAAATAAAATTATTTCTTTAAAAATAGGATTGTGCAGCCATAATTTATCTTTAAAACTATAAAAAGTCATAATATTTAGATTATTTACATTTGATATACACACCTTCAATTTATATTATATTATTTAATTTCTGACTCTGAGTTTAGATTATCTGTATGTTTGCTGTCTTTTAGAATTTGTTTCTTGAACTTGTCAAAATTAGCTTCTAGAATTATTTTGTGTCAAGAACAACATGCATATGGTTGGCTCAGTACCAACCTTTCTATTGATGTTTGTGATCAAAGATTCCAGGGTGTATTAGAACACTTGAAAGGTAAATGATATGCTTATGGTTTTAAGTTCTCAGTCCTGACTTTTTTACATCAAAAGCTCAAGCAATGATTTATGACACTGTCACCTGTGGGATAATTTCTCATTACTTGTACTGTATCTGAAAATGATTAAGCTTTATAGAACAAGGCATTTTATTATTCTTACAGAAATAACTGTCTCAGCCAGGCATGGTGACACAGGCATGTCACTGCAGAACAGAGGATCAGAATTCAAGAGCATCATTGGTTAAATACTTAGTTCAAGCCCATTTTGAACTACATGAAACCCTATCTGAAAAGAAGATGTGAATCGGATTTCACCTTCTTGAATTTATTCTGCAGTCCGTTGTTAAGCAATACAACAGATAAGCCTTGGAAGAAGAAAAGAGAGGGAGATTGTCTGTAACCACCCTGTACTGAGATCTGTGAGTCGAAAAGAAGTGGGAAAATCGCCTATATTGTGAAGTAAATAAATATTGGAAAATCTATTCCTATTAGTTTTATTGTCACCTTGACTCAAGATAAAGTCAGTTGGGAAAAGAGAATCAATTGGAAATGCTTCCATCATGTTGGTTTATAGGCAAGTCTCTGGGCATGCTCTTCATTAATGATGAATGTAGGCGGGCTCAGCTTACTGTAGATAGTCAGCTCTGGGCAGGAGATTGCTATAAGAAAGAAGAGTGAGCAAGCAATGAGGAACAAGCTAGTGTGTGGCATTCCTCCATGGTCTCTTTCAGTTCCTGCCTCCTGTCTTGAATTCTGTGCCTGCCAGCAAGTTTATGTCAACTAGACCCAAGCTAGAGGAATTGACTTAGAACTAGTGAGGTGAAGCACGCTCAAGCCCTGGAAATCTCAAAATGTGAGACTAGCAGGAGTGAGGCAAACTCTGAGCATGTAACGTGGAAAGCCACAACCATGTGGTCACAAGTAATCATAGCACAGCACCTGAAACTCTGCTCCATGCTAATGAGGCATCTCAGGACTTTAGCTTTCAGCCAATAATCTTTTCCCTCCCTGGATATTCTCACACCCCTCCCCAAAACTATATAACCCTTGGTCCACCACAAATAAAGCATATGCATTCAATCCCATCCCCAATAAAGAAATATGTCTCAGAGAGCTGCTTCTTTAAAGAGAAGGCCTTTGCCTAAAAGATCCATAACACTAAGATTCTTAAAGAAGGTCTCAACCCCAACCAGTCTGGGACGTGCTTGTCCAGCACTCTGCTTCCCTCCTCTGGCCTGGCAAGCAGTGGTTTCTTGCCCTGGAGAGAGAGTCGGACTGTGGACCCCACCCATTCCGGACTTCATCTTGTCTTTTCTGACCCAGAGTACTGGTGGCAAATTCTGGGCACCCAGAGAGCAGAGGCAGAACCCAGTACTGCAGAGGGAGCTTCAGTTAAGAAACTGTCTCCATTACACTGAGGAAAGTTATTCTCCTAAACATTTAGGTCATCTGCCAACTTCATACTCCTGCCTTTTAACCCAGGGTTCAGTTTTCATATTGAGAAAATCCTGGCCAAAGAAAACTGTCAAAGCATTTTCTCTGTTGCTCCACTTTCAGTGTGGATATATACACGTCTTTTCTTTTGCTGTCAATTTCTGTAGGGTTCCTGTTGGATTTTCATAACCCCAGCCAAATGCAAGGACCTTCACTACAAGTCCATGTTTACTTCAAAACATGATGCTTTTGTCTGCACAGCTATTAAAACTCAGACCTTAATTTGTCAGTTGCAATAATCCTCTCAAACTCCATTGTTATGTAAAATCGTAGCAATTTTAAGGTCCTTATTTCTAGTCCCTGTGGATTTTAAAAATATTTATGTATGTGATCATACATGCAAGTGTATGTCTGTCTGTATGCTCATGTGTCTGCCTGTATGTGAGTGTATGTTTGTTCTTGTTCATGTGTATTTGAGTGTGTGTGCATGTTTTTCTAGTGTGTGTGTATATGTGTGTGTGTACGTGTGTGTGCTCACCCAGAGTCCAGAAGTAAGTAGCTCATGTCCTCCTCTATCTTTATCCTTTTATTTCTTTGAAACAGACTCTTTCCCTGAATCTAGAGCTCCATGTTTTTGACAAGGATGGAATCTCTCAAGCCACAGTGATCCTCTTGTTTTAAGAAGCTATGGTTACAGGCATGTGTAGTCATGCCTCATTTGTTGTTAGTATCTGAACTCTGGTCCTCATAATTTCAGAGTCATCACTCCAGTCTTTGCTTGTGATGGATTTTTCTTTGGTCCTCTCAGTTTCTTGTATTCCTCAATCTACTTTAATCTAAAGCTCTGATAGCAGTTCGAAGTGTTAGTATCCGTGGGATTCGCAGGTGATTCCTGGAACACTGCCAGGAATGAACAACTGACGATTGCTGTGTGGAATCACCATGGGAGCAGAAGTCAAGAAGGTATCCAGATAGAACACAAACTCAACAGATGTGCCATGTACAACAATAACAAAGAAAACCTTAGCATAAGGTATTCTTAATCCTAACTTTAGCAAGTGTAGGCCCAACAGAATTGAGCATTCTATAGTTAAAAAAAAAAAAAGAAAGAAAAAGAAAAGAATTTGAAATTCTAAGTGGGAGAATAAATAGGCACTTCTGTGTTAGTGACTTGGCAACATTATTAAATATTTTGACAATATTTGTATATTCCCTGCAAATTCATGTTATAGAAATGTCTCTTCTCCATATATGTTGTGGCTCTTAGCTTGGTGTTATTGTGGGACTTGTAACTATGGGAACGAGTAGATCTCTGACTCTTTTTCCTGTTCTTGGGACTGTTTTCCTCCTATTGCCTTGACAAACCTCAATATGAGTAGTTTGTCCTTGTCTTGTATCTTGTTTTGCTATTTTTGGCTGTTGTCTCTTGGAGGCCTGATCCTCTCCTGAAGAGGAGTTGGGGAAGGAGAGGGTCTTGGGGAAAGGGTAGGTGATGGGAAACTGGAAGGAGTTGAGAGAGTATAAACTGTTGTCAGGATCTATTATATGAGAATCTATTTTCAATAGAAAACTATAAAGAAAATTTTCTTTTATGAAAATTAGGAGGGATGTATACAAAGATGTCAAAAATTTTGCTCATAAATACATTATGCACATGGTTGAAGAGATGGCTTAGTACATATGAACACTTGATGGTCAGGCATAAAGACCAAAAATTGAATTCCCAGCATTCATATAAAAAATATAGGCATTTCTGTACATGCCTATAACCCAATATTGAAGGCAAAGTTAGTCAGCTCCTAAGAATTCTCTTGGAAGCCAGTCTAGCTGAAGTAGCCAACTTTCAGTTTTTTGATACTGTCTCAAGACAAGACAATTAGAAAAATAGGCAATAGTTAATATCCTCAAAATATGCTTGCATCCAATCCATGTTTGCACATAGGTATGGATATCCTCATATTATGTGGATCACATACATCATACTTATGCACACACACACACATGTATGTATGTATGTATGTATGTATGTATGTATGTATGTGTGTATACATACCCAAAGTATTGTAGAATGGTACAGGGATATTATTTTAATGGTGTGAATGTTTTATGTTTTTGAGATTGTGTTGTGTAATCCTGACTGGAATTTGTTATATATACTAAGCTGGCCTCCTACTCATAGAGATACACCTGTATCTGACTCCAAATTTGGGGCATAAAATCTGCATACCATGTCCAGTCCATAAATTGGAAAATTCTAAATAGTAAACAATAGGTTATAATTACACAATTTAGTGAATAGAATTAAATATCACAGAACATTATCATATAATATTCATAGTATACTGATTTAGGAAAAAGCAAGGGAGTGAAGTCTATGCAGAAGTCAACATAAGTTTGCTTTGATGATTATAATATATGTATACTTTTATCAATTATTAATTGATGCCTCCATCTCAACATATATTGTTTTATTGACTTGTGGTAAAATAAAACTTATAATGAAAGGTTTTATTCATTCAGTGTCTGGGAAATCAGAAGTGTGTTCACTTACATAATGAGTCACACTCATAGGGTAAGGGGCTGACAGAAGGACGTAGTATCTCCACAAGCTGTCTGCTAACAGGGGGAGCTTCTAGGTTTGTGCATTCACCTCACTCCTTTTATGCTTCATGCTATGACTGACTACAATTTGAGTCAAGATAAACAGAAACATCTGCTGATTAACATCTTCAGCAGGTATCTGAGGATGCTTATAAAGAGCCAAGTAATGTAGCGATTTAAACTTCTCTTATATAAGGCCATGGAACATCATTTCAGGCAATTACCAACTATTGCATTTAAGGTAATTTCCTCTATCATTTTTACTTTTCTGGTTTATCCAATTATCTCTAAAGTCAAAGTCATTTTCATTCAAACTATCCAGTGTTATCCTAATTTTCAGATCTTAATAACTCGTTTTTATTGTTTAAATTCTGATTATAAATTGAGCAGCAGCAAGGACTAAAGAGAGAATATTAGCAGAGAAATGTCAATTTCCAAGTTAAGAATTTGGAAGAAAAGAAGGGGAAAATGAAAAGAAATTGCATTTTATTGCAAGATTGCTCTCTGCTACAGTTTCTGAATACAATACATACTTTAAGAAAGCAACTAAATAGCCCGTTGAGGGAAATATGTCATTCTTGATAGGTAAGAAAATTGAAATGTGGAGGAAGGATTGGTGGATCTTTCCAGTTCAGTCTAAACTAAAAAGAAATGTGTTCTGCTCAAAACCATATGAGATCTATTTGCTGTTCACTTAATATGGGTTTCACTCCATACTGAATGATACATGTGTGTGTTTGTGTGTGTGTGTGTGTGTGTGTGTGTGTGCCTATGCGCTCATTACATATGAGAGCCAGAGGGCAACCTAAGATATTATTCCTTTTTTGTCTCATTCTCATTTTTTTTTCATTTAAGACTAGGGTTCTCTTTGGCCTAAAACTCATAAAGTAGGCTAACATGGCTGCCCAGTGAGTCCCAGGGATCTCCCTCTCAAGAACCTGGATAATAAGCTTGTGTCACATTCCTAGGTGGGTAATGGAGACAAATCGCCAGTCCTCTTCCTTGATTTCTTGGCAGTGTCAACACCTCAACCCTATATGTTTAAATAGCACAGCATCTCACTATATATTCCAAGCTTGCCTGTAGCTCAGTATGTAAGGGGAGTGGTCTCACAAGCTTGGTCTTTCCATCCTTTCTTAGCCCCACTGCAGCTGGATTTCCAAGCAAACTGACTGACGACACATAATTTTGGAACTTTTGAATATTTAGTAAGCAGTAAGTACTTCTAAATCTAGGGAATGCTAAAGGTATCGAGGCAGATTTTTCAAGAGGAAGAGCCCTTACCAGACAGAAAACATTAAAAATTAGTGCACGCCAGAAAGGTAATTATTCACAAAAGACTATGAAATGTATCAGCAAAGCAGGAGCCTGAAAACTCTTTCCAATGAGGTGGTAGAGATTTAAAGCATAGCAGAAAGTTGTCTATAAGTAGCACTTGCAGAATGTTTGCTGTACAGGTTTCTAAAGGGACCTAAAATGTGTGCCCTCCTTCCTTTCCACCAGGTTCCATCTTAGGTTTGCAGAGAGTAGTGCAAATTAAAGTAATGCACTTGATTTTCAGAACCTCATCTCTCCCTTGGAGCTTTCCCAATTATCATTATCCCTGGTAATATCAAGGATTTGAAGAAATAGAAAATAAGTCTTCTTACCCTCCTAGGCTAAATCAAAGAGTATTAATAAACTCCTTTCCTTCATGAACCTATTCTTTAGCAGACAAAGATTTAAAGCCCATGTAAGCATTGATTTTAAGCATATACCTGCAACTGAAATATATCTACATATCAGATATAATGTACAACTACAAATTAAAGATAAAAAAAACCATAAATATCTTATTAAGCTTACCTTTTCTAAGAGAATGTATAACATTTATTAAGATAGGTGGTGTTAAAATTTACATATGTTTCTTAATAAGACTTAAACTTTGGTATCTAAATTCTCACATGTAAAAAGCACACTCAACATTGATTTTTGTACCGAAGCATGGGACTATTTTATCTGAACCATTAAAGTGATTAAGAGTTCAACCACTCTCCTCATTCCTACCCAGTTCATCTCTAGGCCTAATTACTTTGATTTCCTCCTCCAAATTTTCATATCCCTTTTCTTCTCCACAGTTCTTTCAGCTTACTCACCTATTGGTCACCCAGTTTAATTTTAAATGTTAGTGCCTCTGCTTAAATCTTCACTTTCTAACTGAAGTTTTCTAATTGCTCCCTGATTCGGCTCCAGGTTTTAGTGCCATCTGGCAATCTGTCCAAAAATAGCTATATGATTTATCTACTCAAAACACTCATGTATGCAGTCCTTTTAATTAAGTAAGTAATTAATGGATTAGCATTTAGTTTTGTTTCATTTTCTATGAGCTAGGGCCAGTAGTCTGGACCAACTTTGATCTTCAGAGCCTCCTGCCTTCACCTTCTGAATAATGAGACTCTAAGTATGTGCCTCCTTGCTTGGTTTATGTGGCCCCAGGTTGGAAACCTCAGGTTAGTGCATGGTTCACAAGCAATCTACCCATTGAGCTACATCCAAAGCCCAACAGAGTTCATATTTATGGAATTGTTATTATCTCACAGAACACACCACATCTCATAGCTAGTCCAGGTGTTTCAATTCCTTCTACATATATCTATTTGCTACCAGACTTTGGCTTTCAGAATGTATGTACTAGTTCAGATTGACAATTTTCTCTGTTGTCCCCCACAATTCCCCTTATATCTAGTGCCTCCCTGTTTGAGAAACCACTTTGAATCTCAACTACTGTAAATGTTAACTTCAGTGTCTGTTACTGTCTAGTTAGACTTATTTACTTCTCCACATAAACCTGGGTATTTTCACTCTTATAATCTCAAACTAGGTCCCTTGTCTGTATTCTTCTGTTAGATGTGTCCCAAAATGACGACAGTACAGTCTTTTAAACATGATCAAATAGGGCTGAAACAATGGCTCAGGGTTTAAAAGCGGTGACTGCTTTTCCAAAGACCTGAGTTTTGTTCCAGCACCCATGTCTGGCAGCTCACAACACTTTTATCTCCAGCTCCAGGGCATCCAATGCCCTCTTCTAGCTGTGTGGGCACTGAACTCAGATATGCACTCAGCTCTGCAAAAACATACATAGTTAAAAATGAAATCAAATCTCTTAAGAAAGTTTAAATAGTGTCGTATTGGTAAACATACGTACTATGTTTTATGCACTCTGCCTCAAGATTGTTCCCATAATCCAGATGATACTATCTCTGGTTGTTTTCAGTAAGTTGCCCATCTGACTAGACAAAGCCAATCAAGTAACATATAACCTAAAAATTACAAACTCTTTTGCTTTCATGTTGCATATAGGTTGATTATAAGGTCAAAATTACTCTCAGCTCCTTTTCCGTTTGTGCAGCTGGACCCCTAGAGTGATTTCCTCTCTGCTCTGTTTTAAGTCTGTCCATACTCAGTGTCACACAAACCACAGGAACAAGGCTTTAATGAAAAGAAAGCTTTCCCACAATTGAGGATTTATGTTCTTGGCACAAATGCCAGGCTCAATCATGGCTCCCAAAAGTTCCATTGCTTTCTAGTTAAACTCTGAATCCTATTCAGTCAGGACAACCTTCAAGCCCGTGCTCGTTAATCAAATACCATTGCACAAAAGTATAGCCCATTGTGCTTCAGGTATTCCTTAAGGATTTAAGCTGTTAAGTGTCCCAATAAGCACGGTAAATGTTTGTTGAAAGATCAATGGAGAGTATGTTTGGAGAGGACAGTGCTGCCCAGCAAGATCAATAGAAGTTTCGCTTCTGTCATCTGTGGTCCACTTAGCTCATCTTCCCTCTGTCCTGTAGCTTGATTCTTTTCTCAATGTATTGTACCCTTCATTAACACCTGGGTAATGAAGCGGTGATTTGTTACAGAAGTCTGTCTCTAGCACCCTAAACTGGCTGCATACACTGCTTCCTGTTGCTTGATACTGATTATTAGTGATCTTGTTTTAGCTTGCTCTCCTCATCTTGTGACTCTGGTCCAAGTCAAAACATGTGTGACAAATGGAAAAGAGGAACTATAAGGAGACCATTTTACTAGTAGCAAGTGGTTTTCTATTGTAAAATAAAAGGCATCATGGAGTGTATCTTTCATGTGTAACCTCTGATGGGCTAAGTTCTTCAACTGATTTTTAAAAACTGTCTGTTGTAAAAATTCATTGGAAAACAATTTACTATAAAAGTGAGGTTTTAATTTATTTGGTTAATAAAAAAAATTCAGGTTTTAGTATGTTTGATTCATACATGAATGAATGCATTAATTTTATTTAAATTTCCATTGGAAACATATATCAAGAACTTAGCAGTTTGGGCCAGGAAGGGGACTCAGCAATTAAGAGTGCTTGTTGTTGCTATGCCTTTCCTAGAACTTGGGAGGTAGTGGCAGGTGGATTTCTCTGTATTCAATGTCATCTTGGGTTACATAACGAGTTCCAGGCAAGCAAAGGCTGCAAAAAGAGATCCTGTATCAGTTGGACAAACACACAGATAGACAGAAAGGCACGTAGACTGAGGCACAAGTGTTGCCCTCCTTTAGAGCAACAGTTTTGTTCCCTGCACTCATGTCAGGCTGCTCATGCCCCACAGGCACCTCCAACCCAGAAAGGTGAAGCAATGCCCTCTCTTAGCCTTTGCTACTAAGTGCATTTATGTGCATGTAGATGCAAGAGAAGAGGAGAGAGAGAGAGAGAGAGAGAGAGAGAGAGAACAATAAATCAAATAAAAGAAACAGAATCTCCTAATTCTACGTGAGGTTTCTTAACCATCTCCCCCTCCATTGGCTCCCAGTGTGCTACTCTACACTATTCTAAACAATATTAGCATGGATGTATATATATATATATATATATATATATATATATATATATAATTGGAAATATATATTATATAAATAAAAAATATATAATATTTACTTTCATGTTTAAAAATGTATATAAATCCAATAGTTAAGTGAAGATTGAATTCTACAGGCAGAAGACTCTACATCGATTGTCTATCACTGTCTCAGACATCTTCTAAAACACAAATTGACTTTCAAATTATGGGTATTTCCAGTGACATCAGTACAGCTAGAAATGCCCCTGCATAGCATCATGCTTTTAGGACTACATTGTTGGAGGTTTTGTTTTTTTGTTTGTTTTTTTTTTTTTTTTTTGCTTTTAGAAGACAATAGATATAAATGGCTAAAGTAAAGCAAACCTTTGTCCTACTTCCAAATATTGCCTTTTAGAGCAATTTTCCTTTTCTCTCTCCTGGTCATCAGACAGAGACTTTCACTTTAATCATGAGCTATAGCATCCAAGGCAGAGCCAGAAAAATATTTCATATCATTATTGCATTTTGTGCTTGGCTTTCTTGTCAGCTACTCATTTTAAAACGTGGCAATTTTATTAGCCAGTTTTCTTGTCTCTATCCAGCTCTGCTTGTTGAAACTGACAATATGTGGGATTTGAGGAGCCCATTTCATTAAATCATCTATCATATACCTTAGTGAAAAACAATGACTGACTAGCTTCTGAAACAACTAATAAGGTACAAATAGATTAATTTTGTTTATGTAGTTTTTGGATAATGTATTTTTCAAGGTTAGTTGTGTATGACACATCTGTTTTAGATATATTACAGATATAAAATATCAATCTCAAAATTTAATTCTTAAGCCTTACAC
Source organism: Mastomys natalensis (assembly GCA_021653895.1). NCBI lineage: Eukaryota > Metazoa > Chordata > Mammalia > Rodentia > Muridae > Mastomys > Mastomys natalensis. The sequence goes on from JAJTUV010000802.1 coordinate 169,998, forward strand.
CAAGTTTATTTTGAATTTCCACACTGTAACAATTATAATGGGACACAGAAATATTAGTCTTTGAGAAAGGTCTACTTTGTTTCCTGGATATGATAAAGAAGGAATTATTGCTTTTCAGTGTTTATTAAGATAGCAAAAAAGAAAAATAAATTCCAGATAAGCTTCCTCATCTATTCACTTTTCTGTTTATTTTTAAAGTGATGCCTTTGATGTGTTAAAGTGAAATAACTGATGAAATCTTTATTTGAGGGTCACTTCAGAAGCATTCCACGAATCTGTTTATAATGTCATATAAGGCATGGCCCATGGCCTCTGTGAATCAAAGTCTAAGCAGAGATGAAAACAACGTATATATTATATTGAAGGAACACATCTCTAACCCCTCCATAGATGAGGCAAAGGCAGAAGGATCCCAGTTTGAGGGGATCCTGGTGTGACCCTGCCAAAGCCAAAAATCTCAAAACAAAAGCAAGAGAGGCAGGCTAAAGAAAGGATAGAGTAAGAAGACTGAGGGATGAAAGGGAAAAGGGAGAAAAGAGAAAGGAGAGAAAGAGAGAAAAAAGAAAGGGAAGAAAGGAAAGGAAGGGGGAGGGAATAGAAAAGACTCCATCTTCCTGGGAAATAGAAATAGATGGATTTTCTGGGTGGCCTGTGTAGGCAGGTAGGGACTAGGACAGGATGGATTAGTTTAGAGGGCATGAGGGGGAGCATTGGAGAAATTATTAGAGTTGGGAGGCATTTTAGGGTAAGATAGAAACCTAGTGCAGTAGAAAGATCCAGGAATCTACAATGATGAAAGTAGCTAAGACTCCTAGAAGTGGGGGATGTGGAGCCTGAACTCTCATCTCCTGTACCCAGGCAAGACTTTTAGTGGAGGGACTGGGACATCAGCCTAGCCACGAAACCTTAGACCTACAACTTGTCCTGCTTGCAAAATATTCTTGGGTAAAGTTCTAGAACTTGTGAGAGTGGCCAATGATTGGCCCAGCTTGAGACCCATATCACTATGCGATGAGATGGGGCCTATCCTGGCACTGTCTGGAGGGCTGGGAACCAGAGGTTGGGTAACTCAGAGACTAGGATAGAATAGAACGTCAGACTACTGACAAAAGAAGACACTCTGCTATACTCTTAGACCAGGGCTAGAGCAATAGACATTATTGAGGTTTCATGCAGCAACTGATGGGAACATATGCAGAGACCCACAGCCAACATTTGGCAGAGCTCAGGGAATCCTGAAGAAGAGGGGAAGGAAGAATTGTAGGAGCCAGAGAGTTCAAGGACACCACAAGAAAAACCATAGAATCAACTAACCTAGACACATAAAGGCACACAGAGACTGAACCAAAAACCAGGGAATGCAGTCTGGATCTGACTTAGGTCATATATATATGTCATGTAGCTTAATATTCTTGTGGGACTCCTAACAGTGGTGGCAGAGCTATCTCAGACTCCTTTGCCTTCTTTTTAGGACCCATTTCGTACTACTAGGTTCTCACATACAGTCTTATTATAAGGGGTGTATGACTGTCTTACTGTAACTTACTATGCCATGTTTACTTGATATCCGTGGGAGGCCTACTCTTTTCTGAAGGGAAATGGAGGAGTAATGCATTTGGGGAAGAGTGGAGTTGGGGCTCAGAGGAGAGGAGGGTGGGAAACTGCACAGACCATAATGTATTAGAAAATACCAGTGAAAGAAATTAGACATAAATATTTTAGAAATGCTTATTACAGAGACTAGAGAGGTGGTTCAGTAGTTAACCATTGCTCTTCTTGAAGAGGACCACATCTGGGTGACTAGTTCATACCACTTAGTCAAGCTTTTAATGCGGGTACTAGGGGCTCTGAATTCAGGTTTTTTGCTTGTGAAGCAAATTTTTCCCAGTGTCTTTATTTTTCCTATTTTGAGACAGGATTTTATGTAGACAAGACCCAAAATGCACTACACAGCTAAGATGGGATCAAACTTGCCTTTCTTCACCAAGACGCTGAGTATATAGAAATTTGCCTCTTCTCCTAATTTAGGGGTTAATCTGTATTTTCCTGGCAGTAGTTTTGTGTCTCAGAATCTAAAGTTCCCTTAGATATTCACACTTCTCCTCTAGTCATGGTTACTTTTAACCATCAACCTGATGTAAGCTAGCGTCATCTTAGAGGAAAAGCTTGACTGAGGAAAAGTCTACTTCTGATTATTGTGTAAGAATTTATGTGGAGATTTTGTTGAATGTTCATTTATTTAAAAGGACTGAGCCCATTGTGGGCGACACTATTCTCTAAGCAGATGGTCCTGGACTATAGAAGAGTGCTAGCTAAGGTGTGAGCTAGGTAGTATTCCTCTATGTGCTTCTAGTTCCAGGATAGGTATCTACTCTAACTTTCCTCAGTGATTGACTGTGACCTGAAAATATAAGACATATTAATCTTTTGCTCTACTAAGTAGCACTGGTTATGTTATTTGTTACTGCTAAAGACGTCAAATTACCTCTGGTGAAATCAAAATATTGCTGTTGCACTTTGAGCTCCTAAATGACAACTGGTGTGGCTTTTGAGGAGACCCAGTGATAGAAGAAAATCTTGGGTGAGAAGCAACTATTAATCCCATATGTCAATCCTTCAGTGAGCCCACTCTTAGTTGAGTCAGAAAGACAAAAATGAGTTTGATAGGCAAACTTGATTGTCAAGTTGACACATTTGGGAAGATGGAACCTCAGCTGAAGAGTTGCCACTATCATATTAGCCAGAGGGCAAGTCAGTGGGGCATCTTCTTGATTGCTACTGATGTAAGAGGGTCAATTATGGGTAATGCAAACCCTAGGCAAATGACTCTGGGATGCATAAGAATGGTAGCTGATTATAAGTCTTAGACAAGCAAGAAAACAACATTCCTCCACAGTCTCTGTCTCAGAATCTTCCTCTAAATGTCTCTGTCACCATTTCCTGCTCCAACATTCCTCAATGACAGACCATAACCTGTAAGATAAATTAAAAACCCACCTCCACAATTTTCTTTTGGTTATGGTGTTTATCTCAGCAACATAAACCAAACTAGAATAAGGAAATAAACTTGATTTTGATAGAATATCTTCTTCTGAGGGCAGACCTTGATAATGAAGAAATATTCTAGCCTAGTGTTAAATTGCTAATTTTCTTCTTCAATTCTCAGAAGCAGGAAGAGATATTTTGCTCTAATTTTCACTGTGAAATTCTGGCACTGCTCCTAGAAGTAAGATTCATTTGTATCAGTACACCTCCAAGGCACAGGTCCATGTGGATTTAGTTCTTGGAGTTGTCCAGTCAGACCCTAGCAAATCTCCCAAAGCATCATTTCTCTGTTTCTACATTGTTTCCCAGGGTAGCTTTTGCATCAGGGTTTCCTCTCAAGACCACTATGGTTCTCAGGCCCTCTTTCTCCACTCACTGAGAACTGTGAGTGGTTGACTCCATTTCTCTGATGTGAGTAAGAATGGCTTTTAGTTTTCAGTTTGCTGAGCGAGATTTTGATTATGGTTTGTGTGAGTGAAAAAAAAACAAAACAACAACAAAAAAAACAAAACAAAACCAGTGATTTCCAATCTGCCTCAATTTTGCACCAAAAGTCAAAAGTCAGACATGGATAAGATAAACTAATACTTTCCTGTTAACCAAACAGAAGAGTCAAACAAGAACATTCTGCATATAATAACCACTCCAATGCCCAGACCCCTTTTTAGGTTAGTGAAGTCTCTCCTTGAGAGTTATGATAAGCTATGTCCAAATCCAGATTATAGTGCTAAGGAGATGAATTGGTGGGAAAAGAACTTGCGTTAAAATTTGTGAGGATCTGAGTTGAGATCCTGAACACATGGAAATGTCAGACACAACGATGAGCATCTTTAACAGCAACACAGAAGGAAAGGGCAGAGAGACAGATCTCTAAATTCATTGGCCCCAGGCTAATGAGATGGGCTCCTTGCTTAGTAAGAAACCCAGTCTCAGAAAATAAGGTGCAGAGTTAGCAAAGAAGATACCTGACCTCCTCATACATTTGAAGTCAGATGGGACATACAGACACAGTACACCTGTCATGTTCACATACTCACATATTTGTGTATACACACACACACACACACACACACACACACACCCATGACATGTCACAGTCAACCAACTGTACTTACTGAATGGATTTTTCTATTTCTTGGCATTGTTTTACATATCTGAGCATCTGAGAGTAGTTCTTTCTGAACTTTAATCTCTGCCAACTTGATGATAGGCTGGTGTTCCTTTGAGTCCCCTTAGGCAACACTCCAAATTATTGTGCATGAGTGGTTTTCTGTCAGGGTGGCTTTTCATTATTTTCTGTAACTCTGCACATTTTCTTGGTTTGAAATTTTTAAATTAAGCTTATCTTTCCTTTTGCTCAGAGTCATTACACTAGATCTCATCAAATCCATTCTACTTCATGTCATTGAATTGTTATTGAGAAAGACCATCCTGAAAATACAGAACACACACACATACACACACACACATGTGTGTGTATACCTTTATATATGCCTATATATGTGTGTATACCTTTATATATGCCTATAAGCATAAATATGTGAATACTTACATTGTATATGTTTATATCTTTGTATATGCATATATATATATGAGTATACATGCATTTAAGCACGTCTATGTGTTAGAATATATGTTATGTATGCATATACGTATGTTCATATGTACATATTTATGTACAGACACCTATATACAAATATGTAATTACACATGTATATAAATACATACATATGTGAATATTTTCTGATATATTTCTATAAATTTCTATAAATAATAGAAAAAGTGTGATGAGGACAACATGGTTGTGCTTTAGTCAGTGCCTTTGCTGGGTTTTCTACAACCTTTTTGCAGTGTTAAGGAGGAAAATTGGAATATATAAAATTACTCAGGTTAAATTAATCATACAGAATAAGAACTATCCAGTGCATAACTGAGAACAATATGGTCCAGCTGGGCCACTCCTCAAAAGAGGAGCTCATAAAATAAGGCACATTTGAAGTCACCATATCTATCTCTACACTGACTGAGGGTCTAGTTGTCTCAGTGAGTAAGGCAGTTGCCACACATATTGAATTCCTGAGTTCAAATCCCTAGAACACATGTAATACTAGGATTTCATAGAGTATTTATGTAATTCCAGCTGTCTCACAGTTAGATGGGAGCTGAATGTGGGAGAATCATTGGAAGCACTCAATCCTACATTGAGTACACACTGGCAAACAAATGACATTCCAAATGTCTAAGGCGCAAGATGAGATCACTCCTAAGGTTGTCTTTGACTTTCATAAATGTATACCAATGTATTCCATAAATACCATGTCATGTATATACCTCGACTCACATACCAGAACACAAATATACATACACACTGAAGATAACTAAAAGCTCTAGACTGCAAGGAATTGCTGAGTTGATTAAACTGTAGGCTCATTTAAGGCTATGTTTCCCCACAGCACACAATGGCACAGCTATGAAATATACATTGAAGTTTTGCACCCTGGCACTGGGGAGGTTTTACTAAACATGTTGTATTTTATCATCAATAGGAAATACTGCTTATAACTAAGCAGGGCTTATTTTTTGTTGTCTGAGAAAGGTTTTATGTGTCTGTTAGTCTAGCTATCTAGCTGAGATGTCATTGTCATTGAACTTCTAATCCTCCAGCCTCTGACTTCCAATTGCTGGGATTACAGACACAAACCAACTCACCCGGCTTGGGTATAAATAATAAATACTGTTTTATAGAAAGTAAGAAGTATACTGTGTGTCAGTTACTGTCATTGTCTAGTGCAAAAGCAAAGGGAGAATCACACTGAATCAGGAGGTAATCTCTCCACTATTCCCATTACCATAACCTCCCCACATGCTCATAGCTAAAACAACAGGTTGCAGCCAGATTCCTGTCATCTGGTGTGAAGATAGTTTCATAATCCTGAATGCTGGAACATCTTTTCAAACAGGTTGGGCTAAGGTTTAACAGACATTTGTTAGCAGCCCAAATGCCTAAACACTGAATAAAAGGGGGATCCTGGACAAGATTGGCAGTTACACACACTTGATCCGTGTTAAGATATTTATTCAGTGGTTCCAGAAGGTGTTAGCTGTGCACATTTGGGAGATGACATACGTAGTTGCTGCTATTCTGACTATGAGCAGCTTTGATGTTTACAAGGCTTTACTAAATATTATAGTCTTTGGATCTGGCTGAGAAATGGGTGGTAGCATATGAATCGAATACATATTGACCTACCAGTATGAAAGAATTTACAAGTTGGATTTCATAAGGAGATACATTCATTCAAACTAAAGTATTGGAATCAAGTCATCAAGACTAGGAATTTAAACCAAAAAGAAAAAATTTATTAGTCTGAAGGAGAAATTTTGCATTTTACTTTTGCATACCTCTCTGAAAGGAAGAAATTAAGATATGCAATCTGTTTTAAAACAAAACAATACAAACACACACACATACACACACACACACACACACATGTGCATACACACAAACACACACACAGAGAGAGAGAGAGAGAGAGAGAGAGAGAGAGGAGAGAGAGAGAGAGAGAAAGAGAGAGAGAGGGAGGGAGAGAGCAACATTGATAGCTCATCAAAATCACTTGATTTTATTTATTTTGTTTATTTTTACCTGATGGAGTCTACTTGTTACCCATACGCACACAGGACCATCATTCATTAGACATCCCCTTTTAAAGAAAAGTTACTCTCCTGCCCGCAGCCCCCATTAATTTCCAATAGCTCCTCAGCTTGGAGGCCATTATCCTCTATTATGAAGTGTTTTACTGGCTGATCTTTGTACTAGTAATTATTGCTGCTGTGGTTTGTGTGTCCAATAGGCATACCATATCCAGAAGACAGCACATCATAGAACTTCTTCCCACCTCTAGCTCTCACGTCCTTTCCAGCCTGTCTTTTGTGATGGTTCACGGAGACTATGAGATTGGGAGGCAGATATAGTGGGAGAGGGCATTCGGGATGTTGAAGTAAAAACAGAGTTGGGTGGAAATGATGAAGAGACATTGTACATGTATATTAAATTTGCAGAGAATAATAAAAAATAATCTAAACACTTAAAACAAAATATAGATCATCAACTTTAATCCACATAAAATGCAATAGACTATCTCCACTTCACTTATTCATGCATAGATTACTTATAAAAATTATTCTTATGACTATGTTTTAATATGCGTTTTTAACATTTTAGACAAGATCTCACTATGTAGCCCTGGCTATCCTCTATCTCACTGTGAAGACCAGGATAACTTCAAATGTACAGGAATATACCTCCTTTTACCCACTGAGTAATGGAACTAAAGATGTGACATCAAGACTGACCTGGTTTTACATTGTAAATGAAAAAAAAAAAAAAACTATATGTAATAGATGTAAAGGAACCCTGTATGAACCAGGGCTAATTGTAGGTCTCTAATTTAAGGTTGTTAGGCAGGTGAGGTAAGGGAATCAAAAGTTCAAGACCATTCTGGTCAGAGAGAGCTGAAGGCCAGTCTGGGATAACTACTAGTAAGACTTTGTCTCGAAAAGAAATAACAAACAAAGAAAAAAAAAATGAGTAAAAGAAAAGTGTTGAGAATATAGCTTAGCTGTAGAGCTCTTGCTTTGTATGCACAAAGCCCTAGGTTCAATCATCAATAAGACCCAAAGAAATTTTCAAAAAGAAACGTTGCACATGTTTGCTCACTACAAAATAGCATAGTTTTTAAAAACTTATATTTTCCCTCTTATCCCATAAATGGAATGGCCCAGATCCAGTTCTCATATGGGGCCAAGGACTGATATACCTGTTTGATACCACAGAAGGCACAGCTAAATGGCTGCCAAAAAGATTAATGAAATAAATAGATACCGCCACAAAGACAGGCCCAACTACAAATAAAATGAGTAACAAGTGACCTCCAGGGAAGAGAAATCTCCCTGAGAATTCCCTTCTTTTTCTTTTCCAGGTAAAAATGAAACACCCGTGATGTCGGCTGGTAGAAGTTCTAATCCTGATGCTGGCCTCCGGATTTATACTACTCAAGCCTTTGATGGGCCATTGACAAGGACAGCAAACAGCTAGAGATTGACATCACTAATCTGAAGAAATCCCTCGTTTCACTATCTGAAATGATCTCCAAAAATTGCAAAGGACTTTATTGAACTTGATTACTCTTTTACAATAGAAAAGACTGTGTACAGCTCTAGACTGTGTACAGCTCTTAAAGAAGAATGTTGCCCTTACATAGACAAGACAGGGATGGTTAAAGAGAACATGAAAAATGTCAGAGAAGGCCCTGAGAAAAGACAGAGAGAGAAAGAGAAAGATGAGGGTTGGTACAAGGATTGGTTTTCAAATTCTCCATGGTTGTCAACCCCACTTCCTCCCATTCTGGGGCCATTAATTGGGTTATTTTTGCTGATTTCTTTTGGTCCCTAGGCCTTAAATAGACTGACTAACTTTGTGATACAACAGATAGATAATTTGGTACTAAAACCTATTCAGATACATTATCATAAGTTAGCTATGGAGGACCACGAGACTCAAGATGAGGTTGTTACTCTATCCAGGGTGTTCCCAAAACCCATCTCCATCCAATCTAAAAGAGGGGACTTCCACCCCTAGATCAAGCAGAGAGGGGCCACTCAGAACCCCCTCTAACTGGTAATCTGAATTCTTGCTTAGGCTGAGAGGCTAAGCACTGCAAGGGAATATAAATATAAGTTAAAATATCTCTCTGGGTTCCCTGAGGGACAAGCCTGACTGCATAGGGGTTGATGTCAAAAGTATCCCTTCTCCAGGAAAAAGACATCAGGATGGATATGGCCCTTATGCCTCACTGGACAACAACAGGAGGACCGGAGCCATTACAAGGTTCCCTTCAATTATTGGAGGTCAGGCCTCTATCCATGCCTTCTTAAGATTAGAATTGCCAAGGCCCTTCTATACTTAGAGAAGGGAGGAGATGTCAGGGGCAGCCCTGCGTATACACTGAAGGCCTAAAATCATCCATAGACCTAAAATCAGCAATAGGCCTAACATACATACATGCTAACACAAAGTCTTGGGTCTCTGTGGAAAAACACTGAAACAGCAGGCTATAAGCTATTGTAAACAGGAAGCTTCTGTGGAAATTTACCAGCCTGAGTAGTCATAGATCTTATAAATAGGCAGCCTTGGTGGACAGTACCAACTTAGATAAGGACAAGAGAATCATAGGCAGAGTCATAGTGACCTGTCCCCTGAAACTTCACCCTGTTCTGAATGGTATCTGTACTCCCCCTGAACACCTATGCTCCAGTGTCATTCCCTTCCCCACATCCTGCCTTTTTGTGTTTATAACCCCTGTGTGAATAAGTAAATTATGGTGTGATTTAAATAATTAAATAAATTTTTAAAAATTAATACAAAAAAAAGAAAAAAGAAAAAAATTATATTTTTATGTGTATATGTGAGAATTTCGAAAGCAAAGAATACAAATGAAAATAAGAGCCCAGCCTAATAATTGTCAAACTACTATTTATGGCAAACATGCTTAAAATTAGATAAGCTGGCAAAATGGCTCAGAGGGTGAGGCTAAAATTGAGTCCAATTCCCAAAACTCATATGCTGGAAAGAGAGAATCAGTCTCATAGGTTGTCCTCTGTCCTCCATATGTGTGCCATTAAATGTTCGCATTTGTATGGCACATGTCAACACATAAACCCATACGTACACACACACATACACACACACACACAAAACCAATGGGTATAAAGTAAAACAAAAAGTTTTTAAAATGAGATGAATTTCAGAAGTCCACAGCAATTTTTGATGTTCTCAATTTCCAAATTGTTCTGACCTGAAAACTGTGACTCAGAGACATTAGCTGTTTGACGTGTCATTAATGGTTAATAGGGATCACCCCAGGTTATGGCATTCAGGGGACATATTTCAGGTGAAGTAAGAGAGAGCTTAAAAGCCTTGAGGACCAGGTCATCTTCAAATCCAGATATATGGTTGAACAACCTTGACATTCCTAGAAGGTAGAGAGAAAGTTGCCATCAGCATCCCTTGAAGTTGAATCCACTGTGTTCCTACGATAATTTTAAGGAAAGAAAGAGGAGAAAGCTATTAGCCTTAAAAGACACATTCTAAATTCGTCCCAGAATGCACCAAATTCAACATTCATTAGAGTATGAACATGTCTAAGTTATATTATATTATTAAATTTAATAATTTTATTTTTTGAGAACGTCATACATGAAAACTGCAACTATATTACTCATTCCCTTCCCTTTCAACACTACAGCTTCTCCAATATCCTAAATTCATGATTTAAGTTCTCTCTCTCTCTCCTCTCTCTCTCTCTCTCTGTGTGTGTGTGTGTGTGTGTGTGTGTGTGTGAGTGTGTGCGTATGCGTGAGTGTGTGTGCATGTGTATGTAACAAACTTAGTCCATGTAGCAAATTGGCATGTCCTGGGATTGACCACTTGGGATTGGACAGTTTATATGGGAAGGTATTCCTGAGGTACACTGATTCTCACCTCCTTAGAAGCCATTAGTATGATTTATAGTGTCTGGGGGTGGGGACATACAGTGTTTCTCTTGTCCTTGTTGGCTTGTCACCTGTTATCAGTGTGCTGATCACTTTATATTTATTTTGTTTGTGAGATCATAATATAATAAATAATAAATCAACCCAAACTTATTTTGGCCAATGTTTTACTATAGTAACAGAAAACAAACTTGGACAATGTTTCTATGAGAAACCCTATCTCAAAATACAAGGTGGAGAAGGATACAGAAAGTCACGGGGACAGCAACCTCTGACCTCCACACGCACTATGTATGTCAGTACATTTACATACATGTACACACAGAAGTGTATGTGAACCCAAATACATGTATATATCACATACCAGTACACATGCACAAACATGCACACATGTGTACAGCATGTGCTTGAACACAAATACATATACACAATACATCTATATGCACACAGAACTCTGAAACAAATGTATACATGCACACAGACACAGTACACCTTCATATACTACACACAAAATAGTACACTGCAGTTTCTTGTTTCATTAGCATGGCTTTGATGATGTACATGAAAATATTTTGTAAAAAATTACTATGCTCCCTCTCCTGATATCCTAGGAGAAACTGGGTGGAAATGCTGTATTTTACATGAACTTCCCAAGCTGACTTTCAGGTGTTCAATGGTTTAAAAGGCACTTTCACAAGTCAATGTGACTGAACTTATGTACAATTCTGGTGGAAATAAAGGCAAACAAAGAATGAGATGAGGACAAGTATGAGGTTGTACTTTTGAGGCTTAGATGCTGGCGGAGGATAAGGGCCATGGATCAGGACAGAAATAGGCAGAAAGCCAAGCTCATTAAAATTCTTACTGGCTCCTTGCCTGATTTCCTAGTGACCTGGTCATCTTTTAAACAATTCACAAATCAAAGATAAATATTTAATGAGAATATGTGGCATGTTCAATGTGTGATATGGTCTCCCTGTCCCTGGACATATGGACATACTTTGTATTTGCATGCGTCACCTCTCGGTATTTATCAGTTCTGTTGGCAGGATGGATCTGGTACACCCAAATTGCCCTCAGCAGACTACTTACGAGGAAAGTAACAAGGCCACTAAGTGTCAGGTTTGCACAGACAGACCTCATAGGATTATGTGAATGCAGCTGAGGTTCAGAACCCTTTTGGCTGGGGCTGAGGATGGGGCTCATTTGGTCAAATGCTTGGGTTTGACCCCCATTCCTGTGTAAACCATCATGGTGGTGCAAGTCTGAAATCCTAGGAGTTGGAAGATCAAGACAGGAGGTTCTGTGTGTGTGTGTGTATGTATATATATATTGACTATAGTGACTTTGAGGCCAACCTGTAATAGATAGAAATAAGCCTAAAAGATGAGAGAATAAGAAAGAAAGAAAAGAAAGAGAGAGAGAGAAAGAAAGAAAGAGAAAGACAGAAAGAAGAAAAAGAGAGAAAAAGAGAAAGACAGAAGAAAGAAAGAAAGAAAGAAAGAAAGAAAGAAAGAAAGAAAGAGAAGGAAGGAAGGAAGGAAGGAAGGAAGGAAGGAAGGAAGGAAGGAAGGAAGAAAAGGAAGAAAGAAAGGAGAGAAAGAAAGAAAGAAAGAAAGAAAGAAAGAAAGAAAGAAAGAAAGAAAGAAAGAAAGAGAAAAGTAATTTTGGGGTGGACACAAAACACAAACACAATCCCAAACACATTCTTTAAGTGAGTAAAAGAGAGAAATTAGAGAGCAGAGGGAGAAGAGGAAGAGGGGGTGAGAGGGAGTGGAACAGAGAGGAGAGAGAAACAGAGAGAGAGAGGGAAACAGAGAGAGAGAGAGAGAGAGAGAGAGAGAGAGAGAGAGAGAGAGAGAGAGAGAGAATGTGTTACATACACATATGTTTTCATGTAGGTGTGTGTAGTCATTAATGCATGTGCACATGCATGTAAAATTCAAAAGTTTATATCTGGTGTCTTTCATGTAACCATCTTTTTATTTATTTATTTTGAGACACGGTTCCTCACTGTATGTGGGGCTCATTGATTTGGTTAGACCGTCTGGACGGTGAGATCCAGAGGTGCACTTGCCTGCCCTGGTCAGCATTGGTTTTACAGGAGTGGGCCACCTCACTTGTCTTGTATGTGCGTGCTAGAGACCTGAACTCAGGTCCTCATGCTTATATGTAATACTATACTTGCTAAGACATTTTCTCAGTTCTTCTCTGGCTGATTAAAAATCATACCAGCTAAAGAGCTTGACAGTATAATAGTCTTTAGTATTTTATCCTTCGTAGGTTGGATCAAGTTATCAAAAATAACATAATTTGGATGGAATAATATGAGATTGAGTTGGACAGAGTTCTGATGTGTCACTTCTGTTAGAAAGCGATGGCTCTTACAGAACTTCTTAGACAAGGGGCAGATGAGTCATTTCACAAAATGTTGAAAATGAAATGTCTTAACCTGTAAAGCACTGTGCTTATTCAAGTTGCCCATGAACTGTTCATTTCACATATATGATTACTTTTTATGCTTGCTATTTGCACTATGCTTGTGTGTCTGTGCACATAATTTTACTTACATATATGTATGTGTCCTTATGTAAATGCCAACACATGTACAGTGCCACAAGGGACCAGAATAAGGCATTTGGTCCCCTGGAGCTGAAGTTATAGCTTGATTATGTGGTTCCTGGGAGGTGAACTCCAGTCCCCTGGAATGGCAACATGTGTTCTATCCATTAATGCCTTTTCCCAGCCTCTGCACTATAATGTCAATAGTATACTCTGTGAAGATGGTGGGAGGCGGGTATTAGAAGGCTTGGGGCTTCCTGGCAGGAATCTGACATTTGCCAAGGACACGGAAATGAACTGCAGGCAGGAATGGGACATTAGGCTAGAACAAAGAAGAAATTTCAGGCAGGAATCTAAATCTTAGGCCAGAACAAAGAAGTAATTATAGGCAGAAATCTAAATATTAAGCTAGAACAAAGAAGTAGGCTTCAGACATGAAAATGACTTTGGGCTAGGACAGGAGAGTAGGTTCAGATATTTTGGTCATCCTGATAAGCCCTTAGAAATAGTGATCACAGGAGTGATCACGGGACCCTGTTTATTGTGCGGGTTTATTGTCTTGCTTGTTACTTGAGTATTTTCATCTATTGTATTGCTAGTTCCTCAACCTACAACTGACCTTAATATACTTGCATGTAACTTAAACAGTATAAAGGAACAAAAAAAGGAGGAGGAGAGGATGGGATAGGGGATTAATGGGGGGAAAGGGGGAAGGGGAAGGGGGATGGCATCTGAAATGTGAATGAATAAAATATCGAATAAAGAAAATTTTAAATATAAAAAAGAAGGCTTTGGGTTTAAGATATAGACTATTTTTTAAGAAATTGTAAAAAAGCAGAAAGCCAATTAGTGTGGAAGAGAGTGCTCAGCACATCTTACTGCATTTCTTCAATTCTGGCTCTAATGTGTACATGAGCATTCATTGGACTGACACCAGCATCACCTTTAGGGTTTTTTCTATTTACATATTATTTTCTCTATTTATGTATTCTTATATACCATGTTTTATACTTCAGAATCTTCTGTAGAGACTCAGAGATAATCAAGTTAGTCAAAGGACCTGCTAACTTGGCCTCATGTTCCTTTCATCAAAAATGTTTTGTGTTTTGTTTTATTTAATTTAAAACTCCTAATTGTGTAGAGGTTGTTGAGTACACAGCTTTGGGGTCTGGTTAATTTTCGTATATGATGTATTTATTTATTTACAAGCAAATAGTTATAAAACTATTTTTTAGTTTTATAAAAATTTTAAAAAGTAAAAATTATTTTATTCCTGTGTTAATGCATGTTGGCATATGCCTGCCCTAGTATGTATGAGAAGCTCAGAGAGAAACCATAGGAAGTTAATTCTCTGTCTATACCATGTTGATCCCAGAGATTCAACTTGGGTGTCAGGGCTTGTGGCAAGAATCTTTGCTTGCTGAGCTGTCTCACTCTTTTAATTTTATTTAAATGTATTTTTTGTCATTTCATACATGTCTGGAGCACACTGTTCTTACACCCACTCTCATTTCACTCCGTCACTAAGAAGCCACTCCCAACTCCCTCCCAGGCCTTCCTCTGTGTTTAGATCTCTCTGACACACTGTGTTTAACTTGGACTATCTGCAAGAGCTCAGGTGTGAAATGTCCATTGGAGCAGCTCTGCCAAAACATAATGTGTCTCCCTTTCCCTGCATCGATCCCTAACCAATAGTTCCCGTGGGAGAGGAAGGTATCTCATGAGCCTTTCATTTTTCCAGGACCATTTTTCATAGGTCCAGTCTTGTGCAAGCCTTATCTTTTGGGCATGGCCATACCATGACACTCATTAACCTATATTATTTTATTAAGGAAATGAACTCACACAAGTAGCTGCTTGCCTGGAGGTTAGAGAGAAAATTGGGATGAAATGTGACTTCTCCCAGAACTCCTACTGCAAAGCACCCCACTCTGATTTCTGCTAAGGTTCTTAATTATTTTCAATGCCATATATTAAAAGATAGTGTACTGGATAGTTTCATGTCAATGTGACACAAGCTAAAGCCATCCGGAAGGAGGGAACTTCAATTAAGAAAATGTCTACATATGATCAGGCTATATGCAGGCCTGTAGGGCATTTTTTTTTCAATTAATGATTGATAAGGAGTGTTCAGCCCATATTGTGTAGTACCATCCTGAGTTGGTTGCTCTGGGTTCTATAAGAAATCAGGTTGAGCAAGGCATGAAGAGCAAGCCACTAAGCAGCACCTCTCAGGGCTCTGCATGAGTTCCTGCGTCCAGGTTCCTGTCCTGTTTTAGTTTCTGTCCTGACTTCTTTCAATGATGAACAGTAATATGGAGTGTAAGCCAAATAAACACTGTTCTGCCCAACTTGATATTTTGGCCATGGTGTTTCATTGTAGCAATTGAAACCGGAAGACAGTTTGAATGTGTTCTCTGTTTGCATTTTTAAATTTTCATGAGTTTTAAAGCTGTCCTATTAAGCTTTTAAATATAATAAAGTGGAGGAAGGGATCTGGAGAGATGTTTACAAACCCCTAATGTTCTTTGTAGAGGATCCAAATTTGGTTCCAAGCACCCATACTGAGAATTTTTCAATTATCTAGAACTCCAAATTCAGGAGACCTATCACTTTCCTCTAGACTCTGAAGGCACTGTGTTCACATAAATGACCACACTCTCAGACAAGGAATAAAACTAAAACTGTAGAACTAAAACTAAAATTTAAGAAACAAAATAATTAAGTTGCATACATTATATATTGAGTGTTAAGTCCTAAAGTTCATTTTTTTAAAACAATAATTCATCTTGCCTTTAAGAAAGAACCTGTGGATGATATTTTTATAAGTAATAATGCTGATATTTTCATCATTTATTTACAATATCTGGAACTAAGGGCCAGGGTGATAGGTCTGGTAAGTTCCTTCTCCTGCAAATGTGAGGACCTAAATTTGATTCTTCAGAATCCACATAAAATATGTAGGGATGGTGGAATACAGCCATAATCCCAGGGCTAGAGAAGTAGAGACAGTTGTCTCTCAAAGTTTCCCGAGCTAGCAAGCTTAGCCTGTCTGATAAGCTCCAGATTAGTGAGTAAAATTAGTTAAATAAAAAGGAAATAAGGTAGATTGTATCTGAGCACATCATTTGAGGTTGCCCTTTGGTCTACACACTTGTTTGCACACACATATTTACATACACACCTGCAACTACACAAACACAAACATGTATAAATGACTGTCCAGTTCCAGGCTGAACAATATTAACTCCCTGTGAATCATTTTCTGGCCGACCAAAATAATAGAAATAATACATTTGTAAGATCTTTGCTTAACTAACAAGTCAAAGGAAACCAGTGGTCCAGATATGAACCCTGGTGAAGAAGGACAGGGACAGAGCTGTGTGAACCTCATGGGCCATTATTAATGTCTTGAATATGCAGTTATGGATGCACTTTGTGCGAGGGAAACGATTGTTCTCCATCCAAACGTGTTTGGCCAGCCAACTGTGTCTGTCATTTCTCAGTTCAGGAGATTGTAATAGCTAGCCATAGATGTACCAGCATGCTAGGAAAAAAAGATATAATTATCTAAGTGCATCACAGAAACATATCATACATAACTCTAAATGATTATTTCATAATGCTTTGGTAATCTCAATCCTTTTTGCATCTTAGTTTTAACATTTACTACTGAATGTGTCTTTGATTATTTATAGTGAAGGTTTTCTTAAATCAGAATGAGAATTGCTGATAATCCGAAATTCTTTGAGTTGTTGAGAGAAGGACACAAAGTAGTACAGCCAAACCATATAAGCAGGCAAGCAGGCAGAAATATCACTACTCAATATCAATGACAGGAGTGTGTGTGTGTGTGTGTGTGTGTGTGTGTGGTGTGCATATGCATGTGCATATGTGTGTCCATATTTGTGGTCCTACGTACGTATGTATATGCATGATCATATAGAGACCAGAGGCTGATATCAGGTCCTCCACTTTCAACCTTGTAATTCAGACACTCAGAAATGAACATGGAACTCAACAATTCAACTAAGCTAACTTACCAGTAAGCTCTGAAGAGTCAATTATCCCTACATTCCCAGTGCTGGGAATATAGATGTGTACCAATATAGATGTGGCTTGTTTCTTCTAATGTTGATACTGAAGATCCAAATGCAGCATTCCATGTTTGACCAGTAATCACTCCATTGATTGTACTATCTTCCTGGGCCCAAAAACTGTTTTGTTGTTTTTAATTTTTAATTTAAATTTTTGATTTTATATTTCTATACTTTAGAACTGATGAAATTCAAGTGGAAAGAAGAACATGGCCCTAATACTTGGCTTGAATATGATGCTCAGAAAATACTTATGTTACATATATTTAAATTTCATTTTGATCATCATAAGAATTAGTATTTTATGTTTGTATAATGCATATGATTAGGAAGGGTAAAATATAGTCTTTCTTGTTCTTCTTGGGTCCGAATAGTTACTTTTTTTTGTGTAATTCCAATCTGAAACTTAAAATATTTTCAAGAAAGAGCACCATCATATCAGAGGGGCATGAAGATATATGAAACTTAAAATATCCAGTTAAGACTTCAGGTGTGAAGGAGAGATTTTGACAGTGTTGAAGTATTCAGAGCCCTGCATTTCCTTTAGACAGAAGCAATTTTGGGTTAATATTTTTGAGATGGTTGGGTGGTCTCATCCCTCAACCGGGGGCTGTGCCTAACCACTGGATATGGTCTCTACAGGTTCTCTCTCTTTGTTGGATATTTCAGCTAATGTTATCCCCTTTGGGTCCTGGAGCCTCTTGCTTCCCTGGCATCTGGGACTTTCTAGTGGCTACCCCCTAGTTCCCCATCCCTCACTGCTGCACACCTTCATTCAATTTCCACACCCTCTGTAATTCACCATCTCCTCCCACATCTGATCCTGCCGCCCTTTTTCCCTTCTCCTCCTCTCTCCCTTCCTCTACCTCCCATGATTATTTTGTTTTCCCTTCTAATTACGACTGCGGTACCCACACTTTGGTCTTCCTTCTTCAAAGAGTGTAGCAGAGACTGAAGGAAAGGCCATCCAGAGACTGCCATATCTAGGGATTTATCCCATCTGCAGACACCAAACCCAGTCACTATTGCTGATGACAAGAAGCACTTGCTGACAGGAGCCTGGTATATCTGGCCCCTGAGAGGCTCTGCCAGCACCTGACTAATATAGATGCAGATACTTGGAGCCAAATATCCGACTGACTGAGCACGGGGACCCCAATGGAGGAGTTAAGGGCAGGACTGAAGGAGCTGAAGGGGTTTGCAAACCCCTAGGAAGAACAACAATATCAACCAACCAGATTTCTAGAGTTCCCATGGTCTAAACCACCAACCAGAGAGTACACACGGAGGGAACTATGGCTCCAGCTACATATGTTGCAGAGGATTGTCTTATCTGGCATCAGTGAGAGGGGAGGCCCTTGATCCTGTGAAAGCTCGATGCCCCAGTATAGGGGGATGCTAGGGTGGTGAAGCAGAAGTGGGTGAGTGGGTAGAGGAGCACACTCATAGAAGTAGGAGGAAGGAGGAAAGGGATAGGGGGGTTGCAGAGGGGAAACGGGGAAGAGGAACAGCATTTGAGATGTAAATAAATAAAATAACCAATAAAAAAAAAAAAGTATTCAGAACCGCTTGCCTAACAAGTCATCATGATGAGACATGTGTGGCTTAGACGTGACTTCCCATCAATAGAAGGGCTATCTTTCAAAGCAGTTTTCATATATCTTAAGCCATCAAAAGAAACTTGAAGAGGTCTCCTGTTACACTCTTGCTTTCTATTTATTTTTCCTTCTCTGTTTCATAATTTGCATCATTTTGTATTACTGAGTAATGAAGCATAAAGTAAAATAAGCAAAATAAACTCTCTAAAAACTTAGAGCAAACATGAGTTTAGCAATACAACATTGACTCTGCCTCCCTAGAAGCTTAGCCAAGAGTGTGTCATTTGGAATTATCCCTGGCTCATCTTCCAAATAATGAACACAACCATTATTTCTGTTTGCTACATAAGTGTGCTCCCTGTCTATCTTTAGAAACAGCTACAGTTCAGGTGAATCTGTTGACTCTACTCTATGTGACAAGGAAAGGTACTGGTTTTGCAAAAGCTCAAGGCTATTCATGAGAATTCAAATCTTGGCAATTTCCCTAAGCCCTTTATTGTTATTGCTTTTCTTTGCTACAACATTACTGTTGCCAGTGTTTACGGCTATTTTACAAGTTTTTCTTCTACTGTTGTTTTTGTCCAAGATTTTTGTTAGATTCTATGGAAGAAGCCTACTCTGGTATCTTGATAATCCTTAGTGATTAGAAGGAAAGGAAGAATGTAAAGTCATGCAAGAACAATAATTTTGGCCAACAAGTTGCTGGAAATATCTAACTTGAAAGAGAAAAGAGTACAAAAATCATCAGGACTCTAGGCAGGATGTCTAATGTGGCTACTTTGTGAATGTAAACCTTTCAGAGATGACTGATTAATGAAATAGTAATGGATCTAGTGTGATAGAAGACAGTGTAGAATTTTAGAACTCATCAGGGTGGTGACTATGTAAATTTCAACTGCAACTTCAGAAATGTGGACCTCAGAAACACTGACATATTAACCTTTAATATCATCAAGTAGTTCTTTAGCCAAAGTAGTTTTGCTCTAGCCAGAGACCATGATACTTCTATTTACTAATATGCATGAAGAACTCCAGTTAAATAGTCAATGTGGGAAAAGAACAGGAGGCCCATTCAGGATGAAAACGAGATCATTGTATTTTATGGGACATCATCCTGCCCTATCTGCTCCCAAAAGACCAGATGCAACTCCCAAATTCAATGTTACTTCTGGAATTTCCAACATCTACTGTTAGAAATTTCGGGAACATATTGCCCCATGATAATTGTTTCCTGACAGAATAGCATGTGTCCTTGAGAAGACCAGACATCCTCTTCAGTATTGTATGTGAGGATCCTCATGGGAAAGAAATTCAATAAAATTAAAATCTACTAAAAGGGGTATTATTATATTAGTTTGCATGATATGGTCTAGGCAGTCCAACAATGGCTGTCTTTACATTATAGAGATTGAGAAGTAGTAAATAGTTCAATACCTCAGCTGTCCCAACAGTGCTAGGATCATGAAGCATTCATTGAGAACTATTGATCTTCACTCTATATTGGAAGTCTGAAAAATATAGGTTCTGATATCAACAAAAAGTGACATTATTGCCAGCAGCAACAGGTTAGATGAACTCATGAATAAGCTAAGTGTCCTTACCAGCAAAATGTAAAAGCAAGAAGGCAAAGCACAAAAGTTTTCCTTGGTACTTCTTTGTCTCTGAGGACTGATGGAAGAGGCAACTTACCTTTAGGATTGATCTTCATATGTAAAATAGACTAAGTAAGGAAACCCTCACACAGCTATGTCCAGATACTTGGCTAGTAGACGAAACTAAATCTTGGCAAGTTGATAATTGCTATTAACCACCACAATTTTACTTGAATCAAGTTTACTTTCCACAATGTACCAAATACATATTACAAGCAAAACATTTCCCCTTTTGTCTCCAATATTCACTAAAAAAAAATTTCCTTGACCATGCTATCATTATCTGTGGATCTTCATCTTTTATTACTTATCTCTATTTATGTCATAAAACTAGCAAAATGCAGTATATTTTCTTTAACAAGTCAAATGAGAAAATGATAAAGAGAAGTATTTTTCTGTAGTCAAACACAACCATATATGAAGTAAAATTGTCACTTGTTTACCCTATTGCCATTAATATTGTAATTATTCACAAGGATGTATTTTTGATTTATTTTCTCTAGACAAGGCATAGTGTCTCCTTTTTCATTGCCCTTTGACAAGTCAACAATCAGGATCCTGGTAGCTCTGCACAAATAGGGTAGTGATGCATCTTACATGGTTATTTTATGTTTGAAGAAGGTAGGTTAAGAAATTTTGTGGGTTCCCTCTAGTTGCTACCTTTACCCTCTAATTGAGGAGAGTGACATTTTACTATTCATCTCTCCATAATTGAGTGATATTGCCTAGAAAATATCAGAACACATTTTCTGGGCATCACAAGTGTAGGTGAAATGGCATGGAAACAGTGTAATTCACTTCCAATTAGGGCTGACTGTCATCTGTGGTGGTGGTTTGAATGAGAATCACCAACACAGGCTCTTATATTTGAATACTTAGTCATCAAGGAGTGGCACTATTTGAAAAAACTAATAGGTGTGGCTTTGTTGGAGGAAGTATGTCATTGGTGATGAGTTTTAAGTATTTAAAAGTCCAACCCCAGGTGTACTGTCTCTTACTCTCTCTGCCTGTCAATCATGACATGGCTTTCAGCTACTGCCTCATATCCTGTCTTAGGGCCTCCATGTTCCCCACCATGAAAATGGACTAAACATCTCGAATTGCAAGCCAATCCTCAATTAAGTGCTTTCTCTTATAAGAGTTGCTTTAGTTATAGTCTCTTTTCACAGAAATAGAAAAGAGATTAAGACACCTATCTGCTGGAATTATTTTTTTGCTTACGTGTTAAAACGACAAGGCTCAGAATGAGAACAGATGGCGTGAAGACAGATGTGGTAGCTACATGTTGACTATTAGAGTTTCTCCAGTGTTCCTTTCTAACTTCGTATCTAGGAGATTTCCGGCTGGCAAACACATTTGTCTTGCCTTTTGATGTCATATTAAAAGGTATTTAAGTGGAATCCACATGTTTATCAAAATTGTTTATGTAACTTTTAATTCCGAAGAAAATTGAGTCTTTGAATCTTAGATTTTCAAGCCAGACAGTCTTAGAGTACTCCAACAGAAGCCAGTCACAGGTACACCATTTTGGTAGATGATGTTCTTTTCTTCAGCTTTGGTTATCTCATTAATTATGATAGATGTAGCACTGACATAACAATCAATGCCTTATCCTTTATTTTTAATTATAATAATATACTTAAATTACATTGTCTAGTTCTCCTTATTTGAGGAAACTGAATTAATATGGCAAATTGTATGAAAACAATGTATTATGGCTATCAACCAAACAACAAATTTGGGCCATGATGAAGCAAGATTTCCAAGTCCTACTATTGAGATTTTTTTTTTTTTTTTCCTTCACAAAGCAAATAATATTGAAATAGTGAAATCAAGTGTAGACCCAACAAAAAATATATAAATTATAGTCCAATATCCCTCATGAATATACATACAAAAATTCTCATTGAAGTAGTTGCAAACTGAATACAAGAGATATAAAAAAAATAATATTCCATGAATAACTGAACAACTGTTTTTTTTTTTTTTTAGAAGACCATACTCCATATACAGGCTGCATGTTTTGGGATAGCCCCCACTCCAGATGTTTGAGACCTACATGAAAACCAAGCTGCACATTTACAACTTATGTGCAGGGAGGCCTAGGTTCAGCCCATGGAGGTAGATCTGTGTAGACTAGGTATGCTCCACGGTTGGTGATTTAGTCTCTGAGAGCTCCAAGGGTTCAGGTTCATTTACTCTGTTGATCTTCCTGTGCAGTTCCTATCTCCTTAGGGCCCTCAATCCTTCCACCTATTCTTCTTTAAGAGTCCTCAAGCTCCATCCACTGTTTGGCTCTGGATGTCTGTATCTGTCTGAGTCAGTTGCTGGTTAGAGCCTCTCAGAGGACAGCTTGCCGGTCTGTTCTCAGGCTGGAGGTTTAGCTCCTGGGAGCTCTGGTTGAATCTTTTGATACTCGTTCTAAAAAGGACAAAAGCACCCTCACTTTGGTCTTCCTCCTTCTTCTTGAGTTTCATGAGGTTTATGCGTTGCATCTTAGGTATTGTGTGTTTGGGGGCTAATATCCGCTTATCAGTGAGTGCATACCATGTGTGTTCTTTTGTGATTGGGTCATCTCACTCAGGATGATATTTTCTAGCTCCATCCATTTGTCTAAGAATTTCATGAGCTCATTATTTTTGATGGCTGAGTAGTACTCCATTGTGTAAATGTACCACATTTTCTGTATCCATTCTTCTGTTGAAGGACATCTGGGTTCTTTCCAGCTTCTGGCTATTATGAATAAGGCCGCTATAAACATAGTGGAGCATGTGGCCCTGTTGCATGTTGAAATATCTTCTGGGTATATACCCAGGAGGGGTATAGCTGGGTCCTCAGGTAACACCATGTTCAATTTTCTGAGGTATCGCCAGACTGCTTTCCATAGTGGTTGTACCAGCTTGCAATCCCACCAACAATGGAGGAGTGTTCCTCTTTCTCCACATCCTCGCCAACATCTGCTGTCACCTGTGTTTTGGATCTTAGCCAATCTGACTGGTTTGAGGTGGAATCTCAGTGTTGTTTTCATTTGCATTTCCCTGATGACTAGGGATGCTGAGCACTTCTTTAGATGTTTCTCAATCATTCGAGTTTCCTCAGTTGAGAGTTCTTTGTTCAACTCTCTACCCCATTTTTTAATAGGGTTATTTGATGGTCTGGAATCTAGTAGGGATACAAATTGGAAAGGAAGAAGTCAAAGTTTCACTATTTGCAGATGACATGTTAGTATACTTAAGTGACCCCAAAACTTCCACCAGAGAGCTTCTAAACCTGATAAACAACTTTAGCAAAGTGGCTGGGTATAAAATTAACTCAAACAAATCAGTAGCATTCCTCTACACAAAGGATAAACTGGCTGAGAAAGAAATTATGGAAACGACACCATTCACAATAGTCACAAATAGTATAAAATATCTTGGGGTGAATCTAACCAAGCAAGTAAAAGACCTGTATGACAAGAACTTCAACACCCTGAAGAAAGAAATCGAAGGAGATCTCAGAAGATGGAAAGATCTCCCATGCTCATGGATTGGAAGGATTAATATAGTAAAAATGGCTATCTTGCCAAAAGCAATCTACAGATTTAATGCAATCCCTATCAAAATTCCCACTCAATTCTTTACAGAGATAGAAAGAGCAATCTTAAAATTCATTTGGAATAACAAAAAACCCAGGATAGCGAAAACTACACTCAACAATAAAAGAACTTCTGGAGGAATCTCCATCCCCGATTTCAAGCTGTACTACAAAGCAATAGTGATAAAAACGGCATGGTATTGGAACAGAGACAGTCAGGAGGATCAATGGAATAGAATAGAAGACCCTGAAATGAACCCCCATACCTATGGTCACTTGATCTTCGACAAAGGAGCTCAAACTATCCAGTGGGAAAAAGACAGCATTTTCAACAAATGGTGCTGGTCCAACTGGAGGTCAACTTGTAGAAGAATGCAAATTGATCCATACTTATCTCCTTGTACAAAGCTCAATTCCAAGTGGATCAAGGACCTCCACATAAAACCAGCTACACTGAAACTAATAGAAGAGAAAATAGGGAAAAGCCTTGATCAGATGGGCACAGGGGAAAAGTTCCTGAACAGAACACCAATGGCGTATGCTCTAAGATCAAGAATTGACAAATGGGATCTCATAAAACTGCAAAGCTTCTGTAAAGCAAAGGATACGGTCAACAGGACAAAGCGGGAACCAACAGACTGGGAAAAGATTTTCACCAACCTTACATCTGATAGAGGGCTAATATCCAAGGTATACAAAGAACTGAAGAAACTATTGAGATTTTGAATGATAGATGTTAAAGGCATTCACTGCAGAAGTAGGGGATCTAGGATGATGCACAGTGCTCCCTGAAAGCCATTTTTGCTTGCCAAATCATATATGGAATTGTCTGCAGTCTAACACCTTGGAGAGCTATTGTGTAAAAGCTGACCACTAGCCCATCAAAAAATCAAGCAGTCCAGTGCTTGTGAAAGAAGGTGTGAAAATAGCAAGGACACAAAGTAGAGAGAGAAGCCTCAAAAACCTACGTCCACCAGGAAGAACAGTGAAGACGTGTTGCGGGAGGTATTATAAATGACAAGGCTTCTCGCAACACTATAGACACTGCTCAGGTCTAGCATGGTCCAGCCGGGCTACTTTCTCTAGCTAGACCTCACAGCGCCCCCACAGCGCCCCCACAGCGCCTCCACAGCGCCCCCATAGTGACCAACACCAACAGCCACATGGCCCCAGCCAGGTGTTCCCATTCCACAGACCCTTTGGGGAGCCCCCAAGATATTGGCATGGTCTCTGGCTCTGCCCACCACCTCCAAGGCCTCCACAGTTTTAGCCTAGCCCTTAGGCCAAATCCGATGGCTCCACTATGCTAGGCCTAGCCCAGTACTTTGACTGCCAACTTCGTGGTTAGTTATCACAATATGCAGTAACCCTGTAAAATCAAACCTCTTAACCAATCAGGTTTATAAATCAATAAATTCTCAATACACAAGATACCCACAATAATTTCAAGGCCAATTAATAATGATACAAGATGCCCACACAATTAGACAATTATCCCAATTGTTCTAACCTTAATATCATAACTACCTCCCCTTTCTCTCTGCATCCCTCAGTCTGCAACGCTTAGCTCTGCCTCCCTTTTCCCTGTCCAATCACAGGCCTCCTGATGCACTAATATTTAAATAGTTTGGACAGGGAAAATCTTGCCACAAAGAAGTACTCTGCCTATGTCAGTTAGGGCTGTAAGATGAGATTGTGGGTCTCAGCTGTAAAAGTCTTTGTCCTATTATGGAGTCCATCTCTTGGCCATCCAGTTGATTGGAAACTTGCAGACATGTATATAATAGAGAATGTGGGTTTATAGATCATTGATTTTTTTTTCTTTCAGAAAAAAAAAAAAAAAAAAAAAACAATTAAACATGGGTTTGGATGGTCAGGTCCTGGAAACATTCGTGTGTTGCCAGGATAGGTAACTTGGTTTGCACTGTGGAAACTTGTTCTGCTGTGTGAAATTGCTGGTGGACTGCTTATCTTCCTCTTTATTGAATTGTTGGGGATGATAACCACCGATTCTCAGGATTCCTTCTTATCAGAGTGTGTGTGTGTGTGTGTGTGTGTGTGTGTGTGTGTGTGTGTGTGTGTGTGTTCATGGAACTCTGCACTCTTTCTGTTTCCACGTCTGGATACAATAGATGATGAGGAGGACTCACCAGCTATTTTGTGTTTACTTTTTCTACATGTGAAGCTCTGCAGCAGCTTTGGAACTGTAATTTATTTTTGTACCATGTGCACTATATTCAGTGACTTCCTGTTGTATGTGACTTGTATTAGAAGCACTGCACTGAACTGTGAGCTGTCTGTACACTGAACAAGAACTCTAGATATGATCCATTCCATTAAAACTTCCATGAGATGTCAAAAAAAAAAAAAAAAAAGAATTCTGTACTGGAACCGAGCCCATAGATAAACATATAAATATATATTAATTTTGTGTTAAACCAGCTCATATTAAAGTAGTAATACAGCTGTCTCCCACCTGAGAGCAGCAAAGAACCTGGGAGATGACCCACTAGCCTCAATGTGGAGCCTAGATCTGGTGTGTTCTTTAGAGAGTAGCTGCTCCTCAGTCAGAGACAGAAGCCATAAAACAACGAGTCTCAGGCTGGAGAAGACTAAATAAGTTAATGGCTAGAGTTAAAGACAGAGGAGGAAAGAAAAATAAGCTTGCTTCTGCCAGACTTTTCCTGTTCTGGGCTGCGACCAGAAGGCGCCATCCATGCTTGTGATGTGTCTTCCCACATCAATCAAGGTGACCATGAAAATTCTTTAGTTGAAGTTTCCTTCTCAGCTGATTCTAATTTGTGGCAAATTGCTGTTAAAACCAAACTCCATGTTATCCATGGTTGGAGTGGTAAGGAAAAAAAAAAAAAAACAAACAACAACAACAAAAAAAGAATAAGAAATGAAAATCCATACTTTTTTTGCCAATGGTACCCTTAACATCTGAAAGTACATGTATCCAATACTTCTGGATAGAAGAAAAATGACTCATTATTTTTGGAAATAGGAGCACTCCATAATGTTTGGGCTTTCCTTTATAAAACAATTAGTTTTCAAGGGAAATTTAATTTTGTTTGTCAGTGTTTTTTCTAAGTAAATGGAAAACCCTTATCGAGAGTTAATTATATTTCATTTGCTAGAATTTGTTAGACTATAAAAGGCTGGGAAGGCAGCAGCTACTGAGCCATATGCTTGTAATACCCACAATCAACTTTCAGTTTTAATTTTGTTATGTTTGTTTTAAAATAATAGCTATAATTAAAGATGTGCTCTCCCTTTGAGACTATGTATTTATTTCAAGTCATATTTGTTGAGCACTTAGCAGGTACTGAGGTAGACAAAGGGATGTATTGAATGACAGGCTGTGCAATTTCAGTGCTATCTGTCATGATGGCAAAGCGAAGCTTCACTTTCTGAGCTCATCTCTGACTCTTCCCTGTTCATGCATTGCAGAAAACAAGTAGATTTTTTCAGAGTTTGAGGGAGGCCAAGGATGGCTGGCTCTGTGAAGCTAATCCCATGTTTGTCTTCGTCTCAGTGCTCATCTTGAACACTGCCTTCTCAGATGTGTCTCCTATAACAGTCTTAGCTTAAGGTGCTAAATTACATTTCTCATTGTTTCAAAAATGTATATGAAAGATCAATGTAAGGAAAAAGGGGGCTATTTTCCCTTATGTTTTTAGGGTATAGTTTATCATGAATGGGAAAGGTTGGTGGTAGAGACATGAAGTGTCTGCTTACATTGCATCTGCAGTCAGGGAGCAGAGAGGGATGCTGGTACTCCATTTATCATCGCTATTATATTCAACCAGAAACCCTAGCCACAATAGAGTCACTAATACTCAGGGTGAATCTATCCATCAAATTGAAGACTGTTGGAAAATGTTACTTTAATAGGTATATCATATTGGTGGTTGTAAGTCAAGTCAAGTCAATAATCAATATTAACAATTACAAATTCACCCTTGGCAACTTGACATACAAATATATCAGTTTAATATCATAATATTTCACCTCTAACCCCTAACATTTCATAACACAGGATTCATTTACTGTTTTTCTAACATCCCCAGCATTTAACAACTTTATTATGTTGTTCATAGATTCTGAGACCTTGTCAATTCATAACTAGGAACACCTCTAATAGAATAAGAACAACATTTCTGATAATTAATATCAAATAATCTATATACCCATTTTAAAAGGAGAAATGGGGACATGGCAAGGGAATAGCAAGCCAAAGAAATAGTAGAATCCAGCAAGATCAACGCTGCATCTTGCAATTCCGTGTCTCACATCCGATGTCAAGGATGACATCACTAAGGCTCCAACAGCCAGGGGTAGATCTGTGCTTCTGTTTCTGCCAGTGACAACTAATGGATGCAGTCTATCTTGTGGACCAGTTACACTACATTTCTTCATATGCCTGGCATCTCCATCATCCTTGAACTTCCCTCAAAACATAATCTTCACCTCCATAACCGTATATAATAAGTTTTCTGGGTCTCTGTGTAGAAATTTGATTGATCTACAGCATATTTCCTGACATCAGCTAATTTCTAGAATCTTGGTACAAACTTTCACACCTCATGTAATGTTGCATGCCTGCAAAAGTAACACCAGGTGAATGATACTTCTAAGACCCTCTGCCAGCCTGAGACATAGCCTGGTTTCTTTCTACTATAGCTACCATGGCACCTGTTGCCTAAGCAGCTGATCTGGAAAATATCTCCTTGGAGGCTATTTTGGAACAAGGTACCATTCTCTCACCTTTCAAAAGCAATGTTGAGTTTAAAATGTTTTATAATTTATTAATGTGTGCATGTCCAGGGTGCACCTAAGGTACATGAAGAAACAGAACATAATTGCGATTTTACATGTCTCTCCAAAGATCTTGCTTTGAATGCTTGATATCCCACATAGCAGGGGTCAAAGGTGGGGTCTTTGGCAATGAATATGATCATCAAAGCTCTAACATAATCATTCAATTAAACGATTCAGGCTGGAGGGATGTCTCAGAAGTTCATAGAACAAGAGATTCTTGCAAAGGACCAAAGTTTAGTACCCAGCATCCCTGTCAGGTGCTTCACAGCCACCTGTAATTCCAGCTTTAGAGACTTTAATGCCTCAGTATGGACTCTGTGTATACTGCACTTACATAGCCACATATACACACATGATTTGAATTGATAAAAATAAATATTTAATGTTAAAATTAATTTAATGTTATTAAATTATTAAATGTTTAATAATTGAATGAGATATTGGGAAGGGTGGATATGTAAAGGGATGGCCCTTAGTTGGAGGAAGTGGCTCACTGAGGAATATCTTTTGTTTCTAGAACCTACCTTAGTCTCCTTGCTTCCTGTTTCCCATGAGGATGTCTGCATTCTCTTACCATATACTTGCACTATGGTGCCCAGGCCACTTATAAACCAGACTAAGGGACCCTCTAATATCTGAAGCCAAAGCAAGCATTTCCTCCTTCAAGCTTTCTTTCTTGGGGAATTTTGTCATAGTAAGAAAAATACAACAAAAAATGAAATAAAACTCTTGTCCCTGGGCATGGTATAGAAACCTACCTCAGATTAATGCTTTTCTCTATTAGTATATCTCAAATTTCCTTTAAAAATATTGAATCTTAAAGCCCAATTCATGGTTTTCAAAGGTTTCAGCATTTAGGCAGCTATTCCTAAGACTTTGAGTAGATTGTCCTGTCCCCTGCTGTGGGATTTGTTAATCCTGCTGTATCTAATTTTAAAGCCAGTGTACAAAGGGGAAATAGAATTTTTTTCCCCTTTGGCTCCTTGTGGAGAGATAAAATGACTCTTGGGATGAAAGAACAATAGATCAAATGTGAAAACACATACTGAAAGACAGAGCAGGCAAGCAGAGAAGAATCTAGACAGGCACTGACTTCTAAAGACATATTGTTCATATTGGAGAAAGAAGAAAGCCAGAAAGAGAAAGGAATTTGGTATCTAGACCTGTTTTGAATATAGAAATATTTGAAAGTTCAACAATCTTCATTTTAGCTCCTATATTCTATATTAGAAGATAACTTTAAAAGATATGTAAAAAAAAATTATAGTCTTCGATGATTTGATAACAGGGTTGACCATTATAAAGCAAAACATGGACAGACACCAAATGAACACTTTTAAAACAAAAAGTTAGATCACTCCATGATTATCAATGCTTGATTGGGTAGAAGGTTGAAAATTGGGATGTTTGTATTTCTGGAGCACTGTTCAAATTCTGTTCCGATTTCAGTTTCAATTTCAATAATAGAAGAATGATAGACAAAATGATAATGAGCTATTCCAGTTAGAAATACAAGCGATACTGTATATGTGTGTAGCTTGAACACTGTGTGTGTGTGTGTGTGTGTGTGTGTGTGTGTGTGTGTGTGTGTTTGGAGAAGCAGGTCATTTACATCACTGTTTGCCTAGAATATGAGAAACCATTGGTTCCTTATACAGCAACATAAAATATGAGAAATGAAATGCAAAGTATATGTTGGAAAGGCTTAAAGCAAATACAGAGATAGTGTATACATTTTTGCCTTGTATTTGATTAAATGGAGCAAAAGAGGAAAGAAATGATAGACCAAAGTGTTATTTTGTGCAAAACAGAAAATATAGCTGATGAAATACTACACATTAGAAATATATTCTAGTTAAAATAATTCCATGTTTGCTTTCTTGTAGAATACCTCATAAAATACTCAATTCCCAATAACACGGTGTTTAAAAGGAAAATCACTCCTAAATATTACTAGCACTTAGATGATTTTTCTTTCAATCATTAAGTTCTCTACATTAATACTTATAAAACTTCAGTGATATGACATTGGTTTTTATATGTGTTCTGTTAATCTATATCGAATAACATGCAGTAGAAATATTTTATCTTAAAATTAGATGATATGGCATAAATTGGTTTATTTCACCATGCTAATAACTATACATTATTCCATCTTGTGAAAAATAATCACTCAATCGGTTCCAAAATTAGTATTTGTATAAAG
Organism: Mastomys natalensis; assembly: GCA_021653895.1. Classification (NCBI taxonomy): domain Eukaryota; kingdom Metazoa; phylum Chordata; class Mammalia; order Rodentia; family Muridae; genus Mastomys; species Mastomys natalensis. The sequence goes on from JAJTUV010000802.1 coordinate 201,112, forward strand.
ATATGTAATTATTTATTAGCAATTTTTCTTACTTGAATGATGCTGTTTTATGGCCAGGCTTACTTAACATGGTAACATCAGAGCCTAGTATAGCTTATGTAGTGGTCACTGCAACAATTGTAAGAAGACTGACAGAGACAGACTGGAGTAGAATAAAGCTAAAGACTCTATAGAAATGTCAATATATCCTTAAAGCAATTTAGAATACCAAATTATCAGTATGGAAAATTTGAAAACAGAACTAACCATAATTTTTTAAGGATGGACAAAGTAAAAATGAACAATGTTAAATGGTAAACTAAATTATAGCCGGACAGTGGTGGCACACGCCTTTGATCCCAGTACTTGGGAGGCAGAGGCAGGCGATTTCTGAGTTCAAGGCCAGCCTGGTCTACAGAGTGAGTTCCAGGACAGCCAGAGCTATACAGAGAAACCCTGTCTCAAAAAGCCAAACAAAAAAAAGGTAGAAAGAAAACTAAATTATTCTGCAATTGATTTGAGATGTCAGCTTGTGTGGAAGATTAAGGAATTGTAGTACTTCATTTGGAGAACAAAAATTCCTCAAATTATCTGTTAAAAGTTTGGTAATCATTTCAAGGTTTAATAAACCACAGGTTAATACTTAATATAATGTAAGAAATGTTTTTCAAACTACATTAAGTTGTAAATATTCTAAGTGTTATTTCAACTTTTCTGTACTAATGAACTTGGAATTAAATGCATTTTAGAAACTATCAACAGTAATACCTTGTATAGCACAACTTTGTGCAACTTTGATATGTAGGTAGATCAATTTAAATTGAGATGTAATTTAAAACTTCAAAACCTAAGTGCTGATACCCTGTACTAAAAGGTATCTGTACTTCCCCTGAACACCTATGCTCCGGTGTCATCCCCTTCCCCACATCCTGCCTTTTTGTGTTAATAACCCCTGTGTGAATAAGTAAATTATGATTTGATTTAAATAGCTAAATACATTTTTTTTAAAGGAAAAAAATAAGAAAAAGAAAAACCCATTTTTTTCTAGTTATTTTCTTTTTGGAAAGCAGTTACACTCTTTCTAATAGTATACTTTTGAGGTGAATATGTTAATGGTTAGTATTGTGTTATATAAATTTGCATGATATGTTTTGTAAATATCAGTTCCAGTTTTTTAATATGCTCAATATGAATACATGTGACCTACATAAATAAGAATCTTTAAAATCTTCAAAAAAAAAAAAAACCTAACTGCTAAAAATATATATAGCCTACTTGGAGCATTTAATTTTAATTATTTGTATGGGTTGGGATGAGAACCTGGTGAGACAGTGCATGTGAGTGTATGTACCCTCAAAGGCAAAAGGAGAGTGCTAGATAGGAACCAACTGGAATTAAAAGTGGTTGTGAGTCAGCAAAATGTGGGTGCTGGGCCCTTAATTCAGGTCTTATGGAAAATCATCAAGACTCTTAAACAGTGAGCCATCTCTTTACGTATAATACATTGCTATTTACATAAAAGCTTTGTACAGTAAGGACCACGTTGAATAATACTGAAATTAATCTTTTTCATTTTATGGTGCAATAAAAGTTGGGAACCTATGATTACTACGAGTTCTATATAGAAAATATTGAATAGATAGTACTCTTAGAACAACAAAGAACAACTTTGTAGTCAAGATATCTTAACTTTATCTGTCTATCTTCTCTAAATAAAGTTATTATTTAAATCTTTTCTTGAGAAGATGTTAGCTGGGACTGATGAATATCAAGAAACAATCAACTAATATAATCCATTCAGAATGCTTTTTCATACGGCTAATTAGTCCTAAGTACAGACGCTGGAGGGCTGCCTATCTTCACCCTAGAGAGGGCAAGTCGCCCTTACTTCTTTGGAACACACTCCCAGGTTCTGTTAATGGTTAGTGTCTGATGCAAAAGCCCAGAGGCTGAGTTTTAGTGCTGTTAGATTATCCCAGGGCAACATCAATTTCTGGCAGTGATAACACATGCAATGGCTTTCCGGCAGGACACGGCCACGGGGTTCCTGGCAGAGCCACTGAGCAAGGTTTTTGTAAGCAGATCCATATCATTTTTGACAGGACTAACATATGGCTTTGAATTTCTGGCCAAAGACTTTTCCGTTGTTACTATCAGAGGAGACCCTCCATGCTCTCTGGCAACACTACTGAACTATGTAAAGGATTTAATTCCTGGAAGTCCATTGCCAGGATGATTTGCTATGGAACAAATTTCAAAGTTGGTTTCCTGCCAACACAAAATTCTATAGGTCGTGTCAAGGCCAATGCAGCAGTGAGTTTTCAGTGTGGAGATATTGAACTGGTCTTTTTAAAGCCTTAGTATTCATGTGTTGCCATGTCTCTAAGTGCATTTGCATCTATTGGTGTAAATAAAGTATTTTCTATGTGAAATACTGTTGCAATCATGGAACATTGTATATATGTATATGAGGGTATAAACTGTTTTATCTCATTTGTCCATCTAAGTTAATAAAATTCAGTTATTTTAAAATTTCACTTTAAATTGTAAAACAGCCAAAGTATAGGCCTGTTAAGAGCAAAGAGAGAAAAAAAAAGAAAAGAAACCAATGGTTTCCCACAGCTCAAAGGGCAATTGAAACTTTTCATCTTGTTCCTCTGATCACACAATATTTTAGAAACTTCAGTGATTGCATATATATGAAGAAAGTCTGTATCTTCAAAGTGAAAGTCCAGAATAGGACTTCACAATATATCCTTCATTGTGGGTGGTATTGAATTTTTCTTTTAAAAAGAAATGTGTGTGTGTGTGTGTGTGTGTGCTATGTCTGTATATCTGTGTGAGTATATTTACATGTGTATACAGGTTCCCACAGAAACCAGAAGATGTCTTTTGTAAGACCCATTGCAGCTTTAGTTACATGTGTTTGTAAGCTACCTGTGATGTGTACTGTAATCTAAATTTTGACCCTCATGATTGAGCAGCATGGGCACTTAATTACTGACCCATTCCCCCTAATCCCTAGACCAATATTTTGCATAGTACCTAAGCTTGAAATATTGATGCAAGTTTACTCTAACATTTCTCTAGCATTTTCAAACTTATCCACCCCAGATGGGGTATGTGTCTCTCAGGTTAGACTATTGGATGCTCCTGTAGATTGATTACTGGATTGACAGAAACCATCTAGGAAAGGCTATGGCATATGAATTTACTGGAAATGGCCCACCATTTTGCATGGATGTGTTGGTTGCACTCTGGAGAAGCACAGCCCCAGAGACTTCATCCCAGGATTGTTTCTCATTGCTGCTATGCCTTTCTTGCCACTATTACATAGCCTAATGATTTCTGGGCATCAGCCCACCCTATTGAGCAAATTTCCTGCACATCAACATGAAGAGGAACTTTCATGAATTAATGCTGTTTACATTAATTCATGCTTTTATAGAATTCAAGGAATTTTAGGAAGAATGTTTTAGATGGTTTTAGTTGTTTTGCTAAAAAGATATAATAAAGTTATCATCAAGACTGGAATAGTCCCCCTCCTCATAGAATAGTAAATAAAGGCTGCATAATAAGGAATAAAATAAACTCTCATAAATTTCACTATGAAGAAAAATAGGCTTGGGACAGATTGTGATCAAGGAAAAACATTCATTCTAGGTCAGATCCAAGGATGAAGCCACAGTGTGCACTATGAAAAAGCAAGGCCATGTGAAACAGTAGCTTTGAACTTATAATGTTCTTATAAAATGAAACACTGTTTTGAACTTACCAGCAACATCCTTCTGTAACTCTCCTTTTGTGTAACATTTTATCTATGAAGTAATTTTATGAAGATATTTTGTCTAAGAAGGAATAAAAAGGCTGAAAGTAGAAATAAGGTATGGCTCTTGCAGCTCTGTTCCACACACATATGTGTACAGGTATATGTGTGTGTATATAAGCATGCATGTGTGCCTATGAAATTGATGAAACAGATGGTTGGGCCTGAGTAATCTCTCTCTCTCTCTCTCTCTCTCTCCTCTCTCTCTCTCTCTCTCTCTCTCTCTCTCTCTCTCTTTCTCTGGGGGATAACTGACTTTCTTCTTTTTCTTTTCTCTGGCTCATGAAGGGTTATTGAACTCAGAATCTCTTGCTTGGCAAACAAGAGACCCTTGAGCCAAAGCGAAAAGAGCTAAGTAACTAAGCTTTTTTTTTTTTTTTTTTCTTAATCCCCTGCTGCTAACAGAAGGAGTTAAATTGCTAGAAGCCACAAGCTTCTGGCCTAGAATAGCAAGAAAGAGTTAATTTGCTAAAAGTCAGCAGCTTTTGGGCCCAGTGGCTCACACCATACCCTTTTCACTGCCCTCCTCCTGAAACTGGGTACCAGTAGTCATTAGCGCTGAATCTCTTTTCTTTGATAGGTGTAAAACAATGAACCAGCAATCTTCCTTCATCTCATAGTAAACAAAATACCCAATAAAGAAACATGGGGGAAATAGGAATAAAAGGACAGGTTCTATTTAGGAAAAAGAAATGACTAAGAAGAGAAAGCAAGCAGGTACAATAACAGCAAAAGTATCTGAAAAGGTCATAAGGAGTCATACTATTATCTACCTACCTAAAAAAATCACACAAATGTCAGTTTGTGTATAATTACATATAGTTTAAATGACATTTTCCTATCTGTACTGGCAATGCCCCCTCCAAGAACCAAAGACCAGCTGTGTTGGCCAATGTTGTCAAAAAAGCTACCCAATCAGACTATTGTTGTTGCCCTTGGTCAACATGATAAAAGTGACAGATTAGTTCATGTTGCTGAAAACTACATGTACTTCAGAAATAGGGCCAGAGACCCCTGAGCTGGAACTGCTCCAAGTACCTACTCTAAGAAACTAGCTTTCATGTTGCCAGATGGTGTCATGAAATCTTGCAAAGGAGGGAAACAACCAACAGTTTACCAAGTTATGGCACCTCTGGTCCACACCAATGAGCATAGCAAAATAAACCTAAGGATGCTAGTGCCATGCAAACCTTGGTAGTAATAAACAGCTCTCTAATTAAGACCACTTAATGTGAGGGACATCATGCCCAATAAGGGAAATCTAAACAACCACTCAGAGCTCAAAAAATCATGGATATTGGAGGAAAACCTACAACCACCACTTTAGTGAACCAGCACAATCCCTAACAGCATTCAAAATATTTGTGCTTATACCCACAGATAACTGTAGTCCTTATCAAATTTCTACATTGGGAAAATTACTTTTAGTTGAAGAAGATATTTTAAAAACGGCTACTCTTCTAGTCAACTATCTAAGCTGCAGCAGCTCTGCCTAGCTCAGCCGCCATGTTCTGTGGCCTCAGGCCACGCATGCAGCAGCTAGAAACAGCCAGACAGAAACACCAGCCCTGCCACCCTTGAGACGCCAAAGGGGAAGATGGCTCTGCCAATCTTCCAAGCTGTCTCCTTGAGGCATCCCGCCATCCACACGGGCCCAGTAGGAAAATGAGACTCTAATGCTTAAATTATCCAAAAGCTTATATATTTAGTAATGATCAATAACAAGATGCCCATACAATCAGAAGTGTAACCCAATACCCAACCTAGATATACCAACTACCTTTGACTGCTACAGACACGTGAACATCTGCCTCCTTGTCCCCGCCTCTCTCGTTCTCTCTCCTAGCTCCTCCTTTTCCTTCTCTCCTCCTCTTACTCCTCCCACCTTACCTCCTCCTACAACTTTTTGTGTGAATGGAAATCATTACAGAGAACATCAGCCAACCAAAATGCAAAATTGTGGAGCACAGTTCAGTGGATGCATCTGCAAAAGTATTCCTCTACCAAAGGCTAAGGGATCACTGTGGAAGAGAAAAGGAAAAGATTCTATGAACCAAAGGATCAAGAAATTTGTTGGCAGATTGTGCCTCCTAGTAACATCAGAAGCTACACCCACAAAGTCCCACTAACATAATTGTTTAAACATGAGATGAACAGGAAACAACAGCAACATGCACAAAGAACAACAGGAAGCTAAGGAATAATAAAATATGGAGAAATAGCCATTTCAAGGAAAGAACACACTGACCAGTTATCCAGTAGCAGATGGTCAATTCTGAAAAATAAATTTATAGTAACATTATAGAGACTGAGGAGGTTATATTTTGGAAAATATATGCACATAATTATATATTGTATGCATATATACAGATAATAATTATTTTTAAAAGCCATAAAGAATGCAATGAAAGGTATATAAAAGGGTTTGGAGGGTAGAAATGAAAGGGAAAGATAATGTAACTATATTGTCATCTCACAATAAAAAAATTAAAAGAATGGTTATTATTCATCAAAAGCAAACACAAATGGTTTGGGGTTGCTTCCTGTCTGGACAGCTTCAGAGTTCTGTTTTGCCAATTAACTCAATTTTTCCAATTTATTTCTTATCACACTTATAAAACACATTCTCCTTCAACTAACCCGATTTTAAATTTGAAGAACCTTGTGGATATATGTGAATTAACTCTACATGCATCAATGTTTTAAGGGAAACATTTCAAGGTAAAATGCCAAACTAATAAAATAACTTCATGTGAAGAAAACACTCATGACACTTTGTTGTTCTCTTTAATGTTTTCTGAGATATAGAAAACAATATAATTCTTAGAAAGTATCTCTCTGAACATTCTCTCAGCTTCCTTTGGGACTAAAGCTCAGTGTTGTTGAACACAGCACAGATGCAATTCTAAGTCAGCACTGACTTCAATGGGGTCTTTGCTCCAAAGTCTGCCATAGATCACTTGCTAGTATTATTTGTTTCTTTAACATGTACAAAGCTGTCCTGCACTAGAGAAAGCACATACTATGTTTGTGTTTCAAAATATCCTAATAATTTTTCCATTGTCTAACTATGATTTCCATTAAGTTCATAACAATCCTTGACTTTCACTCACAGTGTTTATTATTTCTGTAAAAAGGAATTAACAGTTTGTTCTAGAACTTAAATTATTTCTGAATTGGTGTCTTTTTTATTTGTTTGTTTGTTTTGTTTTTTGTTTTTGTCTTAGTTAAGGTTTAACAGACAATAATTAATTGGGGCTGGTTTACAGGTTCAGAGGTTCACTCCATTATCATCAAAGTGGGAGCATAGCAGCATCCAGGCAGGCATGGTGCAAGTAGAGCTGAGAGTTCTACTTCTTCATCTAAAGGCTGCTAGAAGAAGAATGGCTTCCAGGCATCTAGTATGAGGGTCTCAAAGTCCACACCATAGTGACCACCCACTTCAACATGGCTACAGCTAATAGTGTTACACCCTGGACCAAGCATATACAAACCACCACAGTTTTCTTATATTTGTTCATATGTGTGAATATTTTGCATATGTATGAGCATGAGATGTGTGTGTGTTGTGTGTGTGTGTGTGTGTGTGTGTGTGTAAGCCTGAGGTTGATGAAATCATGCTAGCTAGCTCTTCTATGCTACTCATTGAGGCATTATCTCTCAGTGATATTGAGAGTTCTCTTTTATGATTAGTCTTCTTAGCCAAATTATAGTGCCTAATCCCTGTCTTTTGTTATGGATATTGGAATTAGAGCTAAGTTCATTAAATTGAGATTTTAATATCTGAATTCCTGTTCCTAAAGTTAGATTGCAAGTAGTTTTACTGCTGAGCCATCTTCTCTTCCCTCAAATGCTGCTCCTCAATGGCACCAGACTCTATGTCATTTCTTCTCACCATAATGAGTGTGGATACTTGGGATTAATAATTGCCTTGGCATATGAAATGGTTTGGCAAAGAGGAACTGAAAACGTAATGTCATAATTGGCTTCTCTCAGTTTCTAACTAATGTCTCAGGGTCACAAGTCTAAGGTCTTATGATGCCTCAAAGTTTTGGAGTAAGCTATGTGAGTGTTGGTTGCTACACTATGATGCCACTATACTTTGGTGACACTGTCGTTCAGTTAAAAACTAGTGCAATAGAGCAAATGTCACAATGTAATAATAACTCAGAGTTTTTGATGCTCAATGAATTTAGATGTTATGTTTCTTTGTATTTATTTTCATTTCTTAAAAATTGATTATCATTTTTATGGGTTCCTCTCCCTTTTACTCCTTCCAACCTCCTCTCCTGTAGACATCTACTCACTTTTGATAAATAAACCTCTTGGGACTTCTATTGGACTATACTACACTACATTACTTATGTATGTATGTATGTACACTACACTACACTACACTACACTACACTATACTACTATACTATAAAACAATAGCTAATACATGGGAATTGAACAAAACAAACAGGAGGAAAAAAGGCTGAGAGAAGGTACAAGAAATAGAGACCCACTCATTTGGACACTCAGAATCCTATAAAACCACTAAACTGAAAGTCATAATATGTACAAAGAGGACTTGCTCCAGACTCATCCAGGCCACATATATGCTGCTCAGACTCTGATTTCATGTGAGCTTTGAACATGTTGATTTAGAGGGTCATATTTTCTTGGTGTCCTCCATCTTGATGGCTCATATACTCTTTCTGACTCCCTTTCTGAGGAGTTCTCTGGTGGAGAGATCTCATTTAGGGATAAGTGTTCCAAGGTCTCTTATCCAAATAATGTCTGGCTGTAGGTCTTTGTGTTTTTTCTTATCTACTTAAGTCCAAAGCTTCTCTGATGGTGGCTGAGGAAGGTAGTAATCTATGAGTATAGCAGAATGTTATTAGGAGTCCTATTCTGTAAATGTCCTTTTATTTTCTAAGATAAAAGGATGAGATGAGAGTAGAACTCAAGCTGTGAGATCCATGGCTTGGGCTGAATGCAGATTGTTTCTACCTAACTATCCCTACACCTATGCCTGGAAGTTTCTAGCCTCCATATAGTCTAATGTTTCTGCAAGCTAGATCTTTATGGCTTCAACTTCCAGCTTCTATCTATAAACTATACCTAGAATATTTTAACCTCTGAGACTTGCTGCTGAATAAATTCACCCTTTCTGGCTCTTTCTGAACTCTGGCTAGCTGGTTTAGCCCAGCTGTTCTGGCTCAAATTTCTCTTCAAGCTGATTGATTCAAATTGACTTCTCTCAGCTTCTGATTGAATTGCTCTGGTGGAAAACTACCTCTGAAGTCCATGAACTGAACTGTACTAACTGCACTGTCTGCATAAAATGAATGGAACTAAGTGATTAGTCATTTTATAGGTCCCTCAATTGGACATCATTGTTTGCAATTAAAGGTATGTGCTAAAGGCATGTCAGTATTCTAGCCAAAGGAATTAAAAGTGTGTGTCTATATTCCAGCAAAATCAGATTGCCCACAATGTGTTTGCATCTGATTCCTTGCCAAAGCAGCTATGCTGCTGAATTAAAGGTGCTCTAAAATAATCATTTTATTGTTTTTTTTTTTTTAATTTTGGGTACTACACTAGGTACCTACATTTTATTTATGTATATATTTAGAAATATATGTATATGTTTATGTATATATACATATATGCATATATTTCATAAAGCTTCTTCACTATTATGTCCCATACTATCTCTCAGAAGCTTGAGTTGTTTGTGGATTTTCATGGGACCCCTTTGGTCAGCAACTCAGTTAGATATAACCAAATTCCAGGACTGGAAGCTTCATTTGGTGACAAGAATGGCCTGTTAGGGCTCTGTCCCATTATTTGGCAATTTAAGTTAGGTTACCTTTAATTATGTGTATATTTTAGGAAGCTTCTGCTCTGTTATATTTCCATACTATACCTCAAATGGTCATTAATTTTAGCTATCCCATATTCCCTTCCCTTTCTTCTTCCTCCAGATAGGATTCTTCTATTCAAGGGTCTTGTCCATTCACAACTCTGTATTCTCTTTCCCTTTCCTAACAACATCTATCTGTTGTTGCCTTACTCGATGCCTAACCTAGTTGGTTCTATGGTTTGTGTTCTATGGATTGGTTGTTTTTGATTTATTATCTAATATCCAATATAAGCAAACACATGCCATGTTTCTACCTCTTGGTCTGTGATCCCTCATGCAGGAAGTATTTCTTTTTTCTAGTTCAATCCATTTACCTGCAAATTTCATGATTCCATTTTTTGGGGGGTAATGACTGAATAATCATATTCCATTGTGTAAATGTAAAACATTTTAACTACCCATTCTTCTGTTTGAATGTAGTTTCCAATATCTGGCAACTATGAAAAGAACAGCAATGAACTTGGTTGAACAAATCGTTGAAAATAGCAATGCACACAAAGAAAAAGAAATAAATGAATTGTAAATATTAAATTCATTAATAGAATTAATATTAAATATTAAATTCTATTATGTGTTAGTATGATATTTTCTTACACTAACTTGATAAATGCTAATGTTTTAAGAAAAATAGCATAAGAATCCTTGGGGTAACTGAATTTAAACCAAGTGATAACATAAGAAAAATTAATAATAAAAGAAAAAAAGGGAAGCAAAACCAATAGAGGAGTAAATGTAATGTGGATGAGGTCCTGAGAACAGCAGTAGCTTTTAGATGATATGAAAATTAGGGAATTGTGACCTCTGACTTTACAGTACAACTCCTTAGACCTTGGCTAGCTGTGGTATCAGGAATAGAGAACAGTGCAGTTCAACTTTCTAGAAATTGATACCAGTGGAGAATAAGGCAGTTGGCCAATTAATAGAACAATAATTAGGAATATGCTAATAGGCCACAAGAAATCATTGAGATTCTCCCAAATACAATTTGCATTTCATAATTAAAAACAAACAAACAATCTTTAAGAAATCAGGTGAAGAAAGTCTGTTTTTCCTATTCTCCTTTCTGTTCCTATGATAAAAGACTTTGAAAGCAACTTAGGGAGGAAAGGGTTTGTATGTTACACATCCCAGCATTGTTGGAAGTCAGGGTAGAAATACAAGCAAGAGGTTCCAGCAGAAATCACAGAGAAGAAGTGATTCCTGGCTCACTTACTTGGGCTCATGGTTAGCTTATGTTTACACAACATCAAGTCTACCTGCCCAGGGAATGATGGTGCTCACAGCGCCCTGAACCCTGATGAAATCTTTAACAATCAAGTCAATCAAGACAGACAAGCCCAAAGACCAATGTGATCTGGGTAACTCTTCGCTGAAGCCTATGCCTCAGGTGACTGTAGTCTGTGTCAAGTTGAAAACTAAAGGTAACTGGGACCATATCTCCTTGAGATAAAGACACCATTACATGTTTCCTAAAACTTACTAGACATCAAAAATAAATCTATGAATCATGTGTTCAGATACTTTTTGAAGGATGAGAAGAAAATCCTTAGGCTAATATCTAAAATATAAAAAAGAACTGAAGAAACTAGACATGAACAAACCAAATAACTCAACGAAAGAATGGAGTACAGAGCTAAACAGAGATTTTTAACAGAAGAATCTTGAATGGCTGAGAAGCACTTAAAGGAATGTTCAGCATCCTTAGTCATCAGGGAAATGAAAATCAAAATGACCCTGAGATTCAATCTTAGACCCATCAGAATGGCTATGATAAAAAACTGAAGTGACAGCACATGTTGGTGAGGATGTGGAGGAAGAGGAACACTTCTCCATTGTGGGTAGGATTGCAAAATTCCACAACCACTCAGGAAACCAATTTGGTGGTTTCTCAGAAAACTGGGAATAGTTCTAAATCAAGACACAGTTATACCACTTGTAGGCATATGCGCAAAAGATGCCCCACTATACCATAGGGACACTTGATCAACTATATTCACAATTGCTTTATGCATAATAACCAGAAACTGGAAATAACCTAAATGTCCCTCAACTGAATAAATGGATAAAGAAAATATAGTGGAATACTATTCAGGTATTAAAAACAAAACATTATGAATTTTGTAGACAAATGGATGAAACTTCAGAATATCATCTTGAATGAGGTAAACCAGAACCAGAAAGGCACATATGGTACATGATCACTTATAAGATGGACATTAGCTATAAAATGCAGATAACCATGTTACAATCCACAAATGCAAAAAATAAATTAATTTTAGAAAAAGAAGTTAAATAAATAAACTAAAAATACAAATCTAGTCTTGGCAGATGCAGGCTGTAGCTGGAATATTTTAAAAATCAGCACAACTAGCTCCCGGGGCCACCACCATGTTCCCACTGAAGTTACAGGGGTGCTTATGTATAATCTGATCCCCTTCCAACTACTTCATTGTTGGTGAAGAAGTTGAGGGCTGAAAGGCCCCTCCTGTCAATCATTTCAGGTGTTTTTTTCCTGGGTTTTTAATTTCACTCTGCATCTATATATGGAGCCAGAATATGAAATTTCATATCCTATGTCTTTCTGCTATTCTGACCTTTGTTCCCTTTCCCTCCATAGATTCTGAAAATCATGCCCACAAAGAAACAAGTATGAATAAATGAACTCTTGTGATTGCCCTTCTTATCACCATAAGGAAAATACTTTGGCATGCATCAACTCTTAAGCTTTAATGAAAGTCATTACTATTGTATAAAACAGAAGATGCATTAGAGCCTCCACCACTATTTACAGTGGTATTTTCTCCTCCACAGCTAATCAAACTGTGCAAAAATCAGGTACTAGTAAAGGTGGCACTTTTCTAGGCTCCCCAAGATAAGTGTAAATGGCCTCCAATTTGCAGATTGAGGAATTATTTTTATGCCAAATCATTAGCTATAAAATCTTTAGACATAAATGCATTTATTGAAAGAAAATTACAAGCCTATCATTGGTAAATGATTCACTAACATAAGGACATATTATAACTAAGCCACAAAGAAATTATTTCTTCAATTTTTCTTGCATGTTACTATTTTTATGTCGAAATATAATAGCTTTTAATCGTGAAAGAGATAAGAATATGAAAGGAAGCCACAAAGAAGAAAATAATAAGGCTAGAACCCTACAACCAAGGATAATTGCTATCACTATATGGGGTCTTCAAATATATACAATTATGTTTTATTTTATTTTCAATTAATTTATTTACTTGTGTATTTGTATATCCAAGCACACACATACACATACCACAACACAATTGTAGAGGTCACAGGACCTGCGGGAGTCAGTTTTCCCTTCTGTTATGTACATTCTCAGGGACAGAACTAATGTTAAGCTTGTTGACAAAAGTCATTCAGTGAACAATCTCACTGGCCATGTTTTCATTTTATTTTTATCCATTTCTACATTCATACTTCCATCCATCAATCTACCCACTTATTTTCATACTTGCCAAATGTTCTCTGGGTAGCATTATTTTGATCAGCGGAAACAGCTATGAAGATGACAAACATCTGTCAGTTTAAGATGAACATACTCTCTGAGAGAGACATATAATGAGCACCACATTAAAAACAAAACAAAACAACAACAAAACTGTAGACTGAGCAGATATTTCAGTTCGTAAAGGGTTTACGATGCAAGTTCAAGGACCTGAGTCTTTCTTCAGACTATATTTTTAAAACACTAGGAATATTGGCACAGACTTGTACTGTCAGCACTGGGGAAATAGAAACAGGGTCATCCTTGGGGGCTCCATTGCCACCCAGTTTATCCTAATTCCAAATCCCAGGCCATTGAAAAACCATGTCTCAAAAATACAATGTTGGCACTTGTGATATGGGTCAGCACTATACATGTTTACTGCTTTTGCAGACAACCCTAATTCAGTAGCCAGTATGCATATCAGGAGGTTCCGACTGTAACTCTATATCCAAAGAATTCAATTCCCTCTTCTGGACTCTGAGGGTGTACACACACACACAGAGAGAGCACATATTCACACAGAGACATATGTATTCATAATTTAAAACAATAAACCTAAAAGAAAACAAAACAAGGTGGTCAGGATCTGAGAAGCACCACCTGAAGCTTCCCTGGCATTCACATGAACACAGATACACACATGGATTCACACACACTGGCACATGCATGTGCGTGCACGCATACACACACACCACCATACTCCACATAAGCACAAAAGTAAACAGATTAGCTTCAAGCTATGCTTTTTTTGTCCCCATGGTTTAAGTAAGAAGAAAAATGTACATTAAAAATAAAGATGAGATGCCATAGTACTGAATGTGCCAAGCCTGACATCACTATATAACTAACCTGGGTGCTCTGAAACCTGTAGGAGAGAATCATTCTTTGTATCTCAGAATCTAATGGTTTCTAGTCACTTGTGACCCAACCACTCAGTGAACACATGTGTATTTTCCACACTGTTTCTATGTCTTCCTGTATGCCTCTCTTTCTCCTCATGGGAAGGTTAGCCACTGTGTTAAGTTCCACTTGAATCCAGAGATTGCAAAGATGCTATGTAATAAGAAGGGTACAGCTGAAGATGAAAACTCATACATTTAGACACGAAAGGATTTACCTTTATGTTTTCATTTATCATTGTGTGTAAGTATGTGAGGGTAGGTGGGCATGTGCAACAACAGCAGCTAGGATTTTGATTTTGAAAGTTTCATCTTAAAAAAAGTTTAAGAGACTGTCTTGAGTTTCATAAGAGAGTTTTGAACGATATTATAACTGATGAGATTTTGGAAAATCTTAGAGATGAACTAAATTGCCTTTTGCATTATGAAATCAACAAAGGCTTTACAGAATGTTGTGTGTATCCATGTGTGGTGGTGGTGGTGTGTGTGAGTGTGTGTGTGTGTGTGTGTGTGTGTGTGTGTGTGTGTTTACTTGAGTGTAGTATTGGATTTGTGGTAGTTAATTTTGACAGTAATTTAATTGTTTTAATAATCCCCAAACTACCAGTGAGACAGTGAGATACATGAATGTAAATATGACAGAGTTTTTCTGGATGATTAACTGATTGGACTTGCCATCCTGAGTACCAGCAAAGAGTTGGACCTAGAGTGAGCATCAGGAGAACAAGGAGCAAGCTTGATGAACACCAGCATTCATCTCTCTATTCTTCTGGACCAGAGCAAAGTGAACAAGAGGCCTCATGCTCCTCCAGCCATAGCCTCTAGCAGCTGCTAACATCAGGCTGCCCTGTAACTGTGGACTGTTTATCAACATCCAGGAGTCCATATAAATTCCCCTAAGTTGATATGGTCTTGACTGGTATTTGGTCACGTGGTGAGAAAAGTGGCTACCATCCAGATATAGGACATTTTCTAGTTCTTGATTCATATGACTGAGCATTGAGGAGTCTGTTAAAATTCTCCACAGATTCCTGCCACTGCATGCTTTTTCACAAGGAAATCAGTGAGTCATCTCAGAAACAGGTGAAACTCTGACAGCCAGGGAAGTGGAGCTGTAGTGTTTCTCTGTCATTTCTGATTTCACATCAAAACAGTAATCTCATGTGAATTCCAAGTATACACTTTTTATCATAGAATCCTTTGTTTTCAATAAAGAAACCTGCTTCTCACATCACTGGCTCATATACAACAGTGTCATCTCTACTAGTTGTCAATCTTGATCATATAGCTAGTTCTTATGGCAGAATCAAACATGAGAGATCATATATTAAGAACATTTTCAATAGACTGTAACATCATTTTCTTATATTGGCAAATATTATAGAAAATACATGGCATGTGTTAGGTAAAATATCTTAATTTTGAATTATTCACACAAAGTAAAGAATGAGGTGGGGTCACTAAAGCACTCATGGTAGAACATGAGAAACTCTCTCCAGACAGACGATCCCTAGAGACTGAAATGAATAAATCATATCTCAATTTAAGTCAATTTCAAACAGTGTTAACACACTAGCCTAAGGAGAATACAAAGAAATGTAAGGTTTAAATTTTGATAGGGTACCAGAGAAATGGCTCTGGGATTAATAGCACTTGTTTTTACATAGAAGCTGGGTTTGTTTCCTAGCACTCCCTTTAAGTAGTTTAAAGTCTGGAACTTCAATCCAGTGTTCAGACACCCTCTTCTGACCTCTAAGGGTACCTGCAGCCACACAGAAACATGCACACACAGAAACATGCATCTACATACACATGCCCCACACACAAAACATGCATGTACACATAACACACATGTACACTTATATATACACACTCTCACACACACATGCACACACACATAAATGCATTTTTGTGCAGGCACACACACTACACTTTAGCATAAAAGTTTGGTTGAGACAGATAATCTCATATCAACTTTGTCAAGCAGGACACAACTTCATAAGCAGCTTTACCAGATAGCTTTATAGAATTGTAAAATGTGGATGGTTCACTTTAAGTTGGAGACTGTGGAAGCTGAGCTCAGATTCTCTCAGGAGCTTAGTTCCTCTTGTTATCCTGTTCTTTGTTGTATGTATTTCCTAAATAGCAACTGTATACACAAAATCCTGGAAATATGATAAACAAACTTAAATCCTCACATCATAACAACATAAACAAGATTAAATGACTTGTTTGGGTGCGGTTTATCCCTATTCTTTGCCTTGATTAGAACAGTTTAGTGACTGCTTCCCCCCCCCCTTTTCTCACTCCTATGCCATCTGGGTAGGCATACCCAATTAGCACATGTTGAAAGCTAGCAACACCTTTTCCAGCGTTTTAAAATTCTGGCAAGCTATAAAAGTTACTGTGTCATAGAAAAGCTCATTTGGTACATTAAGGAGGATTTGCAGTATGGATTTATCATATGGAATGATCATTTTCCAAGTGTGCTGAGAACACAGCACAGTCAAATTTGGAAGGATCAGTTGAAATAAATGTTATTGCAGGACTGATGCACTCCATCTCTTTCAAGGAGCCCTTCCTCCACGATACTCAAGAGGGAAGAAAGAGTGAAAACTAAAGGAAAGAGTGCAGGGCTGAACACCAGGCCTTGGTCTCAGATGCTCCTCTTAGTAACATCAAGTTAATTCTCAAAAGGAGTTCTGGGGAGGATGAAAGCTCCAATATCATAATGTAGGCTTATATGAAATTCTCTGGTTCCCAGGCCTTTCTTATTGTGCTGTTACAAGAGCTCAGAAATAATTGCTTTTCTCACTGAATAATATAAGCATATGTAATAACATATTATATATAATAGTGCTCATTGTTATATATAATATATGATATTCCATATGTTATATTATATATATAACACACACACACACACAATCTCCAAACAAAATAAAAATATCCATTTTCCAAGTATCTTTGCATTTGGGGTTCTAGATGCAGTTTACCTCCATGTATTTTAGATGCATTGACTGAGCAGTGTATCTGCAATCAGGCTAAGTAGGAGGGTAGCTACGCTGCTGTTTCATGTCAAGCAGTTTTACCAGGGAACCAATGCTAACCATCCTGAAAGCTTCCTGTTCTCACACCGAAAGTCAAGCATTTGGGTCACTGGTATCCTGTTTTCAATAATTTAGACCATAGCAGATATAGTTTTTCTTTGGAAGTCCAGCTCTATGTAATTCATACATGGGCTTCTTCTATTCAATTCAGCCAATCAACCTTGAGAGTGATTTGTGTGAACCTGTAATTGACAGAATGAAACTTCTACCTGTTGAGAGCTGGTGCATTCCGGGGGACTTAAACTTTAAGGTGCAGGTTCCACAGTGGAAGGAAGAACCAATTCACAAAAGATGGACTCTGCCCCTCACACACACACACCTTGCATGGCACATGTACGTCTACACTCACTCACTCACTCACTCACTCACTCACTCACTCACTCCTCTCATAAACACAATGAACAGATACAATGTTTAAAATAAACCTTTTCATGTTTAAAAGAATGAGTTAACATCTTCAACTAAGTTCCTGCTCACACAGGCATTCTGCACTGCAATGAGATTGAGATGCCCTTGATATCCAATTATTCTTAGGAAATGATTTAGGCTGCGCCTCACATTCTCCGTTATCTCTTTCATACACACATAGATATGAGAACATAAAGAATTATCCTGGAGTTACAAATATCTCAGTTGCTTAAGAAAGTAGTTTATTGTAAAATGCTTTGATATTTGGGTAGATCCATCTGAGCAATTTTTCATTTTCTGCTATTGTAAAATAAAGCTATATTCAAGATACACACCCTTTCATCACATACATGTTTTTTCAACAAGGGTAGCATTCCAGTCACATAAAACAGAGCTTGTTCTATCCCGTGATCTGTGCACAGCATGCCCTCATTGGTTGTCATTCCTCCAGTGGGCTGATAGGTCACCAACCCTGCTCTATATAATTGAGATTTTAATATGACCATGTGCTCAATCATGGTAGTCGTCTTTGATGACCAATGAATCATTCTGTCATTTCTGTTGCTATCATTTCCTTCCTAGTTTTTACTATTTCATACATACATATTGTAATGAGTTTGAAAGATCATCTCTGACAAAAATACTTACAAAAACATAGCCTAGAATGCAGGTGCCTTATGAGAACATTTTGATTGAGACCACCCCTCCTACACACCTGCACATATGTTGCAGATCTGCAGCTTGGTCTTCATGCATGTCCCCTAACAAGTGGAGTTGGGGTTGTCAGTGAATTTGTTGTCTGCCTGTGGATCCCGTTCTCCTAACTGGGGAGTGTTGTCTGGCCTCAGTGAGAGAGGATGTATCCAGTCCTGCAGTGACTAATATGTGGGTTAGAGTAGGGAGGTGGTACTTCTCAGAGAGAAGGGTGGGGAGAAATGGGGAGAGGAGCTGTGAGAGGGCAGACTGGGAGGGATGGGGGCGGATATTGGGATGTAAAATGAATAAATAAAATATAAACAAATATTTGTTTTTAAAAATGAGAGTGCCCACCTGAACACTTCTCCACTGTTGTCGTCAAGATAATTTTATCTCTTACCTGAAAAAACAAGCATTTGTAACAGTAGATCCTTCTTCAGCCCCTACGTTTTCCTTCTGGTTATGATTTCCTAAATTCATTAAAGCTAGGTTTGGGCTTGTTGTGGCCCATGGTCTGTGTTCCATGCTATATCAAACTGATCTGACCTGATATCCACAGAGCTTTAGAATGAGACAGTTTCTTTAATAACTTCATTCTTAAATAACTTAAAATGTTTATTGTGCTTTTGTATTCAGAGGCCTGAGGACATTGGAAGAGGTTGTTGGACCCTTGGAACTGGATGACAGAGGCAGTTGTGGACTGCCCAATATGAGTGGTAAGAATAGAACATCAGTCTTCCACATGATCAGCTGAAGTTCTTAACCGCTGAGCCTTCTGTACAGGACCAATAACTAGACATTTTATGTAGTTTCCACAATGGTTTCACAAGTCCTTATTTCATTCTTGGCATGAAATTTTATTTTAGTTTTCAGTGCACTCCTTAAATAAAACGTATTTTATAAATAGATACATTTTTATTCAGAGTGTTATCAGAATTAAAATCTATTCAGTATGACAATAAAACTAGCTATTTTTGAAAACATGCTTAGTCACAAAACTTTTGATTTGCTGGTGTTGAAATGTCAGTCGTAAAATTATCACCTTGTCAGATGTGACCTAAGGCTATATATATAGTGAGAAGAATCAGCTTGCCTGGAAGGCAGATCACTCTGTTCTACTCAGTCTTTTAAATAACCAACCCAGCTTGCAGTCCTACTAAACTCTAGTGTAAAAACAAAACAAATGAGAAGACCCACTAATGCAATAGAGAAGTTCCTGTGATTTGATTCACAGAACAAGAGCATCATGGACTAAAAGATGGCTTAGTGTGTAAAGACTCTTGCCACCACACCTACTGACAAGATTTGGATCCCAAGAACAAAAAGAGAATAGTACAAAAAGTGAATAGAGTCCCACAGGTTGCCTAAGACTTCTGATGTTCACTGCAGCATTGCATTCATACACACACACACACACACACACACACACACACACGATAGTTCAGTATTTTAAAGCAAAAATATTTCCCATAATTTTCTTCATTGTCTTATAATATTATCCATTAATATCTATCATAGAGCCTCACAGCTATGAGATGTATATTCTCTATTGCTTTAAGAGGCATGCACACAAAACAACTGCAATACAAGAAATGAGTTGAAGTGCTTTGCCAGAATTAGTCAGTTGTTGGCTAAGATAACGATCTTCCAACTCCACTAGTGATAGAAATCCTCAAGCATGAAAACAAGACAATTGTTCTTCTGAGTGTATGTTTTCTCATGCTTCGTCTGAATACTTATGTAATGTGGGCCTTGTTCAAAAGATTTGGTGCTGTAAATGAAGAAAGCCAAATTCCTGAGTTCCCAACTGAATGAAATGTGTTCATTCCTCCCACATCAAAGAGGTGTCAAAAAAGACTGTCAGTTTCATAATTATGTCTCATGAGCAGATGGGTGGTAAGGCATTCTGTGACATTTGAGAAGAAAATAATTTTAAAACCCTAAAAATACTAATAAAGGAACTTCTAAATAAAGCACATGCTCTAACACACAAGGAAAACTATCGAAAGTAGGAATGGGCTTCTCAAAGTGACTAGAGCCCCATTTGTCGGCTCGACCTTTTCTATGTTTACAGTATACATGCCATCAAGTTTAAAGCAGGTCACAACAAAAGACAACTCTGCAGAAGGTTCTGGAATAGCTCCATTAGTTAAGGGTTGAATTTATGTAGTAGGAATCTACAGTTTGCCCCAGCTTTGAATCAAATGCAGGAAGTAATTAATACAGTGAACAAGGTGAAAAATTACAGTAGGTAAGATATGTTTCTGTGTGTATATGTGTGTGTGTGAGCGTGTGTGTGTATGCATGTGTATTAGCATGTGTGTGTGTATTCATAACAGCATATATGCCTCTGTGTGTGTGTGTGTGTGTATATATATATATATATATATATATATATATATATATATATATGCATACGTCTGTTTGTCAATTTGCTCCACTTACTTAAAAAGAGCATGCAAGGCAGAATACTGGGATGAAACTCTCAGAACAAATTCTTTCCATAACCTGAGGGCAACCTAGTTTTCTGAAGTTCCAGTGCATTGAGAGATGCTAAAGATTTCCATTTCCACAACCCAACACACTTTCACAACATTGTATTTTCCTGATGATGTTTTTTTGGGATCTGCTGGGCAGATAAACACTATGGCTTTAGGTGCAAATACTATACATAGAAAAGCTGAAAAAGAATACTGACAGGCCACTTGTTCTTTATGTCGTTTTTGTCAGGCTCAGAAAATTGAGGGAGAAAAAAGACAAGAAAGAAGAGGAATGAACATGGAAAGATTTAAGACTTTAAAAATTAATACTCAATATTGGTTAATTTTAACAGGAGTACTAAGGCGTCTAGTATTGCTCTCTTAAGCATTTATTCCCTGAACTTTGATAATTGACAGAAAACTGACATGAAGTATAAGATGGACAGATTTATTTTTGTATCAAGATCTTTCCATTAAACCATCTGATTTCCCTTCAATCCTAAACCTCCCCTCAAGCACAAGATTCATCCTTCTAAGTCTTTTCCTGTTCTCTCTTGCTTCTTTGACTTCCTTTCTCCTAAAAGCACTGCCTTAGTTAATTAGTTATGCAAAAATCCCCACTCATGCCTCCTTCAAGAAGTCCTTAAGCAAATGTAAGATTATGGGAACAAGTGTGCAAAATTAGGCCACCATAAAGGCTATTCAACTAAATTCAAAGTTAGATAGAGAACAAGTTATTTCCCCCAATGCATCTTAATCCAATACATCTGACCATAATATAGGCTCTGGATTTTGTATCTTAAAAAACATTTGGCAATAAATGGTTGGACTACCATGATTATTGTAAGCATTGGTTGCTTCTTATGGAGTCCAAAGTTGCTCAATGCAATCAAGAGATATGAAGAGGAAGAAATATTCATTACTTGTACCAAATGAAGAGATTGGAGGATAATCCACAAACATCATCTCTTCAAGCAAAGATCCAGAACTTATTAAGGAAACTAATACATAGACCTCCACATGGAACATTCTTGAACATGTTTAGTTAAAAGCCATCCTTTATCATTCACTTAGTATTTGAAAATTTGGGGGTAGGAATGTCTCTTGGCATAGAATTTAGTCTTAGTTTTACAATGCTCATTCTAGGTCACCAAAAATGAGATGAATTAAACTAAATTATGATCAATGGATATTCTCTGAATAGGAAACATTTTAATGTTTTATTTTTATTTTATGTGTATGCATGTTTTGTCTGCGTATATGAATGTGTATCATGTGTGTGACTGGTGCCTGAGGAGCCAGAAGAAGGTGTAAGATCTTCTGGGACTGGAGTTTAGGATGGTTTTGAGATGTCATTTTGGTGCTGGGAACTGAGCCCAGGCCCTTTGTAAGAATAGCAAATTCACTTAACAACTGTACCATCTCTCCATCCTACAAAACATTTATTCTATTATGTTTAACTACATATGGGTGTGTCTGTGTGAGGTTTGTGCTCATGTTACATACCAGTTACTGAACCTCCTTTCCCTCAGTCTCTTCTCCATTTTTGTCTCTGCAGTTGTTTTAGACAAGAACAATTCTGGGTCAGAGTTTTGACTGAGGGATGGCAACCCTATACCTCCACTTGATGCCCTGTCTTCCTGCTGGTGGTGGATTCTACAAGTTCCCTCTCCCCATATTAGGCATTTAATCTAAAGTCCCTTCTTTGAATACTCAGAATCTCTCAACTCCCAGGTCTGGTATATCCTAGCAGGTCCCCTACCTCCTACCTCCTGAGATTGTCTGTTTCCATTCTTTCTGCTGGCACTCAGGGCTTTACTCCTGTTCCCCTCCACCAAAACTGACCATGTTCACCTTTTTCCTTCCCCTTTGTCTGCAAAACTTGTGACGTCTTAATTTTTAATAGCTGAGTAATATTCCATTGTTTAAATGAACCACATTTTCTGTATTCATTCTTCTGTCACGGACATCTGGGTTGTTTCTAGATTTTGGCTATCACAAATAAGGCTGCTGTGAACATAGTGAAACATGTGCCCCTGTGGCATGGTGGGGCATCTGTTTGGTATATGCCCAAGAGTGGTATAACTGAGTCTTCAGGTAGATCTATTTCCAATTTTCTGAGGAACTTCTAGATTGATTTTCAAAGATGTTGTGCCAGTTTGCAATCCTACCAGCAATGGAGGAGTGTTTCTCTTTCTCCACATCCTTCCCAACATGTGCTGTCACCTGAGTTTTTGATCTTAGCCATTCTGATTGGTGCAATCTCAGGGTCATTTTGATTTGCATTTCTCTGATCACTAAGGACTTTGAACATTTCTTTAAGTGCGTCTCAGACATTCAAGAATCTTCTGCTGTGAATTATCTGTTTATTTTTATACCCCATTTTTTGGTTGGGTTGTTTGCTTTTCTGAATTTAGCTTCTTGAATTCTTTATATATTTGGATATTAGTTCTCTATTGATTGTGATGTTAGTGAAGATGTTTTTCCCAATCTGTAGACTGCTGATTTGTCCTATTGACTATGTCCTTTGCGGCACACAATCTTTTCAGTTTCATGAGGTGTTATTTATCTATTCTTGATCTTAGAGCCTGAGCCATTGGAATTCTATTCAGGAAGTTTCCCCAAAACTCTTTCCTATTAGATTTAGGGTATTTGGTTTTATGTTGAGGTCCTTGATACTCTTGAACTTAAAAGCTTTGTGTTAGGTGAGAAATATGGGTCTATTTTTATTTTTCTACATACAGACTGCCAGTTAGACAAGCACGATTTACTGAAGATGCTTTTATTTCCATTTTATATTTCTGGCTTCTTTATCAAAGATCAAATGTGTGGTTTTATTTAACCATGAGACTTTGGCTGGCTGTGAGTCCTCGTACCCAGAATAGAAGTCATCCAGGGGAGTGCTCCCCGGGAGCCACAGTGCCTGTTTCTCTCATCTCGTGTGCAGTCAATACACCAACTCTCTCTATTGGATTTGGTAAGATTACGATGGCTATTTGAGTTTCATATTTGTTCTGATTTCTCTTCAGCTGTACTCCACTTCACAAACATTCCTTGTATTTGGTATAAAAGGTAAACTTAACTAATGAAGTATGTGGAGGTAGATATAAAAACACTTGAACCTCAAGCCTAAAAATCTGAGTTTGATTCCTGAAACTGATAACCACAGAAAAGGTGAAAGAGGAGATCTGATTTCACAACCACCATCTGTCCTCCTCCTATTCTATGTCTCTGTCTTTTGTCTTTCTGTGTGTCTCTGTGTGTCTCTCTCTCTGTATTTCTGTCTGTCTCTCTCCATTCCCTCTCTCTCTTATCTTTCTTCTCTCCTTTCTGATCTTTTTCAAATACTAATAACATAGGGTTTTTTTTTTTTTTTAAATGACTAACGTCAATTTTCAAAAAATGACTCATGTGTTGCTAACATAAAGATTTTTACCCTCTATTTTTAGTTGTTGTTTTTTTCTGTTTGTTTGTTTGTTTTATGTTGCAGTTGATAGGATGGAAATCTGCTCCTAACACCATGGCTTCCCCAACATGGTGGACTATAATTCAAACAGAGAGCCAAAATAAACTCTTTCTTTATTAAAGTGTTCTTGGGAGGTTATTTTAACTCAACATCAAGAGAAAAGTAGCTACCATAAAGGGACTGATACAGTAGTGAGCCCTGTCCCTTAACAGGACCTCCAAAGATGTGTGGATATTGATCAATAAAGGGTGCTCAATTGAGAAACAGGATCATTTTAAGTTTTACATGAATGATACTTGACCATGCCTTTCTACTTTCCCTTATGTTAGGCATGCTCTGTGGAGTTGAGATGTCAGTTATTGTCCTGAGAGACTCTTTCCAAGCAGGCATCCCCTCCCCTACTTGATGCAGTGGGTTCCACGCAAATTGATCAGCTGACTCTGAAATCCACTCTTAGGCTTCAGCAGCTGTGATTTCATTCCCTCACAGACAGTCTCCATTCAGTCTCCAGATTGGAAGGAGTGTTCCCCCAATTTCACAGGCCCCTCTGGATGATTACCCTTCTCCTATCCCTCCCACTGAAGCTCTGGGGAAATTTGAAGGACGCACGTGCTTTCGGACTCTCCTTGATTATGCTGTGTCTCTCCTGCATGTGCTGAAAACTGGCAGATGTGCTCATTCTGCTGCCTGCTTATTTTTCTTCAAGTGGGTTGAGCAGCAGATGTTCCAGTAAGTGCTTTCTCCTTCGCCCCTTTACAACTCTGCTACAAAATAGGAGCTGTGCACCTGCTAGCGCCCTTCAGCTTTTCAACGAGAACATTATTCACGATTCCCTTTCCACCTCAGTGGAAATGGCTCCCTTTCCCCCTGAGCATAGATTTAATTTTTTTTAGAACCATTTATCGTTTTATATTGTTTACATTGACTTTTCTCCAGTTCCCAAGTGCCTTTCTCTGGAGCCTGATTACAGTTCTCCAGTTTCTGACTTCTCTGCTTCTCCTAATCTAGCAGTAATGGTAACAAATGGGTTTTCTTATACCCATCCTTTGTATCAAAATGCCTGGGTGAAAGTTTGTCACCCAGCATTTTATGATTGCATTGGTAGGTCAGATTCAATCAGGAAAGAAATACTGGTTTCATGTGAACGTCTCTGAAATTGCTATTAAGGCACTAGCTCTAATAATTGTATTTTAAATTATCACACACACACACACACTATTATAATCTAAACACATTATTTCAATAATTTCAAGCCATTAAATATTATTTAATGTTAATATTAAATATATTGAAGTGAACAAGGTTGTTCACCCAATTATTATTTTGTGAACACTAAATATATGCCAATTTTGAACAGGACATAATGAGAAGATACCAGCAAGTCTTGTTCATCGTTTGTTGACAGTCTGACACCCTGACTTGCATCCATTAATTTTAATGGAAGGTCTTTGCCTGACCAAAACAGTGGCTAAATACAATTATTCAGTACTTACTCTCACAGTCAACATATTATAACAGTGTGCTGGGTAGTTTTAACTGTCAACTTGACAGTCTGTCAACTTGACACAGACTAGAATCACTTTTACAAAATTTTATTGAAGAAATATATTGATCTAGTTGCCTTCTGGGCATATGTGGAGTGATTTTCTTAAATTTCAGTTGATATTCCAATACTCATCCCACCATGGGAGGCACCATTCCATGATTTGGGGCCCTCAATTATTTAATAGTAGAGAAAGCTACAGTGTTCATTATCTCCCTGATCGTGGCTGTGATTTAATGCTTTAAGTTCCTACCTGGAGTTCCATACAATAATTGAGATGTAAACTGGAGATAAAATCTGTTTTTCATTAAGTTGCTTTTCTCAGGGTATTGTATTACAGAAACAGAAATGAAATTAGTGGAGACAGTAACATTATGACTTAGATTTAGACAGACCAAACCAGAGGTCACATCTAAGTTCTGACACCACATAGATAGATGTCCATAGGAGATGGTACATAGCATTTCTATGCCTTGGTTTTCTCATTGGGTAAGGTGTATCTATCACCTTCTTCTGGAAGTGCATGCCATAGAAAACTTGTAGCATAGACTTTGACTACATGGCAGGTGTGAGGTAAAGTGGTAGGAGGCCTGTAGAGGGTGACTGCTCCAGCACAAACAGGAAGTAATTACAGAAGATTTCAAAATAGTATAAAAAGTTAGAAAAAGACTCTTATACATTTACAAAATAATTCTTCCTTCCAATATTTAAGTAAATGCCTTGAAGAGCCAAAGAGATCAAGACATAGTGTTTATGCCATCAATAGTTCATTTTAAACTTAAGCTGAGACAATTAGAGAAAAATCAACCAACCAACCAATCAACCAACCAACCAACCAACTAAAAAGCTGAGTGATCAAACAACCAGCAACCAACTCATCTTTCTACATGCTTGTCCTACCCCAGTGCAGGACAACCTGTCTGTTGCTTGAATAATAAATAGGAACCTTCGGAACTATGCCTGGGTTGTTGTGGATGGAGGCTTGGCAGCATTGGAGACTGGGTTTTCACTTATTAAAATTGAACTCTCATTTCATAAAGTACCCAACAGAAGAAAGTTAGTAGGTTATTTTGTTCTAAGAACAGTCTGTTTAGTCCTTTAGACACACCAGAACCTAAAATGTGTCCATTTACCCAGCTAATCAGTGCTTAAGCTCTAGCTTAAAACTTGTCAGAAATATCATAACGATGATAAATTCACAATTAAGCTTTAGTTTTAGTTTATGCATATGATATTTTGCCATGTATGTTTGTCTGTGCACCATGTTCATCCATGTTTGTTGCCTACAGGAGTAAGAAGAGAATATTAGAACCCTTGAAGATTTAGAGATGATTATGAACTGCTACGTGGGTTCTAGGAACCACACACAGTCCTCTGCTGCAGTAACTAGAGTTCATAACTAACTACTCAGTACCTGTTTGCTTTTTATCTGAAATTCAAATTTAATCATGCATTGTTTTTGGTGCTTTGTTTTGTTTTAGTTCTTTTACTGTTTTTTGTTGTTGTTGTTGTCTTTGTTTTATAACATTGGTGTATTTATTATGTGTACAGCATTCTGCCTGCATGTATGCCTACAGGCCAGAAGAGGGAACCAAATCTCATTATAGATAGTTATGAGCCATCATGTGGTTGCTGGAAATTGAACTTAGGACCTCTGGAAGAGCAGCCAGCTAGTGCTCTTAACCTCTGAGCCATCTCTCCAGCCCTTTGTTTTAGTTCTTAATTCATAGTTTAGATGAGAAATTTTTCTTTATGCTATTTCACAAGTATTCATAAACTGCAAGTCATGTCTGGTAGGAAAGAAAGAAAGATCTGGATCAGATCCCTAGGAAAATTATTGTCATGTATTATTTGTAGCTGCTGTTCTACTACCTTCAAACAATGAACGTTAAGATATGCCATAAAATTATATTCAGTGTCTGCTCCTCTTTAAAATGGTTATGCTAATTAAAATTGCTTATCAATGGATATAAAAAGATAATATATCTTAAATGTTATAATGAAGAAGATAGGAGCTGCCTATTTTAGAAATATCTAAAGTATTTCTAAAAAAAAAAAAGAAAATACTTTTGGTTTAGAAATCACAAGTGTGATATAGCTTCAACTGACTTGTTTCTCTACTTAGTTCTAACACTAAGACCCCACACTGTTTCATTTGTTCTGTATCCAGTAGAACCATCATTGTCCACAGGTTGTTCTAATGCCAAGTGGTTACTTGTCTCTTTCATTTTGGAAGTTTGTCCATGCAGTGCTTTCATTTAATCTCTTTTATAAAACTATTTGAAACTAAGCCACTAACTGGTCAGTTTACATAGCACTTTTTCTTACATTCTTAGTTAGTGTTAGCTCATCCATGTATTTTGGACTATCTTTTCAGTGCATTGACTAGATAGCATCATGTAAATTTAGGTATGGGATTTTCCACCTGTGACATAATTATGATGCTCAGAGGAAAAATGACTTTTAGAGCACTTTAAATTTTGATTTTGATTGAAATTTCAACCTGAATGTATGTATGCATTTTTTATAAATATATTCAATAAAATTTTGTCACTATTTCCCAGATTCAATCAGATGTGAAAGTAAATATGTGAATATAAGATTTGTCACATATGGATAGAACTACAACTATCATTATTATTTCTATGCTTATCAGACTCTTTCTAGAAGGCCAAACCAGCCAGCATAAGCAGCTATACTGTGTATAAACATACTGACATTTTTTTTAATAATCACAAATAAGATATCATGAGCATTGATGGAAAAAGAAGAAAGTGGAAAAGGAATGGCATTCTAATTTTGAAAACAAGTAGATGGGCTCAGTTAATAGGCTTTAATGAATATGCAGGTTTTGAGGGGGGGATATAGGTGCCCTCAGAGTCCAGATCAGGAAGTCAGATGCCTTGGTGCTGGAATCAGAGGTGGTTGTGAGCTGTTCAATGTAGGTGTTAGGAACCAAACTCAGACACTAGAAAAGTAGAAAGTTCTCTTAAAAACTAAGCCATTTATCTCCGGATCCCCAGTATACTTTTATTGCTCACTGAGTTGCTGTGGTCATGTTATCTCTTCACAGCAAGAGAAACCCTAACCAAGATACCACCTGATTACAACAGTGTCTTAACATATGTTTAAATGGGTGTGCTTAGTCAGGGACCAGTGTATACATGAGTCTATGTACCTGCAGAAACCGGAGGCATCACATCCTCTTGGTACTGGAATTACTTGGGGCTAGTATTATGAGCTGCTGAACTGGGTGGTAGTAACTAAACCAAGGTTCTTTACAAAAGCAATATGTGCTCTTAACTACTGAGACATCTCTCCTTTCCACAACTTCTCAGAGCACTGTAGCTTTGGAGTATTGAGTAGAGTTGTTTGTTATAATGTTAACTTTTGAGTCTATTTGACCAGTTTTTGTAATCTTTCAGTATATGATTTACTAGATAATCAGACAAGTTGAGTTTTTCACATTTGTGTATTAGCACAGAGCAGAGATATAAAAAGAAAAAGTGAGAATGTAATTTTCCTTGCAACTTTGGAACATTATACTGTAATATTTAAATGATTATTCAAACAAAGAAATTAAAGGGATAACTTAAAAGTCATTAGTCATCTGTTGTCACGCTATAGCCCACAGCCTCATGGCTATTTCCAATGACTAGGATTTTCAGAATGACCATTGTAAGTATTGATGCATCACATGGGTATTTCAGGAACAAATATTTTATACATTAAATTAATGGAGAAGTACCATTCTATGTTAAGATTAAGCTGCAACTCTTGATGCCAATGTCGTATTTTCAGGAATGAACATACAAATGCCCCTAATATCTATTTTTTTTTTTTTTTTTTTGCTCTGGGGTCTACAGGGAATGAAAAAAAAACCTAGACTGCAGACCCAGAACTCATTGTGAAAAGATGCCCATTAATGCTTAGAAAAAATACTGACACCATCACTTAGTGATAGCAATTTCCACTCAATCTAGCGAATGATATGACCTGTTCTGGGTGTCCTGGAGGTTAGAAGAACATTGACAAATTTACTGAGTCATTATAATAAGATAACCAGACTGAGAAGCTAATGGGCTGAGGCAATGGCAGTTAAACATGATTTGCTAACATCTGTGACGTGAACAGTGGAGTAGATTATTATTTTATACTTACCTTTTAATTAAAATAATGCTGTTTTCAGCATTCTAGTAATATAACAGTTTGGCAGAATAGATTCAGTATAATAGACTAACCTTTTTTTCATTGTTAAGATAACAAGCTTCGGAAATCCAGACTATATGAATATTTGAATATTGTGATACAGCTGATAAAAGTCTTTTAAAGTGCTTGGTCTATTGAAATTTATTAGATACATAAAATTATAAGGATATTTGCAAAAATAAGAACTTTAGAATTAAAAAGAATATTGGAAATGGTATTTACTCATTTTAAAATAATTTTTAAAATTTCATCTTTATGTCATGAAACTTGGAAATACCCCCCAAAATTTTAAAGTAATTCTAAGATGCTTATTATAGCCACACATTAAGTCACTGACATAAACAAATACATTTCTCTGAATTAACATTCTTCTCTATATGACTATATTCTAACATGATATATACTCCTTAATTTGGTTCTCCTCCCATACACCATGGGACAGTCAAATACTATTAGCCAGGAAGGTCTATAAGATTTTCATACCCACAAAGCCTTCTAACTCCCCCTTTGTATTTAAAAGGAAATATCTCTCTTTTTTGTTTGTTTTTATGTATGACAGTTTTAGTCGGGTTCCCAGAGACAGCTTCTCAGTTTGCAATTATTAAGATCACCTTATCTCCCAATGCATTTTTTTTGCTGAATTATTCCAACATATATTACATACATAGTCTACCTGTGAGACTGAGGTATAGTTGCCAACTTGAAGTAACCTAGAATCATCTGAGAAAAAACACCAAGTGGAGGCTTGTTTATATTGGATTGGCCTATAAGCATGTTTATGGGTGACTGAATTTTAATTTTATTTAATTAACAGATGTGTGAAGATCCACCCCACTGTGGGGAGTCCCATTCCCTAAGCAGAAGCTTCTGAACTATGTAAACAAGAATAGGTCTATCTGAGCTCAAGCAACAAGCATTCATTTCAAGGCATCCATTTCTCTTTGTTCTTACTGTGAATGTGACATGATTATTTCCTGCTTTGACTTTCTCATAGATATGAAGTATAATATGGAATTACAAGCTTACATAAACCTTTTTCTCTCCTAAGTTGTTTTTGTCAGGGTATATCTCAGAAATTAAAAATGAGATTAGCATATTCAGCAATACTTCAGTATATCATTGTATTTATACTTTTGATCTTCCCTCTAAGTGTCCATATTATTTTCCTTGTCTCATTCTTCTTTCTATGTATTTTTGTCTAATGACTTTGCCAGATTATCACTCTATTCCTAAAACGCCTGCATGAATTGACAGATCTTGCTTTTACTTTTACATTTTTGGCTAATATGTTGAATGTCCTACAAATACTAGCAAACATAACGGACACACACAATGCTGGAGAACATTTTATCAATCTTGTTTTCCATTGCTCCTCTCCTTCTCAATGGTCTGGTCAGCCTTACTGTAATAACAAGCTCCAGGTTCAGTGAGAGACCCTTGTCATATG
This sequence comes from Mastomys natalensis, assembly GCA_021653895.1. Taxonomy (NCBI): domain Eukaryota; kingdom Metazoa; phylum Chordata; class Mammalia; order Rodentia; family Muridae; genus Mastomys; species Mastomys natalensis. Next base: position 232,609 of record JAJTUV010000802.1, read on the forward strand.
TAAGGCGGGCAGAGATAAAGCTCAATTTTCTTGCAGGGGCAATTATACTACATGTGCACAGAGATATAATGCAATAATAAAAATGTTTATAACACATTAATTCTATGTCTTTAAGTTGCTATATATATTAATATAGACTTTGACTGATAACATTTTTTATTCAGTTTGGGTTAGTTTGTATTAATCAGGTTGACACTGACTTTTATTTTTTTAATGTGAAAGGGCTGGACTTGGAATAAGCTTCCCTGTGGGAAATAGCATGTCTTGATCTCACCATGTCTCTCCTCTAATTCTCATTAACTTGCCAATGGGATTGGGAGAAAGGGACCACTAAACATCCAAGTTTGTCTCTTTCAGTGACTATGAAACGGATGGATGTATAGAGAAGGAACTTACTAGAATGACATTCACTTAATCTTTTCATCAAACAAGGTAGTGAAAAATTGCTTTGATTTTTACCTTATACTGTCAGTTTTATAGACTCAGGATTTATGATATAGACACAATAACAACAAAACTTGTTGCTTATGATTCATTATATTCTCAGACTTTTTACTCAAGTGTTTTGTAAAACATAAAACAAACCAAGTCCAGGATATAGATTGAACCTAATTGTAACCTGCTTTGATTTGATCGGTCTAGAAATCTAGAGGGCTATCAAATTTAAAGAGAGATAGAGAGAGAAGAAAAAAGAAAAACAAACAAACAAAACCATTGAATAAGACCTATAGGCATACATTTTTTGCAACCTACTTTTAATAAGGGTTCAACCTCTCCTCTAGCTCACCACCCAGCAAAGGTAGTGGAAAAGTTATTAGTATATGAGGGAAATGGACCTGTTCCAAATAGTTCTTTCGGGAGAAGCTCAATCTCCTTCCTTAGCAGTTCAGTCTATAGCAAACACAAAACATGATTCAGTAGCTTTCAGACCATTCCTCTACTCAGGCAGACACCAGACATGAACCAGCAGCTGTAGTTCAATCCTGAAGGCTCAACAGCTGGAGTGAGGTGAGATCGTGGATGCAGCAAGCTCCAGCAGGAACTTTATGAGGAATTCTTGGGCAAGTGTCTCTCAATGGCAGCATTACCACAAGTTAAGCTCAACAACACTATGGAAGACAAACCAATACATGTGTGTTATTAGTGAAGAATAGCAATATGGGGCAAAGTGAACCAATACTCAGTGTTTGTCTCCCACTATCTGTGGGTTCATATTTATACTCCTTCATCATGGGTCCTTTCATGTGTTTGCTATATCAAAACATCTTTTCACCTGTGTCTACTTCAGGAAAACATTCACAAGTTTGCTTTAGCAAGATATCCTTTCACCTCTGTGCCCCACAAAACATCATTTGACATAATTAACTTTTCAAAATTTCTCTTTCAAAGACTCACTAGCGTATGGTTGTGGGAAAGATGAAGTGAACATTTAATCTGGAGACATTAGTATTTTAAGATAAATGATAGACAGAAAGAAAGAAAGAAAGAATAGATAGATAAACAGACAGATAGAGCAATACCTACTGTAGCAATTTATGTTCATGTTGTTATACTAAATATTCCTGTTCTATTTAGGTAATAAGACAGGTGACAAGAGATAGAGCCTTTGATCTCTCTACAGTAAAGAATATAATGAGTTGTGAATGTTCTAGAAACAAAGACCTGAATGCAGAGCTGTGTAACCTTGTGGGGTAGTGGGCTGTGAGAAGCAGCTGGGTTCTTGGGTGAGCTGGCTTTGAACTCTGGAGACGCTCAGGGACGGTAGGAGTATGAATCAGGAGCTTGTCCCCCTCATCCCTTAGGCTGCTGTCGATCCAGCCCATACACCCTTCTTGGCCCTTCTGGGACCTCTGAGAGGTGTCTGAGAGCCCAAGGGCCTGAGACCAGTCAGTTCCCAGCTACCTCCTGGCCCAGGAATCCTCAACCCAAGAGCTCTGGCTCCCCTCGGGGATCCAGACTGTGTTCTCTGCACCCCGGAGCTGAGTCCTGTGGCTTCTCACAGCCTAATGTCCGCTGTGTGGAGAGAACATGGACAAATCCCATGCCTCTGCCATAATTCAACCCAGAGGACCCACGCCCATGCTCATGCTACAACCCAACATAACCTGACATTCTCTATAGTCAGCCTACTCATTAAGGAAGAGACAACTAACTATATAAGATCATAAAACAATAATTTATGGAAAATTAGTATGAGTTAAATAAATAGACATGACTAACCATTTGGAATCATAGCAACAATCCTCCAAGAGATTATAAAACAATTTCAATTCATTCTGATGCACAGTCAGTGTAATTTGGATGAGCTAATATGTATATTACTTCATATTGTGTTCTAATTTATTTTCCATTGGTGTGACTGGTAACACCCACCCCGACAAAAAGAAACTTAAGGAAAGTTTTTATTTGAATTCAAATCAGAAACCTGTAAGGAGAACTGAAGGAAGGAAAACCTTCAATTGAGATTTTCTTTTCAAATATGCCTGGATTTGTGTCAAGTGGACAATAAAACTAATTATGTTACATGATTTAATTATCAAATGTCTCTAAAGGTTCGTGCCTTAATGGTTTAACCTTCTGCTTGGTGATGCTATATTTAGAAATATTGGAAACTTCAGTAGGAGGTTCTTGTTGGGAGAACTTGGTGACTATGGTATGATCTCAAAATGTAATGCCATGACCCTGAACCACTCTCAGTCTTCTTCCTCTTCTTTTCATCCTCCTGTTTCTTCTCTTCTCTTTCTTCTCCTTTCTTTCTGATTAACACAAGGTGAGATATTTGCTTTACAAAGTCTTTAAATCATGGCAACCTAGAAACAATGCAGTCAAGTCAATTATACACTAAAACTTCCAAAAATTTGAATCAAAATTTAAAAAAAAAAATAGACAATAAAACAAAAAGAAAAAGGAACCTTTTCAACATTTAACTTGTTTCTCTCAAGTATTTGGTTGTATTGACAAAAAGTCTGAGCAATGGGTATAACATGAGGCTTATCTCATATTCACAGATGTGCACATGCATGTGAAAGTCCTTGAAGTCCTTGCTAGTTGAAACAACATAAACATTACATTGAAATAAAAAGAACTTTCTAGAACATGAGAAAGCATCTCTAAAATAATCAAACAAACAAACACAAACATTAAAAAGGACCCAATGAAGTGTAACTTTTTCTAACATTAAGGTTAAATCACAAAGGGTGGAAATCCAAGTATAAGATTCTCTAGAAGAAAACAGGTAAACAGTTCATGATATTGTTCTTGACAAGTGATTTCTTAAACAAAACACATGAACACAGAAGCAACACAAATATCACATATATTGGAATGTACTATTATAAACTCTTATGAATTGTGGGGAACTAAGAAAGTGAACATGTGATCTTAAAAGAGAGGACTTATATGTCATAGATTGGTTAAGGGATTGTAATAAGAACTTATAAATAGCTCCTATAACAATAACAAAAATCAGGAAATAGTTTTACAAGCATATCATTGTAATCACAGAATTGACCTCAAAGTCCATTTCAAATACAAAAATCTGATGGCACTAATTATCAGGATAATGTGAGTTAGAATTACCAGATAGTATCTTTCCTTTATTATTATGATAAAATATTTGAATCATAGTGACTTCTTATAAAATATGAAAGTTTATTTACATACACTTTGGGGGATGTGAAGATTATAGTTCAAGGTGGCAACAGGTTTCACTGGTGAGAGCTACTCCCTCAAAAATGAAGGGTAGACTTCGTTTTCCCATCACAAAATTTGGAATGAAAAAGAAAGAAACAACCTCATGAAACCTCCTTTAGAAGATTAAGAGAAGGTACTCTCATGACCTAATTAGATCCCCAAAGTCCCATTTCTTATGCTTAATGTTTCAATACCTGAATAGAGGGGAACATGTTCAAACCATAGCAGCTATAAAGGGGAAATAATTTTTATCAGTGCTTTCTCTTTTAATAAAAGATGGAGAAAAGAAACAAAGAATGGTTCTTATAACTAGAAGAAAATCGTCTCGTTTTCAATGGTCTAGTTGGTGATCCATCAACAACTACTGATATAAAATTCTAATGGTATAAAATTCAAGAACAATTTAAGGTAAAGAAAAAAATGACTCATCTATTTTTATGATCAGTACTTGATTAGTTTAAGAACACAGTGCTTGCTGCAAAGCTTGTTTTCTCTTTAGCATATTATTTGACCAAAGTCTGATTTCTCTCAATATTATCTGAGTAACTTGATTTGCAGGTACCTCATTTGAGTAATGAGCATCATGTCTTCACAGTAAAGGTTATTAAAAACAATAAGCTTTGCGTAGTACAGAATCTTTAAAATGCTTTGGCCACTTTGGACAAATTTAAGATGCATGTCACACTTGTGGTTCTTTTTGTCAATGAATCATGATATACGTATTTTCAACACACAATAAAAACTAATTTATGCATCACAAAAGGGAATAATTTTCTCTTTTTACTTCCCTAGTATATCTTTAATAATGTTTTACATGTGATTTAAAAATTATTAACTTTTTACCCTGGTTCTGCCCATTAATTGGCTATAACAACTAAATCTAGGACATGTCAAGGTTAAGTCTGCCACAGAGATATAGAAATGGAATAACAAATGTGACAGCAGGAATTGTACATGATATGCCCTTTCTACTCAATCATGTGTAGCATGTCACTTCCTGTCCAACTTATCATGAGGGCTATTGAATGTATTTGACAGGACATATATTTGACTGTTAGAATGATGGACGTCTCCGAATGTGTAGACCTGGCTTGATGGGAGAGGATTATGAATGTGTGGCACTGAGGGCAGGTCCCCAACAGTGAAAAGTGGATTTTTTACCTGACTCTGCACCGTGGTTCTGTGATATTTGCCCTGTTATGACGGCTGACAGTTTACATGCGTTTTAGCTTTGGCAATCAGTCAATCTGCTCTGATAGGTAATTGCCAGCAGGGACCTAATTTTTCTACCTCAGTTGTCACATGTGTCTCTAATATTCTTATTCACCGTTAACAAGATTGACAATGTTGTTTCAGTCAAGGATGGGAAAAGTGAAGGCTCTCTCTTCCTGGAAAGACACAACCATACAGCTGCTTATATAAATAGCCCACAAGGCATTATAAGGTATTGAAAGTTAAAACAAATGACAATGTCCAATGTCACATTTGCGCATTAGTCAGTGGGACATCATTGACAGAATATTATATTGATGTATAAGAAGCCATTTAGATTTGGGAAGCAGAAAGCCTTGGAGCCCTATTAAGCACAGCTATTTGATAAACTTTGTGTAAGTTATAATCTTAAAAATATGCAAACCTGTGTTAAAGGAAAGAATTGTACTTCTTTATAATAAAATATAAACCTGGTGTCAATTAAGTCTGGAAACTATGTGAGTATTACAAATTTGAAAAATCCAAATTACTAAATGATTCCATCACACACACACACATACACACACACTCCATATTTTTCTAAGTCTTTTGTTAATATTTGATTTTGCTTTTGAAATAGGATCTCGCTGTAGGGCCCTGGCTGGCCCGGCACTCACTGTATAGCCCAGGCTAGCCTAGAACTTACTATATAGCCTAGGTTAGCCTCAGACTTCCAGCAATATTCTTACTTCAGCTTCCCAAGCTCAGGGATTACAGGTGGGATAAACCACCCCCACTCTCCACATCCTATTTTTAGGTTATTTCTCAGTGTGCACTCCACTTTCTTCAAGATTTGGCCCTACTGATTTCCCTTCTTGTGTTCTTGCAATGGAGTTCTCCTGGTACCCTATTACCATCAAATTTAGAAATATTCAAGGTTCTGTCCATTCTTTTTAAAAAAAAATCCAATTTTTGCATCTCATCACAAATTGCAGCTCTCTGTGGTTACACAGTATTTCTAAGTATTTGCATTTGAACTGTTGTGATCTGAATAGCATTGTAGAAAGGCCATCTGTTCTGGTGATTGATCAATTTGTATAGCCAATGTAATGTTTGCTTCTTCTACTTTTAAGTGTTTAAATGTTTTAGTTTAATCATTTTCAATTTTCATCTTATTTTAAATATGTTTTGTTCTGCATGTTTTAAACAATTGTTTTTATTTATGTGGATGTTTTTGTGTGTATGCAGATGTGTGTGTGTGTGTGTGTGTGTGTGTGTGTGTGTGTGTGTGTGTGTGTAGTTGAATTTAGAGCCCAGAAGATTTGGAGCTGGAGTTTTAGGCAGCTTTGAGCCTCAACATGGATGCTGAGAACCAAACTTGGGTCCTCTGCAAGAGCAGCAAAACATTCTCACTGCTGAGCCATCTTTCTATTTGTTACCAAGAATCTGTACTGATAATATTTATGAACTCAGATCTTGTGCTTTTGTGTTACTTATTTAATTAAATGCCTGCTTCATTTAGTACTTTTCTTTCATAATGAAAATATTCACTGCTGCTATACTTTTCTGATTTTATCATTAGCTACATCTCACATCCTTTGATATATAATCTTATCATTTTTTTCTATAAAGCCCATAATTGCAGTTTTGATTTCTATTTGAACCAAAAGTCAGTGAAGATAATGTTTTTAGCTTGCAAATACTTTGATTATTTTGCTTATTTATAATTAATTTTTGGAATTATTTTACAAAATCTGTGTACTGTGATATTTATGAGGCAACCTTTCTTAACTAACTTAAAAACCATTCTCAAATATTTAAAAAAAGTTATATTCTATCTTGACTTAAAAAATGGTTATTAAATCTAAATATTCATTTAAAATATTTTTTATGTTTAATTCATTTGTGTGTGTGTGTGTGTGTGTGTGTGTGTGTGTGACTGTATGAAGGTTTGTGCACATAGACATACAGACACAAAGAGAGGGCATCAATTACCTGGAGCTCAAGCAGTTTTGAGTCTCCAGACATCCTGTGTGCTAGGAACAGAACTCAGGTTTCCAGCATGAGCTGTAAATATATGCTCTTAACTGTTGATTCATATCTCCAAACCCTTGTTTATATCTTTGTGTTTGCATGCAAATGTGGATGTATATTTTGTAATTTCCTAGTCTAATGGTGTTAAATAAAAGCTTTCCTAGGAAACTCAGGTTGTGGCCTTACTGTCTCACATTTAATGTTAAGTTCTAATTGTATTCATTCTTATGTTTCAGCATGTCTATTCTAGAATGACATTTCAATATGAAATAAAGACACTGTGTCCATATCTATAATAGTGACATCTTCAAGTATACTCTGGGAGAAACAAAATTCTATTTTAATCAGACTCCATGAGACCTTAATATCTACACAGAATTGATACATCTGCTATCAAAATAATGTTTTCACAGATTAGCATGTGGTTAATGAAGAATTTCTTCAAAATTTAGTTTTTTTTTCTCCACTACCTACATATTTCTAAGGTTAAGTGATATAAGACAACATTGCTTAATGATTCCTCTGGTGACCCTATATTTTAAGTTGCAAGCAAGTCAGTAGCATAGGAGTGGTATTAGTTGTGAAAGCCATTCCTGCTTGGGGTAAGAAGTTATAATTTATGGATACATATCAGTGACTGGGAAACACATAATATGTAATATGTACTCAATTCTCTTTCCTTCCTCCCTTAAGACTCCTTCTGCTATTCTCACGATTCTTGTTTTAGTTTTGGCACATACTCACATTCAAAACATAGACCCACACATAAACATACTTGCCACTCAGATACACAGGCATGGACACCCCCCCACACACACATACACATACACACACATACACACTGGAAGAGAGAGAGAGAGAGAAAGAGAGAGAGAGAGAGAGAGAGAGGAGAGAGAGAGAGGAGAGAGAGAAGAGGGAGGGAGGAGGGAGGAGGGAGGGAGGGAGGGAGGGAGAGAGAGAGAGAGAGAGAGGATTTTAAATCTAAGTTCTACATACAAAAGGAACTTGTCATTTTCCTTTTCTGGCTTATTTATATTGTTGTAGACACCATGATATCCAGTTCCATTCATGTTCTTGCAAATGTTCTCACTTCAGTTTTCATTGCAGTTGTGTAAATAAAATTCCATTGTGTATAAAATCACATTTTCTTCTTCAACATAGATCTTGGCCAATGTTTGAAATTTTCTAGAGCTCTAACCTTATGTGGTCACACTGTTAGAATGCTGCCTAGATGACTCCATGAAAATGAAGGACCCCAAACTTTTTATTCTAGTTAGATTTTTTGCACAGTCATTCCCCTTTCATTCACAAAAAAATCAACATATTGTTATATGTATATTTGATTCCAAGAACTTTTCTCTCCCAAGCTTTACCTTTGTATTTTCTTCTTTTGTAATGATAATGGACCCAGTTCTTTGATCTGTTTCTTTTAGTTGCAACTCTTATGTTTTAAGCTTGATTTTCATCAATGTGGACTGTTTCCTCCTGTCTCACACTGAAAGCCAAAGTCAAGCAATAGTGAAGGGGATACCTTTTATACTTTAAAATCATCATAAGAAGAAATAAACAGAGTATAGAATCTTTGCAGCTTCCATTTACCTAATGAAGCAGCTATTCTCACAGTTCTAGAGGTATGGGGGAGGGGAGAAGGTTGGAGTGGCAAGGCACCCTGCAGGAAACTCTTGCATGTTTGCTGAGTTAGCCAGAATGAGTTAAGATCAAACACAACTGACAGCATAAAAGAACCTTCCCCCCAACTCCCCCTTAAATAAAACTTCTGCTTATCCTTAAGCACTGCTTCCTCTCACAAAGCTCTTCCCAAGGGAGCAGTTATCTTTGGGTGCCCTGTAGAAATAGAGTCAATTCAGGAGACTTGCTTCAGTTGAGTGGCCACTAGTTCTTTACTATGAACAATTTTGCCAAAAACGAGACATTTGTGGGTTCCAAGTTGATCTTCATGGTAGAGGTCAATAATATTGTTCCAATATTCTACCAGGTGGGGAATAATTGCCTGTAACAACAACAGAAACAACAACAAAAATAACAACAACAAAAACAACAATTATATAGCTCATAAAGTCTTGGTGACAAGTTTTTAAATTCCACTTTAATTGAAAAAAAAAAAGAGTAAAGTTGGAGAAACTTCAAGGCAGTCAAATTTGAGTGGCCTCTTCAATCATATTTTTGTTTATGTTCCAGAGAAATTCACATCACCAGATTAGTTACTTAAGGAAAACAAATAAATGGAGGATCATGAGTAGGCTGCTATTACCCTGTATGCAAATACACAGTTGAGGTTTACATTCATCTGTGCTTCCTAGGAAGCATGAGTCAGACAGAAAGAAAACACTTTTGGTAGCTCAGACAAGTGGGATCACCCTTCTTCAAAGTAGATCATTTACCTTCAGGTGGCTTGGTACCAACATGGAGGAGCTCAGATGGAGGAACTCAGGGCCATTCATACTGGAATTAATCATCTACAAACCTTTCCTCTGAAGGAGAAATTATTGTTATTAAGCTGGCATGAGCAACCCTTCCCTTAGTTCATGAATAGATGTGATTAGATGTGATTTTTATTTACTGAGGCTATTTCCTGTACAACATCTGGAGAGATAGCTCATTGTAAGCCCATCAACAACTCTTGTGTGCTTTTTTTGCATAATTTATTTATCTTATTCACATTACATCCCAATTACAGCCCTCCCCACCTTCCCCCTCCCAATCCTGCCCTTACAAATCCTCCCCCAATACTCCTACCCTTCTCCTCAGTCCCTGCATGCTCTTTGGTTGGTGGTTCAAGCTCTGTGAACCCCCATGGGCCCAGGTTAATAGACTCTGTAGGTCTCCTTGCAGTATCCTTGACCCCTCTGGCTTGTTCAGTTTTGTCTCCCACTCTTCCACAAGACTCTCTGAGCTCCACCTCATGTTTGGCTGTGGGTCTCTGCTTATGTTTCCATCTGCTGCTGAATGAAGCCTCTCAGGAGACAGGTATGTTAGATTCCATATCTGTCAACATAGCAGAGTATCATTACAGTATCAACAGTGGACTCTCTCACATGGGATGCGTCTTAAGTTAGGGCAGTCATTGGTTGCCCATTCCATCTTTATGCCTGTACATCTTGTAGGCTGGAGCAATTTGGGGTTGAAGGTTTTGTGAATGGGTTGATGTCCCCTCCTCCTTCTACTGGAAGTCCTGCCTGGCTTCAGGAGGTGGCCAATTCAGTCTCTATATCTCCTGCTGGTAGAATCTCAACTAGGGTCATTCCCATAGACTACCATAGCCTCCCCCATCCAGGTCTCCAGCTGGTCCCATAGATCACCCCACATACCGATTTCTAGTCTCACTGGCAGCCTTCTCCAGTTCTTCCACTCCCAGCAACTCATTCCTATTCCTATATCCCTCTTTACCCCCTCTCCCACTCACTTCCCTCTCTCCATCCACTTCTGAAGACCATTTTGTTTCCCTTTCTGAGTGAAATTCAGTCCTCTCTTGTGTCCTTATTATTATCTAGTTTCTTTGGATCTGTGGATTGTAGCAGGATTATCTTGCAGTATATGGCTAATGTCCAATTATAAGTGAATCATACCATCTGTGTCTTTCTGGGTCTGTGATACGTCACTTAGGGTGATATTCCCAAGCATGCTTGAAGGTTAAAGAAGCAAGGACACTTGCCCCCAAAAAAGGAAAGCCTACACAGCATCCTAGTAAAATAGAAAACTTAGCCATTGCTCTGATTTGAGCCACCTGTAACTTTCATTTTATTATTAACATTTTATTACCTTTAAAGAACTAGTTTATTTAAATTGTGTGTGCATGCTTATATTTAGGTACATGTAATTGCAGAGACCCTCAAAGTCCTGAGATGTGTGTTAGAATCCCTGAAGCTTAAGTTTTGTGGGATCATGAGCTGCCTGAACTAGACATTAGGACAGAATCCAAGTGCTCTGGAAGAACAGTAAGCCCTGTGAACCACTGAGCCATCTCTCCAGCCTTTTGAACAGCCTTTTGCAAACCTTCTAGATTTGTATTCATTTACAAGACTATCATGGGATGCCTAATTCTCAGTCATTTATGAACCCTCCACAGCCACATTATGTGACAGTTACGTTTCAGTCTTTAGGAAGGAAACTAACGGAGGAGACTACTCAATTGCTCAGCAAGATATAGTTGCATTTAGCCATAAAGGCTTATCTAATAGATCAAGGAAGAACTTTAAATCACCTACCAGTTTCCTGAAATAATGAATATACTAATAAATATTAGTGTAGTTGATACATGGTAAATATTTTACAAGGAATTAATTGTTACTTGTCATAATCTTATGTATTCTGTTATGGGATAAATCACTTCAAAAGGTTAGTGTGAGCTGGGAGTAGTTTATGAATATTTGCAAATAATTTATCTCATATAATAGTCCATAAATAATTTGTGATTTATATGTTACCACATACTTGGGATATTCTATTTCCCATAAACTTCTGGATTCCTGGAAATTTATTGAAAGGCTACTGTGTTCTGAAGTGATACAGTCCAGCTTATTATAACTGCGAAGAATGGGGAAGGCTCAGTAGAGTTTGCCTATTTGTTATCATTTTGTTTTCTTGAGTTATTTAGATGGAGGGACTATTAATGCTGAGATTGCTGAATATCAATCATTGTGAGTAATTATATAAAATAAAATGAAGGCTATTTCAGAATAATGTATTTGTATTTTCAAAGGGCAAGGAGTTGGAAGGAGGATGAAGTGGAGCAAGTTCTAGGGAGAAGGAAGGAGAAAACTGGTATAAGATACAGTCACATTTCAGTGTCTCCATGTAAAAAAATTTCAAGGATATGAAAATTATTTCTGGAAAGAAGGTATTTTCTAGGAGAAAACTCAATGGTCTGTGTTCAAAATCACTTCAGAAAATTTCATTACAGTACAGCATAAAAGTTTCAAAGCAAAATAGAATTCTGCATGACTTCCCTCTTATTCACAACCAACTTGCATCTTCTGAAAGTATTTTTAATTTTCTTTTTAATGGTTTTATATATGTGTGTGTGTGTGTGTGGTGTGTGTGTGTGTGTGTGTGTGCCTAACCTGAGTCTATCTATGCCTGTCTGTAGATGTCAGAAGAAGGTTGCAATGTGGAACTGAACCTGGGATTGAACCAGAATCCTCTGGAAGAACTTCCACAATTATTAACCACCCTCTGCCCTGCAACTTGCTTCTTTATCGCATTATCTTAAACTTGTTCTGTCTAATTTTTTTTAAATAAATTGTCATCAGCAATAGTGCTTCTAAATGATAGCAATCTTTCTTGTGGATATCCAAGTTTTCATACACAAAAAATAATAATTTGGTGTATACTATTTAAACAGTACAGAAAATCCCAAACAAGCAAATGCCATCAGAGGAGATGTACATCACTAAGGTTTAGGCAGATATCTCCCAGTTTATGATTGTTTTAATGAATTGTTTGGCTCCTAATTTTATTTATTTTTCCCATGGGAAAGCTGGTCCTCCCCTGGGGCAAATGCTCTTTCACAGTCTGAGGTCACCTTAGAAAAAACTAGCAAATTATAAAGTGCAGTGTGTGATAGATTCTTTACTTTTGATATTTTTAGTTGCAATCTATATTTAGATATATTTTCATTACTATCAATTGTTTCCATATACCTTTATTTTACAAATATTTTTATTTATACTTTGAAAACATTTTCATGTGTACGATATATATTGATTATATCTATTTGTTACTGCCTTTCTCCAGCTGCTTCTGGAGCCCTCAACCCATCTCCAACTTGTATCCTCTATTTAAGAAATTATATTAATAACACTTGAATTCACTGAGTGCTATTTATATCGTCTGGGCACTGGCAACCTTCCAGGTCATCTCCCCAAAGGAGAGTGACTCTCTGTCCTCAAAAGCCATCAACTGACAACAGCTTCTCTCCTAGTAACCAACTGATAACAGCTTTTCCTCTAGTTAGCAAAGTAATAACATACACTTTACTGCTCTTTTTTTTCCTTATCTTATCTTACACTTTGCCTTTAATGTGTGATAATGCTCCACAAATTAGCATCATTAGTAGATGGAATTTGTAGAAATTGTGCCTTCAGTTTCCACCATTCTCATCTAGGAGGATCTCAAGACCAAATGCAGCTTTTGTTCCTTGAGGCTTTCTGTTGTTGTCCTTTATGGGTTTTGTTTTTTTTTGGTTTTGTTTTTCTTTGCTTTATCTTTGATTCTCAGATTCCTTTCTGGCCATCCTAAGTGAATTACCATTTATTGCATTTTTACAGTTGGTTACTGTTTTGTCCATAGAAGATCTTCCCAACCTTTGTTGTGTTGTTTTCATTGTTGTTATTCAGTGTATGCATTAATTTCTCTAAGTAATAGGTGGTTGATCATCTCAAAATACATACATCATATTTTCACAGTGGTAGCATGGCCGACATCTTGTGGAGGCCTTTCCTTCTCATTTCTCCATAGTTTACAGTATCTATCTCCTGTCACAGAGACCAAGTATCTGACATGATGGAGCAGAGAGGAATGAAGTGTTTACTTTCTTCACAGTTTAGGTGGTGTCCTAATTCTACGTCTGTTGTGTGATAAAATGATCTGACCAAGGCAACTTATAGGATATTGGCTTGTTTTGTCTTATAGGTCAAGAGTACTATCATCACAATGGGGAAGTCAGGAAAGCAGAAGCATTGGGTGACTGGTCACATTGCAACCACAATCAAGAAGCAGAGGGTGATAAATGTCTTGATTTATGCAGTCTAGGATTTCATCTCAAGGGATGGTGCCACCTACAGTAGACCGGTTTTCCCGCCTCAACCTAATCAAGATAATTCTATCCCTAAACTTACCCGGATACAAATTTCCCAGATGATTCTAGAACGCATTGAATTGACTATTGAATTTAACCATCACAGGGATACAGACTGTCATGCAGGGAAAGGCATGGTGGCAGGAGTGTGCAGGTGGGACCTTACAATTTTCATTTTTGGAGGAGAGAATAATGAGTTAATAGCAAGTGTTGATAGGCTATAAAATCAAGGTTTATCCTAGTGGCCTATTATCTCCAGAAAGGCTTAATCTCCTAAAGGTTTCCAAACAATATCAGTAACTGTAGACCAAGTGTTCAGATACACGAGTCTATGGGGAACATTTCACATTGAAACCACAACAATGAATATGACCATTAAAATGTTCTTAGATGTAACTCTCCTTCAAGGAGCAAATAATATGAAGCTGAGAACTCAGAAGCCACTGTCAGATTTAAGGAGACATGTAAATAGAAGGAAGTCATAAAAACACACAAAATTGAAAAGTCAAAAAGAGCCTCACAGTAAACCATTTTTTGACGCATCTGCTGCACTTCTGCTTTCGCACAGTTTACAAATTCCATGGAACAACGCACTCCCCAAAACTACCACACATGGAGAGATGTGATGCCCTTCTGTGAGCCATGTGACTGCTTTACCTGATGGATGCTGGCTGTGACTTTGTTCCTTCTTTCTATTCTTTTCATTATTCATGCATGCATGCATGTCTACATTGTGTTTGTGTAATCTCATGTACCACAGATAGCTTGTGGAGGACAGAGGATGACTTGGTATAAAGAAGGTTTCCTCCTTCCATATTTATGGAGATTCTAGGGCTCAAACTCAGGTCATCATGCTTGAGCAGCAAATATTATTACCTGTTGAACCATTTCACTGACCTCTGTTACTGACTTTCTTTATTCACAAATGAAGTACTATCATCTGTTGATTCTTTTGTAAAATAGGACAATATTACTCAAAATCAGCAGGTGTAACACAATGTGATTCTGCTTAGATATAGAAAGCTTAAAACACTGGGATAGACAGGAAAAGAGATGAAAGTGAGATTGTGTTTCCTGGAATAAGCCAGGAGCTAAAGGACAAATACAGCACGATTCTCATTTATCTGTGGAATCTAAACAGTGGGTCTCATAGCAGGTCAACACAAGACAGAGGCTGATAGACAATGGAAAGGGGAATTAGTTGGGAGGACAGAAAGCAGCTCACTAATGACATGACTACACAGAGAAGAAACAGGCTCTGATTTTCTTTCTTGCTTTTTATTGGCTCAGATACATTGTACTGGGTTCCAGACGGACATTTTCACGCAAGAGTGTAACCATTTTTAATATATCCACTTACCATTAGTCTCTTTTTTTCCTCAAGGCACTTTCGGTTCTAGCTTCATGTCATACATGCATTCACAATATATAGAGCTATAAGTGAGAAACGATGTGGGGCAGTGGACTGTGAGAGGAAGCCTGGTTCTCAGTTGAGCTAAAGGTTAAATCCCCGGAGACTCTGAAGGGACTCTAGGAGCTTTGCCTGCTCCTGACACCAGGCAGGGAACATACTGCTGGTAGGAAACAGAACAGCCCTTCAACTGTAGAAGTCAGTGTGGGACTTTGTGCAAGCCACAGACAGATTACCATATCACCAAATGTTCAACTCCTGAATGTTTATCAAAGGTTTCAACATCATCTCATCACACAGATGCCTGCACAGCAATACTCACATCAATATTCACAAGAGTTAAGCAGTGGAACCAACTTAGGTGTACAGTAAAAATGGGATGGATAAATACAGTCTGGTATAGGTGCAGGTTAGAATGACATATGTCATTTGTAAGGAAATGGATGTAACTCAAGTTCATTAAGCAAGTAAGTCAGACTCAGAAATACAAATATTAGATGTTTTCTTGTTGGGTTGTGGATCTCAAGCCTGCTGCGCCACAGGGCACTACCCCTTGGGGAGACGGAACTTGGAGAGTTTGACCGTGCTTATCCCATGCCACCCTGGACAGGATGATGCTGGGCTGTAAGGGAGCAGCAGGCACCTCTCTGGGGATAGAAAAGCAGTCTGAGGAGTGGGAAAGCCGAGCTGGTTTGGGGGTCCCCGGGTTCTCAGGCTCTTGGACATCCAGGTGCCACTGGGAGAAGAGCAGAGAAAGAAGTCAGAGGGCCATTGGCTGTGTCTAGCTGGGGAGGGGGATGTCGTGAGGAAACTCCGGCTCCTCCAGGAGAGAGTCCTTGGCTTGACGGGTGGCAGGCTTGGTGGCAGTTGTGTCTGGGAATGCAGAGAGGTCTTCTACAGGAGACTAGATTGTGGCTCTGTAGGTGAAAGCCTTCTGCATTGCTCTCCACTGTGAATCAAGATGAAAACAGTCTGTGGTTTCGAGCCATTTATTGTCATGATAGAAAATGGGTGTGTAAAACCATACCCCACTTCTCAGGGTGGATTTAAGATTAAATACCTTTTGCAGGGCCTCTAGGTACCACATTAGCATGGAGATCTCTGTTTTGAGACTATGTGACCTGTGGTCTTTTCTTATTGTCTTGGTCTGAGATGTTAGGGATGCCTCATCTCCATGTGGAAGGGTTTGAAGAATTGCCCTATGTGACTGATGGCCACAAATCTATGGGGACAGGGTGGGGAAGGAGGTGCTGCGACTACCAGCGGTATGTTTCCTTTTCTATGCATCTATGCAACGTTGGTTGTTTTCTTAATGCTTGCTCTTCTAATTGGTGTGAGAAGTAATCTCATTGTCATTTAATTTATAGTTTTCTGAAACCTAGATTTGGTTTTCTATAGCCTAGTAGGTAGCTGTTGTTTACTGAATGGTATGACACATTTTGAAATTACTAGAAATTTCCCAACACATGAATATGACTAATGTCTGAAGAGATAGAAGTGTTTATAGCCTTGATTTCATTTGTATGAGCTTCATGCACACATCATATTTTAAAATGTAGCTTTGAAAGATTGATATGCTATTTCTCAATAATAATTTTGTTAATTTGAACTTAATTTGCTTTGCAAAGAAAATACATAGACTGAACTAAAACATATTCAATCTATTCACTCATACATTTATGCATTCAACAGAGCCAGGTTAGATGTTGGTGATATAATTCTAAACAGAAATATTCTTCATCTTCACAAAAATTAGAGTTCAGAAATGAAAAAATAAAACTTCTCAAATCCCCTACATAATTCATAAAGACTATAAATAAATATTTATTTATAAACAGTGAGATATTGCCAAACAAAGAGTTTGTGAGAAAAATACCCATAGGCTTACAGATATAAGTAAGATTGAGTCCACCCTATGGAAACTGAAGTTTTTAATATCTATTTAATGCATGTATGTAACAAAATATATTCTAGGTAAAGGTCTAATATTTATCTCATCATTTCTGTTTGTTCTAATATTTTAAGACTATAAAACTTTGCTGAATAGGAACTTTTTGACAGAACCAGCAGAAAGAAAGATTTCTATCTGAAATCTACCCACCCTAACATTACAAACTCTATTTTGTTTCCAGACTCCATCTTATGTTGAGCTTGCCCTCAGGCTAAACTCAGGAACTGGAAAAAAAACAAACAAACAAACAAAAAAAAAAAACAAAACCAAAACAAAACAACCCCACAACTTGTTCAGGAACCATGACACCCCCTAGAAACAGCCACAACTTTCCTAATAATGATTACTTAGCACTTAGTGACAGTCAATTGGCTATTAGGAGGAAAATACCTAATGTTCCAGAGTCTCAAAGTAGATTGCTCAAGTTAGCCACAATTGTCCATAACAAGCTGAAATCATTACTAGCCAATAAAAATGTGCCAAGATGTAATTTCTTAAATGTTAACCAATCATGTAGCTGCCAAGTTGGAAATCGTCTCATTTGTCTGAAAACAATAAAAAGACAAGATTATACTAGCTGGGACCTTCCACACCGATACACTGTGTTGGATAGGTTGGATGGTCTGAGCTCAAGCTTGAATAAAGACTCTGCTTTTGCATGTGAGTTGAACTAAGAGGTCTTTAGTGGTCTATGGGGACCCTGTAATCTGAGCATAACACTATCCAAGTGTTTTTAATTTTAACTTTTTATTGCATTTATGTTTTTTTGTGTGTATGTGCACTTATCTTTTTGCTTATTTCTGTGATTTGAACAGGGTCATATGTATAGCATGACATCCTTGTTTAGGTCAGAAGACAACAATTTGGAATCCTTCTCTCCTATCATGAGGTTCTCTGAAGACTACATGCCAGATGTGGTGGCGGGCACCTTGACCTTCTGATCCATCTTGCTAGCCCCAGTCTCATTCTTTTAAAAGCAAAAATCTCAACAAATTAGGTGTCCATATAAATGTAAAAAGAATTCATTTGTATATACAGAATATTGGCTAGATATTGTGGTCCACACCTTTAATTCTGGTACTATGGAGATAGATACAAGAGAATCATGAGTTAAAGGCCAGCCTATGCTATGTATTATAAGAATATTGTGTAATACCATGTTATACTATACTATACTATACTATACTATACTATACTATACTATACTATAGCAAAATACCATCTCAATAATAATAATAATGATAAAGGAATGATAACACCAGAGCTGTAGTAATTCATGTGAACTTAAAAATATGATTCTTTTGTTTGTTCTTTGAATTTATCTCTTGACCTTTGCCACATCCTACCCTGTCCCTCTTCCTCCTTCTCTGTATGATCTTTCAGCCACATTAACGTGAACTTTGTTAACTGTTCCTCCTGTTCCTATCACCTCCCAAAACTCCAGTGTTGCGACATTTCCTTTCACTCACTCCTGGGTTTAAATAGAAGAGTACCAATTTTAGCTTTGAAATTCAGTCTGGGTTTTGTTTTGGGTTCTTTGTTTTTAGAACAAGCTAGAGTGAAAGCACAGAGAAAAGAAAGAGAAATTCTGTTACCAACAGGGTGACAAGGTGGTGCCACACCTCAAGCTCCTGCTCTCAGTCCACACTAAAGAAACATTCCAAGCTCTTGCAGTGCCCAGAACTTAGAAACAATACATATGTAATTCATTTAGCTGTCATGGCTATCCACTTGGCTGACTTTCTTAATAATTAGAAAATTGTTTAGGTGGGAGAACATCTCAGATCATGTTCTGGTCCACAGGAAATGTCCCCATTGTTTTTCGTTAGCAGATTAAGAATGGTTGTAGTCATTCTCATAATGCTGTAACCATTTTCTACCAATAATATATGTGCATACAGAAGCCTATGTATATAGAAGCTGATATTTGATGCAACACTACCGCAATTGTATATTTTGTGTAGACTTCAATGTTGAGGGGACTTTGTTTTTCATATTTGACCAGTTTTATCTGAGTAAGTGCTAAGCCAGATCTGTCACAGCAATCTGGATATTGTTGTACACTGGGACCTCCAGATCCACTAACACACAGGCTCACTTTTCTCAGAACGCTGACAGGAGTCTGTCACTGCACCTTGAGTAACATAGATGTTTTGTATTTGCCTCATTCTGGAAAGATCAGCAGGTTAGCTGATACTTGAATCAAAGTCATTTCATCCACTATGTTTTCTTATTAGTATCCCTGTTCCTTGGAATTTTGAGAGTATCAGGATCTGGATGGATATTCAGACACCATTTCACTGCCCAGTCTTCTTTATATAATGCTATATATTTAGACTGCAGAACAAAGCAGTTTGAATGGCAGTACCTTAATTGCAAACTATCAGATCATCACTTGTAGCAAGTGGACAAGCATCTAAAGGATTTCAGATCAATATCATGTGCTCTTTCAAGACAGCCCCATTCATATAGCCAGTCCTGCTATGGAAGTCTGGCAAGGCCTTGGTAGGGACAGAATGACAGGATTCCTGCCCCTGGGACAGGGCTAGCAGTTTCGGGCCTTCACAAGTGTGGCTGTTGTGGGCATAAGACTTGTTTGTATAATAGTGTTCATATTTTCAAATACCTCCAAGGAATGTCCTCCCTGTTAATGTTAATGACTCCATGATAATCGGAGACAGCACGAGTTCAGGTGAAGGTGTGGCTAATGTCTAAGCAAAATGGTGGACACTGGGACCTTCAGGACAGCCCTTAAGGCTATGGAAAAGAACTCTAACAACCTGAGTTCAAAAACATACAGTTTCTCAACTATGCAAAATATAAGGATGTAATATGAATTATATGAGGGACTTCATGGATCAAAAGGAATAGAGGCAGTTATACTATGAGCTAACTTGTTGGAAAGATACTAGGAAGGAGACAAAGAGATTTAGGGAGCGGTGTTTGCAGGAGGTCCCATTCAGCTAAGTTTGTTTGTTAGTTTGTTTATTCTTACAAAGGCAGACAGATTCCTGAATGCAGGGCTGGCCTGGAACAGAGCAAGGTTAGGCCCTGTTTTAGTAGAAATGGTGATTTCAGGACTGGGTCCCGTGAAGCTAGTTTAGCATCTAAACTAGTTTTAGCTAGTTTAACAGAGACAGGCAGGTCTCTGAATTGTTTTGCCCAGTTAAAAGAGAATGTGTGCTTGCTGCCTCCTAAGAACTAAGAGGCTTGTTTCCTGGTATGCTGATTCATAGGATAATCAAAGGGAACCTGGAATAAATAAATGAAGTGATATGTAAATTAAATGCTGGGCTTTTGGTATGCAAGCAAACCAAGGTAGCAGTTTTTTAGAATTTTTTCTAGCTAGAGCTGAGCTGTCTGAAGATCTCTGGAGAGCAAAAACAGCTCTTCAAGAATTTTTCTCTAATAAGATTTCTGATTTTGGTCTGAAAATTCATGGAGAATGAACACAACTCTTTTAAATTTTTTCTGTCTTTTGATTTCGATTGGAAAATCTAAGAATTACTTTTAGAATTTTTCTAAGCTCATGAAAAATGACGACCAAGTTTGGGGGGGGGGTGGCTTCAGTCCTTCTTAGAAGAAGTAACAAAATACTCAAGGGAGTAAATATGGAGACAAAGTACAGGACAGAAACTGAAGAAGGGGCCGTTTGCAGACCATTCCACCGGGGTATCCATCCCATATGCAGTCACCAAAGGTAGACATTGATGTGGATGTCAGGAAGTACATGCTGACAGGAGCCTGATATAACTGTCTCCTTAGAGATCTGCAAGAGTCTGACATATTCAGAGGCAGATGCTCACAGCTAACTATTAAACTGATCATGGGGTTCCCAACAGAGAAGATAGAGTGAAGATTGAAGGAGTTGAGAGGATTCATGACACCATGAGGAAAGCAACAATATCAACCAACCAGAGCCCCCAGGGTCTAAACCACCAGCCTGGGAGCGCTTAGGGAGGGACCCATGGCTCCAGCTATATATGCAAGGGAGCTATTTATAAGTGGGAGAAGAGATCCTTGGTCCCATGAAGGCTGAACATCGTGGGGGGTGGTATTCGAGGGTGGGGAGGTGAGGTACTGGGGAGGGTGGGTGGGGGTACACCATCATAGAGGCAAGAGGAGTGGGGAAGGGATAGGGAGTTCCTAGGACGGAGGGGGGAAAAGGGGGTAAGGGGAAAACATATGAAATGTAAATAAAATTTCCAATAAAAAATAAAAGAAAAATTAAAACGAAAAAAATTTTTTCTAACAGGATTTCTGACCCTGTCGGAAGATCCAGAATTTTATTTTTATAACAGCTTTTCTGCCTTTGGTCAGAAAATCCATGAGCTATTCAGAGAGCTTTTAGAATTTTTACCTGCAGAGAGAGCTGTCTCCAGCAGAAAGCTACCTGTCTCAACCAGGGAGTTTTTAGAAAGCAAGAAAAAGCTGTTGAGAGAGAGAGAGAGACAGAGAGAGAGAGACAGAGAGAGAAAGAGAGAGAGAGAGGAGGGAGGGAGAGAGACGGGGGAGGGAGGGAGGGAAAGAGAGAGAGAAAGAGAGAGAGAGAGAGAGAGAGAGAGAGAGAGAGAGAGAGAGAGAGAGAGAACACAGAGAGAGAACACACACAGAGAGAGGAGAGAGCGCACTCTGGAAAGTTATTTTAGCAGAACATAGGCTGCGAGCTTGTAACATATGATTTGACTTCAAATCATTTGTTTTTGCTGTTTCCAAACACCCTTTCTCTCAGGAACCTCTCTCCAAGCTAAGGCTGGTCAATGGCAGAAGTAATTAGACATATTAATCACATGTGGCCAGTATGCATCAGGTCCTTTGTTAAGTATTTTAAATAACAACTTTATGAGATCACTCCAATGAATTAGACTCGGCACAGGGTTATCTGATACTTCTGTGCAACCATGTGTATCAGCTTGGTATGTGTTGGCAAATACGGTTCAATAAGTTTGCTTTAGTCTTATTGTTGTTGTGATAAAACACCTTGACCAAAGCAACTTTGAGGGAGAGAGGGTTTACTTAGCTCACACTTCCAGGTTACAGTCTGTCACTGGAGGGAAATCAAAGCAGATAGTCACATTCCCAGCCAAGAACCAAGTAAGTGTAATGGATGCCTGCTTGTTAGTGCATGGCCTGCTCCCTACATTTAAGCTGTCCAGGACTCCTTCCCAAGGAATGCTGCTGCCTTCATTGACCTGGGTCTTCACATACCAATTAACACATTCAAAACAATCTCCCATAAACAAACCAACCTGATTTGGAAGGTCCTTCATTGGAAGAATATCTTCCCTGCTGGCTCTACATTGTGTCAGATAGACAAGTCAAGCTGACATTGACAAAAGACCCACCATCCATCATTTGCTTTGAGCTCTACAGATAGAGCTGTTACTTCAAGGGTGAGCCTGTCTTGATCTCCAGGTAACAGCTAATGGCTTAGGATTTTAGTTGTGACAAGATGACCAGCAACATTCAAGGTGGTGACTGTCCCAACATTTTGAGTTCCTGAGCAGCTGTGATAAACAGGTGCTTTGCCAGAGTACAGTGAACATGGCACATGAACAAGAAGCACAACCCATGTCCATTGAAGCCATTGAAATTTGTCAGTTATTAGGCTCTGTGTGAATTTAGCCCTTTCAAGCTAATAGAAATTATCATGAACATGGAGGAGAACAAATAAGTAGGTAGAAAACAGACAACACCAAATCAATTATCAGTAGTCCTTGCACACTCATATGCATCTTGAATACTAATGAGCCAGCCATCTCTGCAAAGAGCAAGCTGCTCACTATCATTGGTGAATTTAAAGCCATATTGCTTTGATTATGACATTTACCATTTTCCTAGCTAACTGGCAGATGATGGACAAGCATGCTACTATGACTTAATTTCCCCTTTTAATATTCTATGAATGAAACAAATTTGATGAGGCAGGCTACTCCCTACTGTGCCCAGGCCCTTCTGGAATAATTTCTGTCTCTTGTCCTTTCTTGTCTGTCTTTTTCATCAAGAAAATAAAAATCCTACAAAACAGAATTAAGACTTCAGTCATTAGGTGTTCTTCGCCTGATTATAAGAGGGAGTAGTCAAAGTGCTGTCATCAATGGCTCGGTGAGTCCAATGCATTCTGAAAATCTTGCAAATCTCCCTAATATGCTACCCCAACTGTGGTCAATATGTCCAAGGTCACATGTGTACAAAGTAGTCCCCCTTGTTCCCAGAGGATTCCCTCTGAGGACCTCACTGTGATCTGTATACACTAATGAACTCTATGTGTAATGAACTCTATCTGTCTTCTGCTGTCTAGTTCATTCTAATAGTAGATCTTAGCAACCTGAGCATACACTCTTTTTTTTTTTTTTTTTTTTTTTTTGCAGTTTAGAACTTTTATTTTCTCTTAAGGAAAGTGCTTCACTGCTTCTCTTTGAAATAGTTGAACTCCCCTTCTCAGAATGACTAAATGATTGTCCCATTATTAAGTAAAATAATTGTCGGTGGAACAAAAACTGCAATATACCCAAAAATATGAAATTAAAGATGGCTGCTAAGTAATGAATTGATGGGGAGTTTTACAACATGAATGCACTAGGAACAAGGAAGAATTCATGTTCTCGACAGGATGTAACAAAACTACAAGATATAATGCGGTAGAGCCTATTGGGTAACTTAGAATATGAAATTGCATATTTTTAGATTTTTCTCTATTTTCTAAATTATAACAAGTGAACCTTGAAACCTTGGGAGCTACAGAATACTTTTTAAGACTTTCCCCCCTGTTAGTTTGTAAGGCAGTATAAAATGGGATTGCACTTCATTATATTATAGGAGGTATTTATATACTGTAAATCTCTCATTGTTTTAATACTTCGGAGGAGAATCAAGAGTTGCAACAACAAACAACAATAACAATCAGACAATATGTTCCAAATAAAACTATATAAGCAATAAAGATTTAGAAAACTAAAATAATTCTAAAGGTTAATCTACTTTTTGTATTCTGAGTGTTAATCTAAATCAATAATAAAAATGGTAAACACTGATTGGCTCTTCAATGTAAAATCTTGGGAAGTATTCTCTACCTTTGGAGAACTAGAACAACATGGAAGATGGAACATGGGTTAGCATGGTTTATGATGAGATCTATTTATTTATTTATTTATTTAGATTTTTTTGTCAGTTTGATACAGCTAGCTAGAGTCATCTGGGGAAGAAGAAACCTTTGTTAAGAAAACATCTCCATCAGATTGGCTGATAGGCAAGGGTGGGGGCCTTTTTTGGACTAATGACTAACATGAGGGGGCTCAGTCAGCTGTGGCTGCTGCTTTACCTGGATAGGTAGTCCTGAGGAATATAGGAAAGAAAGCTGAGGCTGAGCAAGCCATGGGGAGAAAACCAGTATACAGAATTTCTCTGGAGTCTTTGTCTCAGTTCCTCCCTCCAGATTCCTGATAAAAATTCCTTCCTTGATTTGTTCCATGTTGTAAATTCTTCAGTGAAATAAGCCCTTTTCTCCACAACTTGCTTTTGGTCAGTTTTATCACATCAATAGAAAGAAAACTAATGCAGGCACAATGGTATCTAAGACAACGTAAGATGCTTTTAAAAATATGTAAAAGTATAAAAATAAAATAACAATAAATTTGAACAGAAATATTTGAAAGTTTACAATACCTAAATGTATCTGTTTCCTCCCCAAATCATCATGATGTCTTTCAAATAACATTTACAAACCAACCATAATAACAGTTACAAAGGGTGATTATTCACAAGCAAAATTAAAGCTGGTTCAAATCTGCCACAGATAATTTAACATAACCGTACACTTTATGATGTGCTCAACCAGCACCTTGAAGAAATCATGTTTGGCCTGGTACTTACAGCGTTGAGATATATTTGAATCATTCTCTTTGGGGCGGGGTGGGGGAGTGGAGTGGGGAATGATTGAATCAAAGGGTTATAAAATATACTTAAAAAAGAAAATTATTTCAGCTATGTATCCACTGATCAATATTTCCCAAATTTCTACCCGTGAATTGGACCAAGGGGTATTTGAGCCAGCAGGAGTCAAATCCTCAGGGATCCAGCTGTGTTGGTTGTAAAGAGCCAATGACTTCAGATTGCTGGCTCATTAGCATAGACACAGGTAAATTATCCTGCTCAAAAATAAGAACAAGGGCCTTGCTAACAGACACATGCAAATTAAAGGCACACTCCAGGTAAAGCAACTGATCTCATCTTGATGAGATTTTACTAAACCACTTCTGTGGTTGCTGCAGAGGAACACTCTAGTGCCAAGACAAGGGTTCCCGTGACCTGGCTCTGCAGAGACATTCTTTTTAAGCATGTACTCCAAGAGGCTGAATGTGCTTTGAACTAGTATCACTGAGATTTGATAAAGAATAAAAACTGTCTTACAGAACTTAAGCAATTAAATGAAGAAAAACTGAATGTGACCTTGGATGCAAAGGTCATGCAGGGGTTTTGAAAGTAGAAAATTGGAAAAGATTGTGGTTGGAAAGAACATTTGAACATGACAGCCAGAGAGCCGTGGTAGTATTCACTTATCCTGCCTTTGCACAGTTGAGGCTGAGGAAGTGAGAACTCAAGGTTAGGGCCAGCCCAGCCTGGCTGCATAGGACACCTCTGTTCCAACAAAACCAAATAAATAATTAAAAAGAGTAGTATAACATTTCGGCAGTTTGAAAATATTTTCTGCTTGAAGAAATTTTCATGAGGTTCTGACCCTAATCCTAGACTCAGTTAAGTATTTTCTTGTGCCAATTAAATGTTAAGAAAGAGACCTTACTAAGTTAATTTACTGAGAATCATGCACTCTGTATTTGGTGATCCTCAACATCTGATCTGGCTTTTGATTCTCCAGTATCACCCATATAAGTTTAGATTATGCTCACTGAACAGAAATTCTCGTAGGTTAGCTTAGTGAGAAATGCTTACTTGTGTATCTCTTTATATATGTACATGTACAGTCATGCTGTAGCTGTCTTTGGCTACTTTGTGGGTTCTTCTTTCTTCTGCCCTTCTCCATTCCTTTTCTTCGGCCCTTTCAATCCCCTAACATCAGATAGGAGAGAAAAAAGGGTAGAAGAGAAAGGAAAAAGATACCTGAATAAAGTCAGGGAAAAGGGGCAACTTTATCATTTGACACTTTTAGGGGCATCCCGTTCTTTGGGGCAAGTTTGATCTTTGCCAATCAGGATATCTATTTTCTTCTTGTTGCTTCTTCTTTGAGCATAACTACATGACAAACTGTGAGCACCACCATCGTCAACAACCAATAACCAACCAACAATCCACACCACCTCTCTGGGCCCTAGCATGTATATACCCTCTAAAAAGTCCCCAGAATTTCAAACATCATACAATTGCAGAAACTATCTGTAGCTGTCAAAATCGTACCCTTGCTAGATCACCAGCCAAATCATAGTCAGCTGCTACGGATAATATGAAGCAGATCCATATCCCACACCTGGAAATTAAAATGAAAACACATTCTTATAATATTTCTGTGCATTTTTTTAAGAAACTAAAACCCCAAATTGCCAAAATTGCCACAATACCATACCATAAGCTCATACCTCTGTGTTTATGTGTAGTGGTATGTGTGTGTGTATGTATGTTGTGTGTGTGTGTGTGTGTGTGTGTGTTAATGAATGAATGCATATTCATACAGATCATAAATCAACCTTAGGTGTTATTCTGCAGAAGCTGTTGGCTCATTTCTCGGGAGTTGGGGTGGGAAGGGGTAGAAAAGGCCTCTTAATAGAACCTAGATTTAGATCAATTTCCTGCAAGCTTCAGAGACCTGCCTGTCTTTACCTCCATAGCATTAGGATTGCAAGTGTGTACCACCCACTACAAGGCTTCTGTTGTGGTTGTTTAGGAGTGCTAGGGATTGAACTCAGAGTCCTCATGCTTGCCTGGCAAGCATTTAGTAAAATGCTGACTAGGTCATCTCAACTGCTGCCCAATGCCGTGGTTTTGGTGTTCTGTTTTAGTTTTCTATATCTAGGTCCTGTCCTTGCTACTCAGCCATAAATTCCTACTTGATGTTGCATTCAGAGTTGTGTCCAGTTTCTCTCCCAACTTGTTAAACTCGGTGGCTTAGAACCACATTCTAATTACTAGCAGTATGAGCTATGCTCAGTCCGTGCATTTGTAGCCTTCTCTCTTCGATGTTAATCAGAGACAGGCACTCTCTTCCACTGTATGTACAGGAAAGAAAGAAGGGAGTACTTCCATTTCTTTTTGTTGCCCCAAAGTGCAGTGAACACTTCTCTCCTATTCAGCTTCAGAGTGATAAGAACTCAACCTTGAGACTTAGATCTACCTTTCAATGGGTCTGAGAAGGTGGCTAGCTTCCCAGTGTCCCAAATGAAGGAACTGTCATCCTGTGGAGGCATAACACAGCCCCTACTTTGAAGAATATATGAGAAGTCGGATGTTACCCAAAGCTTATTCACACATGTGCTTGCAAGTACTTGATTGGACTTTGGTCATCCATTGGACTTTTGGTATGGAGCTGTAATTTTTCACGTCTCTATAGAGAGTTAGGGCTGCATATGCCCATATGATAGGTTTTTAAGAATAGTTTTGGATTGATTCAACAAAACTGAAATTTTGCAAGGAGATGATTCTTAGGACCATGCACATGCTCATTCACTTGTTTTACTCAGCAGACCACCCCACCACCGCCATCGCCACCGCCACCACAACAACAACAACAGAACTAAGTTGTGATTTAACAAATATAAATTTACTCATAAATAATGGAGCAGGGTACTAAAGAAAATCACCCCTATAAAGGGAAAAAATAACTCAGGAAGTTATAGACTCCTTAATAACCATTAGAGATATGTCCATTATCTAGTTCTGCTGTCATAGAAATGTGTAAGATATGTCAAATTTTATGGGCATAAAGAGAGAAACAAATACATATTTGAAGTGTTTGATATATTTGAAGGTGATAGATATTAACATGGATACCACCTGACATACATTCACAGGCATGAAAGGGGTTCGTTAACACACAAATCGAAACATTCTCAAGACAATAGTCAGGATCCTATACTCCCAAATAAGGTAATGGGAGATCAGGACTTATAGAAGCTATCTAGGTGGTAGTGCTGGGACATGTCAAGACTGTAAGCAGGTAGGAAAAGCACCATAAGAAGGAGGCTTCAGGACTCCCTCTCAGCCTGCTGTAGTGTGGGACTGCAGGGGAAAGCAACATGTTGGGCTGAAAAGTGGTCTCCATCACATTAGAATGTAGTTAGACCCTGGTTCAAGGCAGCTCTGCCACAGCAGAACATGGTTCTTTCAATCTCTATCTAAGTAACATAATGTATCCTAACTGGAGCTAAAATATCTTTCTCCAAATGTTGTTTTTGGATACTAGATATACATATTATGGGGAAGAATATTCAATATAAATATCGTTGTAGAGAAATGGCTCAGAGGTAAGAGTGCTGGCTGCTCTTCCAGAGGTCCTGAGTTTAATTCCCAGCAACCATATGGAGGCTCATAACCATCTATAATGAGAAAAAATATTATGGGAGAAATGAACAGTGGATAGAAAATATTGTATATACTATATAATACTTTCAATTTTTTTGTGCTCTTAACATACATAGAAATTTTCATAAAAAAGACCTTCACCATTGTTTGAATACTATAGTAAAGTTACTCTTGTTTGGTTTCCAAAGCTCTGGCTCATCTTCTCCATATACACTTTCTGCTGAATCTAAAGTATGTTTATTTCAGCCTTGATAGTCATCGATGACCCCTATTTGGTGGTATTGTATAGTCTGTATTCCTAATGTTCATGTCTAAATTATTTGGCACAGTTGCCCATGGATGGCACAGTTTAGAGTCTAAGTGAATTCCAGCTTCAGATTGTACTAGATCTTTTACTCACTGCAGTCTCACTATATGAGTAATTCATGTTTTTTCTTAGCTCTGGCCTGATTTTTGCTCTTAGTGACCTTCCACGAAGTGCTTCTCCTTACCTCCATTCTGCTGGTCCTTCACTGTGGTCACACCTGTGGTATAAAATACAATTGCTGACCTCCTTATCTTCAAAATTTTCCTGGTATAGTGTAATCCGTGATAGAACAAAGGTGGGTGTCTGGAAGTTACTATTAGTCACTGAATAAAGATGCTTAGCTGAAATCTTATACCCTAAACAATATGTCCTGTTTGTTTGATTTTTGTATATAGGAAAATAAACTTGTTATACTTCTGCTGATATAGTAATTTGTATTTGAATCTGTATTTGAAAAGAAATGCTATATATTCTACTTGAAACTCCCTTTCATTAAAAATTCAGTTATTCACTTGATAATATTCACATACAATTACTAGCATTTGAATGTTCTTCTCTCCACACTAAAATTTCAAGGTGTAAATTTTATCATCAATCTTATCTTAGTGAGCCCCACCAGCTGCATAATAACCTACCAGCTGGATATTCACGGTGGTGCAGTAGTGGCACAAATGTCATGGTACTAACCAATCATTTTTCTATTCCATTTAGGGCTCATTCCACAAGATAAAAACCATGCCTCATTCTACATTCAGGATCAAGAACCTGTGGCTATTCAGGTGGGCCACAAGAAATAACCTACTTCTATATTTCTGTTAATCCATCAAAGTATTAAGTTGGCTCCTAATGACTTAGTGCATACCTCAAACATCATCAGAGAAGCATCGTTTTCATAGTAGATGAGATTAACGCCGAGAACCACAACTGATCAAGGTACAGAGAAAAAATAACTGTATACTACTTTAGCTATAAATCAGACATCTATAACATACCCTTGCTTCCCAAGACTCAGGAATCTACATGGTAGAAGAAATAGAAATATTATAAGAGCCAAAGGAAGTGAAAAGTTTTATGTACATAGCAGTACAGTTGGATATATAAACTCACAGTTGCTGTGTTAGTATCCACAAGACCTGAGCAGCTCAAGTCTAATATAGCATGGAGGGGGAAAGGCATGGAGAAAGTCCTTCACCTGCTGAGGAACTACTACTAATTAAGAACTTTTGGAAAAGGGAGAGTAATTTTTCTTTAACAGTATGGCCCCTAATAAGTCCACACTCCAGTAGATGGCTACACACCTGTGTACAGGCAGCACTAACGGGACTCCATGGAAAATAAATAAGGACACAAAGTTATATTGTGTAGAGTATGGAGTGAATCTGGGAAGATGTAATGATCAAAATACAATGGATCAAATTCTCAAACTTTAATAAAACGATTTTTAAATAGAATGTCTCCATTTGGTGCAAACAAGATAGAAAGTGAGTTGTGTAGTACACTGTGGTCAGAGATTTAAATACTTAGTTCAGATGAAAAATTAAATACCTAATTTAGAACCGAATGTTCTCAGAAAGTTCCACTGGTGGCTTTAGTATCTACGCCCACACTAATGGTCCTACTTCCCTTCCCTAGGTGAGCCCATTAACAGATATAGAATGTGTTCCCAAATGTTCCCTGTGGAAAACAACCTCTACAGCTTCTCCATAGACTTTTATTTTGGAGAGGCACATTTCAAAAATCTAATGAAATTAGGAAGTGCTGAATTAAACTGGGTTACTTGCTACAAGACTTTTTAATATATTAATGTAGTGGGAATATCTACATGGAGTGGTAAAATGTAACCATTCTTTAGGGTTACTTGACCTTGTATCCCTTTTGGTGTAAGACACAGTGTGAGATTTGTGCAAAATCAGCTTGGAACATGATCATGTTCTCAATATCACAAGTCTTTTAAAAAATTAAAATTCTTTAGAAAATGTAGCTAATTTATTTCCAGTATGGTCTTATAAAGAAATACTTCAGTATCACATACAATAAAACCAGAAAATAAACAGTGTCATTTTCCTTATAAATACATTCAGATTATCTCAGAATTCTAAGAAAAAATGTCTTTATTTCAGGCAATCTCTTCTACAATATACTTCTATTATATTTCTGTTTTGAAATCATATGGATTACTCTCATGCAGAGGTTATTAACCTTCCTTATCCTGTCACCCTCTTAAATAGTTCCTCACCCTGTGGTGATCTCTCTAACCATAACATTATTTCATTGCTACTTCATAACTGTAATTTTGCTACTGTTATGAATCATAATATAAATAGTTGATATGCAGGACATTTGAAATCCAGCCCCTGTGAAAAGGTTGTTTGATTCCCCAAACTGGTCACGACCCACAGGTTAAAATCACTGTTCTAATAGGTACTGAAACTGTTTGCTTGTTGTTTATCTGTTTTTGCTTTACTGCTTGCTATGGGGTTGAATTGTGTTTTAAAATCTCTGATATTGAAGTTTTTAACTTCAGTATAGTTTTATGTGGAGACAGAACCTCTAAGGAGGAAGTTAAGGTTAAATGATTTTCTGGGGATGGAGATGTGAATCAACAGGATTACTGAGAGAAGACATGAGCTGTGTTTCTTCTTTTTGCCTCCCAGTGGGGACTCTAAGAGAAGGTACCTGTCAACAACTAGGGGAAAGCCAGCATCAGAAACCAGGATGCAGAAACCTTGACCTTGGACTGCCTGGCAATGGCAATACATGTGTGTTTTTCAGGATTAAATATTTTGTTGGGAGAGTCAAGCTGACTGGCACAATTGTCTGATTAATCTTTATCTCAGGGTTAGCTGAGGAGGATTTCATTTCTCTATCTAAAATCAAATCAGAATCCCCCTAAAGGGATACAAGTGAACTCAAGAATTCTGATAATGTGAATATTTTTCTTCCCAAAGAATAGTCCTCATCTGACTCTTGGTTTAAAAATAATAATAATTTAAGAACTTGTTTAATCTGCATGGAATTCTAAGCTAGAGTCATGCTATTTTTATACAGTTTATATCATTTTGTATGAACAGATAAAGTTAAAATGAGAAGGTTTAACTTCTTTTGTTTTTCTTTATTATGTTGGGGGGTGGGCAGAGCAGGGGTGTGCACATATGGAGTAGGACAAGTACAGTTATTGTACTCAGGTATTCTCCATCTTTTTGACTGAGTCAAGTTTTTTCACTGTCCCAAACTTACTAGTTATGCTAAATCATTGGGCATTGAGTTCCAGAGAATAAAAGTCTTTATCTTCACAGACATGGGATTATTAAGAGAGAATGAAATACCACATCTGGTTTTGGATATGGGTACTGCAGGATCCAACTCAGGTTTGAAAACATGGAATGTTTGCCTTTGGTTCCTGCCATGGTTTCCCTTGAAGGACTGTGAAATAGAGGATGAAATAGCCCTTTCTTCTCAAGCTTGTTTTGGTCAGGTTTAAATAATAGCAACAGAAAGCAAACTACGATGGCCCCTAAAATCCTCTTTCATGATGGCCCCAGGGAAAAACACACACATTGGTTGTATAGTGCCAAAATGTCAGATCTGAAAACTTATATACAAATAACATTATATGGACTGAAGAAGTTATATTTTGAATATGCACATATATACATAAATGTGTGTCATAACAATTAGTGGAAAATGAGGTTATGAATTTAAGGAAGGCAGAGAGAATATATGAGAAGGTTGGGAGGGAAGAAAGGATAGAAAGAAATGTTTAATTAAACTATAACCTAAACAACATTTAAAAATTACCTTAGGCAGGAGGAGTCAAGGATGAATTTACTTTTTTTCGTGGCCCCTGACAACTGGCACCGCCATGTCCAGAAATGCTGGAGCAGCAAACTGTAATACCTAGTACCACCAGACCTAGGTGACTGGTTAGAATTTAGCACCTAAATGTTCTCTATACTTCCTTTGCACTTTTGGTGATTTATAATCATTCTGAAATAGTTTGTATAGTTATAACAATGAGTCAATCTCATCCAGAAAACTAGGGTTCCTATACAAGGAGATCTGTTTCCAATTCTTCATAGCAAGTTCTTGTCATTTTAATTATTCATTCTCACTTAACCAAGATTGATTTGACATTTAATTTATTATTAGTTTAAAATACATGGAGTCCCTGATTTAAGTAAGAGGCCTGAATAAATTTCAGAAAACTGAGAACACTGCGTCATTTGCAAATGAGAAAGCAGTTATCCGCTAAGGTGTATGCTTTTCTTTATGGCCAAAAGAAATTTATTCCTTAAATCAGCCTTTCCAAAATGAGCTGTACAGGAAATTAGTTCTTAGGGATTTAGTTAGTACGGAATTAAAGAAGACTACTGTACTAGAACAGATTTAGAAAATCCAGGGTTGAATAATATTCAATGTGTTTTAATGAAATATTTGTTTTTTTCCAATATTAAATTTGATAATGTTGATGTTTTTCTTTTGTTTTTCATAAAATAACATTACTTATTGGTCCTAGATGCATATATTAGAAAATGTTCCTAAGTGTACAGTTGTTATCATTTGTTTTAATTAGTTTTTGTCTTTAAGATTCATTTAAAAGTCACATAGTTAGAAAGTATTAGTACAGACTTTGAGTTCCTGTACAGAGTTAGCCTCTTCACAACAGTCTTAGGATTTGGTGTGGTTTTCATAGACAGAGTGATTCTAGGACCTTATTCTAGACTCAATAAGTCCGACATTTGGACATAGTGAACACCAATCTCTTTTAAACCTTCTTCCAGGATGTGGTAACATTTGACAACCACTAAATGTGCATACTAGAAGAATAGAAACTCACACTTCATTGGCTCTCACCTCAAAGATGAGAGTAGGAGGGAGATCAAGAGGAAGTGAAGATGACTGTAGTATTTTCAATAAGAATAGCCCCCATCAGGACACATATTTGAATACTCAATCACCAGAAGTGGAACTATTTGAAAGGATTACAAGGATTAGGAGATATGACCTTGTTTTAGAAGGTGTGTCATTGGTGAACTTTCAGGTTTTCAAAACCCACACTAGGTCCAGTCTTTCTTAGCCTGCAGATCAGGATGTAGCTCTCAGCTACTGTTTCTGCACCGTGTGCTCCCCTCACTATGCTAATAACGGCATAACCCTTGAAACTGTAAACAAACCTCCAATTGAATGCTTCTTTTTTTTTTCTTTTTTTTTTCTTTTTTAATGAGTTGCCTTGGTCATGGCCAGAAATAAAACAGTGATTAAGACAGTAACCAACAGGAAATGCTGGGGATATGAGGAAGAGAATGTTATTAAGAATTTAGCAGAGCTGGTTCGGTAAGAAAATATTGCAAAGTACAGGTAGGAATCGGGTGTATGAGAACAAGATCAGGAGAAAATGGATTCAGTTTCAAGAAGCCCAGATTCTAGCGATATATCAAGGAGGAACTCAGAACTCCTAGAGAAATAAGAGATAGAAAAGTTCATTATAGAAAAGCTATGACACAAGATGCCTCCCTGTTGAAGAGAACTTTGTCTGATTTAAATGTTAATTTCAATGATAGATAACCCGAATTTCAGAATTTTTTTCTGCCTGTGCACCTTCGTATTAACGGTTATACAACATCAGAGGTGCAAATGAGTCTTTAGGTTTAATTCAGTGTGTGTTCTGAAGCCACATGACTTCAGAGTTAGATAGCTGGAGGAATGAGACCTTGAGAAGACCTTCATAAGCTAGTGCCCTAAAAGTCTTAGCTTCACAGCTACACACGTCCATTGTCAACACTGCTTGTACTATCCAGGGCTTAGACAGCAGAAGGAAGCTGATTATGGTTGCCTTTCTCCAGCTTTAAAGGCTTAGAGATTATCCTATGTATGGCCTCACTTAAATCCATCTTTCAGTTATTTATTCATCAGTGACATGTACAATGGCTTGCACAATGTTATATATCTGCTTATTATGCTTATAGGTATCTTCTCGAAAGTGTGATTCTGACAGTACATTCTAAGTTTGTCTGGGCCAGCTAAGCTTACATTCATCACAGTGTCATATCCCAACATTCTTTCTGGATGTCTGTCAGTGATATGTTTTTGTTATTGTGGCTGCATGCTGCCGCTTTTGTCACACCATTGATTAACAAATTATGTAGTTGTTAATGAAAATTGACTTGTTCATTTATTTATATACTTATGGGACTGTTTGTAAAATGTAAAGATTTAAGGTTGGAATACTGTGTATTTAGCATTTCTGCAGTTTCATGAAATCTACTATTTTGTAGTAATTTAGACCTGACATTTTCTCTACTCAGAAATAGATGAAAATGTAGCATGAGGCCAAAAAGAGATGCTTGTAGGGCATCTTCCTGAGACCTCCATCCACTGTCCTCACTACTTCATCACTGAATAAAATATTCCTGAGAATATTATAACTATATATATGCTTTGCTTTAGAAAATGCTTGGCTTTTCTCCAGTATCCTGCAAGTAAAAGTTATTATTTATGTCTTCTGTCTCTGAAGGTCATATGTGAAATATTGCTACAGACCTTAAAAGGGATGATAAAGCAAAGCATAGTTATAGTAGCTAACTAAGTCTTTAACCTCAGAAACTTACTTACTTCTTGGTGCAGTAAGTGAAAGAGACTCAATGTTACTAAGCATATTCATGAAGAGAGATAATCATGTTTTGGAGACTGACTGTTCCAAGCTGTATTGTGTTTTGTTCATAATTGCTTCTAGGCCTAGTTTTAATTCCGTTGCTTTGTGACTATTTCATAAAATCCTCAGCTTTTAAAAGAGAGCCTGTAGACCTTTCTGCTGTCCAATAAACAATCTAGCATAAAATGAGATCTCTAGTAAGAAGAGTTTTGAACAAGAGTAGACTTTCTTTGGTAGGACTCTCTAACTTTCCTATATGAACACTAAGTAGAATCAACATAATTCTTGGCATCTAAAAGGCAGGGGTATTGCCTATGTTACTCTTCAGCATCATATCGCTCTTCCAAGTAGAGGAATGTGTAGCTGTCTTGGATATTCAGTCTGCATAGCTAAACATTACAATGAACCCGGAATGTGAGCCACATAGGCAAGTTTGCCCTGCTCAGGAGAAATTTAGATGGCAGTGTAGGCTGAATGGCTTCCAGCATACAGATGATTGATTTTTTTTTCTTTTTTGCTTACAAGATAAATAATACAATGTTAGATTTTCAAGCCCTCTGATGAAATATCACTATTTTTTTTTAAAAGATCTTTTTTCCTTTGAAAACTTATTCTGTCCATTATGTAATACCAGGGGCTGAAGTTTGCATTTCAGGACTTTTCTAGGACTATACAAGTGAAATTGCTTTCTGATGTTTTCTTGTTTACCTGTTATAACCTTCAACACATTTGCAAAACTCAAAGCAAACGTACTCTGTCACATGCAAATGATATGCAAATTAAAAAGCTCTTTGAAAATTTTCATGTGTACAAGCTCTATGATATTTTCACAATGCTGTCTGTTTCCATAACAGTTCACCTCACTGTTTATGTTTGACTTTAGGCAATGTTTGGTCAAGTACAGTAATTTTAAATAATGGAAAAAATATCTATTTTTTATGGTTTTTGTTGTAAGACATACAGGTAAACTAATCAAAGCCAACACTGATCAAGTTTTTTTTTATGAAAATCAGTTGTAATGTATGGTGTCCCAGATGGGAAGAGATAGAGAAGAGGATATTGATGTTTGAAAAAAATCCTCCTTCTTTGGAAAGACACCCATCCATACAAAAAATAAGAAAAATCATTTTAATTCAAGAAGATGTGCTTCAAATTTATTGGTCACATTCTAAAACCAACATCATAACAGGAAAGAATTATGCTTAACTTTTAAACACATGACCAACTCTTTCTATATTCATGGTTAAAAAGTATATATCACTTCAATGATAAATATTAACAGAAAACTAAAAAGAATTTGGCAATAATGGCACTTTTCAATTTGAAGATAAAAGTTATCTTCGCTGAATTTTCTTATAACACGACAATTACCTTTTGTTTTATTTAAAGCAGAGGGTAACTTCAATTCTGTTTCAGAATGATATTCAGATACAATGATGTATCTGAAAGAAAAATCCATGAAAAGAAAATCCATGTTCAGTACCCTAATTTGCTTTTGATGGCTTGGTTTTGTAATTATCTCTAACTTTGATATGGTGCTTTTTAATTTATAAAGCTCATTTACTATTAGTTTCAGAGTTTAGATTTAGTTAGTACTTAAGGATATCTATTGAAATCACTGTCTAATACCACACCTTAACATGTAAAAGTTTACTTATTAAATATCGTAAACATCATAGTTTCATATTGTTTAAAAAATAAAACTACTCCCATTGGACCCTGTACTACCTCAGGGGAGTATCCACGATGAATTGGAGAGTTGTTGATGGGTTACATCAGCTCCCTGATGACGAAAGAGAAAGTGATGCTACTATCCGGTAGGTTCCTTTGGGTGACTTTATTTTACTTTTTGTGTATATGTATGTCTGTATATGCTTGGGTAAGTGTATCTGGTACAGGAGCCTATGGAGAATGTGTTGGATTCCCCTGATAGCTAGAATTATAGGAGATTGTGAGTAGCCAGATGTCAGTTCTGGGAATAAAACCCAGTTCCTCTGCAGAAGCAGCAAGATTCTTAGCTGATGAGCCAACTTTCTAGCCCTCATTATTTTCTTTGAAAGATGATTTTAAAAATGACTGCTATGTGTTTTTCTGTGTGATTACTAGTAGCCCTCTCTTTCTTCTAAGACCATGTAGTCTACAATTCTCCCATTTGTACATTTTTCACATGTTGCATGTTTTTAGAGTAAGAATTCCTCTAAATAAGTTTTAAAACATATTACTACCTTAGCTTCATTTCATATATATTTTCTATACTTATTAATGCTTCTCTATCTGACCATGAGGTACAGAAAAACAAACAATAACAAAACAACAACAAAACCCAAAAATCCAACCTACCAACCAAACAAAACCCTTGATAAATTCCTACATTGTTACCCTTATACCAGGTAGAAACATTCCACACATATGAAGATGGGCTATGGTATACCAACCGCAAAATAATATATTTTTATTTTTCAACATTTTTTCTTTTATTGATAAAAATTACACAAAATCTAAGTGATAATTAAATTTAAAAGCAATATTACACATCATCTTGAATTTAGAAATTCATCCCACGACAGTGTCATCCACAGGAACCCTGGCCATTGTTCATAGAGCCCCTCTCTCCTTTGAGGGTAGTACTCAGGCTCATCCCCATCCACGTGTTCACAGGTCTGGTTATTAAGTTTCCTTTCGTGATGGATACAGATGGGGGAATAAACCAAGCTCCTAGTATTGTCTATAATGTGTACTGAGTGAATATACACTTTGATGTACTTAACTCATTCCAGTAGTTTATTGAACTTGTAGTCAACTTTCTTTACTGTAGGTCAATGCAAAAGCAGATCTTCTTTTGGTACCATATAAGTACTCATATTTAGTAGTAGAAAGTCACTCAACCAGGAAATTAAGAAAAAATATAACAAACAAAAGGATAAAACCAGATTTTAAAGAAAAAATAACATGAAAACTAGAAAAAAAGGTCTGTGAGTGTTATGCACACCTTACAAGAAAAACTGTATTGTTTCCCCAAAATTCCCACCCTCCCACTGTGGTTCTCCAGCCCAGGAACCATGCATTGTAGAAAAATCAAATATACAAACAAACCTATAGATAGCTAGGGTGAAATCTATTTTTATAAGAACTTAACACTCTTCACTATTTACATCCGGGAGCAGCTTGTGTTCTTTATATGTTTTAAAGCAAAGGAAGTTCTGTGACCTCCCGGGTTGGTGGCAGGTTCATCAGCTGCCCAACTTCATAAGCAGTTTGAAGTTTGCTTCTCAGTATTCCCTAAACTGGACAACAATGAACTCTTGAGGCTGGAGGATACTGGTCACCTCATCTCCTTTATTATGGAGGCCTCCTTTTCGCTGTGAGCTCTTCATCATGAAGTTAGCTTTGCTGTTAGTTTGTTATTCTCTCCAGATAAATGGCAGGTGCAGCCGACCTGGCTATGGTGGCGATGAAGCTGTGGTCTCTCCCAAGCTCCAAACTGGGGCTGTCATCCTGCTCTATGGACACAGCTTCATATGCCTTGTTGATGTGGAGAGGCTGGTGAGCCTGGCAGTACCCAATCACTGGTTGGTCATAGCTGTAATACGGCAAGGGCTTCACATGGTGGGGCATCTGTATATGAGAAACAAAAAAAGCAATTGTTAGTGATAAGCTTAAAAGGAGACTGTTTTTGTTTTCCATGTTGATTCAAGTCCTCTATAATCTGAAAACACCAATTTAACAAAAATAATTTTTGTTATTTTTGGTTATCATAATTCATATGTACTTTGTACATAAGTTTATATATAGTGTATTTTCAGTGTTTTGATTTTTGATTCTGACACATCAACATAAAAACAATATAGAACAAGTTAAATGTCTGTGAACATGGATGACAATATTATATATATGTAGAACTGCTGTGTTTACTCTATTACACTATCAAAAGCTTTCTACAGCCTACATGAATGCACATGTTACAAAGACTGGGAAGACCTGTTACAGTACGGCATGATAAGTCAAGTAAAAAATAAGGTGCAAAAGATTGTATATGTAATGATCAAATGTGGATGTGATATATGCAAGTTCTGTGTATATGCCTCATATGTCTATATGTTATATGTTTGAGTACAAGTTTACAAGTACATCTATATAATATACATGTTCCATGTATATATCTTTAGCTACATTATGTGTGTTTTATGTTTTTATATGTAGTTTATTTGTATATGCCAGTCTTTCTATTTTCACTGACAATTTCATACATGTGTATAATGCATTGTGTTTATTCATACACTCTCTTATCTACTTTCCACATCCCCACTCTGGACCAGACCCTTTCTCAGACTCGTCGCTCCTATTTTTGTTTTGTGACCCACTTAGTTTAACCAGAGCCATCTATGTAAGCACTGGATTGGATCTATCCATTATAGCTTAATAGGGTCATTGGTAGGTAGCAACTGAAGAAAATTTGTCTTTGTCTACATGAATCAGTAACACATAGCTCAGAATTGAGGTGTGGGACTCCCTCCATTCCTACCTGTTGATGGAACCATTCTATAGAATCAGGGTAGGTACCCATAGCTGCTCCGAGTTCCTGTTTTCAATGTCTCTGTCTTGACTAGGAGGTGGCATTTCACAGCCTTTCTTCTTATCTTATGACTCTTACAATATTTCTAGCCCTTCTTTTGCTGGGTCCCTGGGCCTTTGAAAGGATCATTTAATTGCCTTATTGAGGGTTGTGTACTCATTCATTCCTTAATCTCAGCACCTTTTACAGTCAAGCCCTCTGCATTCATCACTATTCACTACAAAGATAGGATTATCTGATTAAGGTTAAGAGTAGCATTTTCTATGGATATAAACATAACTGTTTACCAAGACAGCTTGATTTTATATCAATTTAGATTAACAGCTTTACTCAGTACCCCTATAGGTCATATGATCTCCCGTATCTTGGGATTTTGACCAGGTTATAGTACCACAAACTAATTCTTTCCTCTGGAGACTGTCTCTAATACAAAATATATGATTATATGCATCTTTAATTTTCATTTGTACTTCGCATTTCATACAATTCTACCCTCCATTTCAGGTCATATATATCTTATGTAAAATAAAAATATCACAGATAATTTCTAGAATACGCTACTTAAAATATTACAAATGTTTGAACAGGTACACCTCTCTGTTTATAGTATGAATGTTATTCTTTATTTTCAAATCAACAAGCGACAAGCAAAGGCTCTATTGACTGTCACTGCAACAAGTCTGGGTAAGAGTCTACAACAATTATGTTAATATCAAAACCTGCAAATACTATAGTCACCTTAATTTTCTGTATTGCTTTTCATTAGACTCTATATATTTGATAAAGAAACACATCTCACAAAGTTAGGAAAAGGAAACTGCAGTTGCACATTTTTGTTTTTTTTCTTGTGCTTGCACATCTGTCTGAACCTGCTATATCAATCTGATGGTGTTGATTCCTTGTTGAGACTACAAAACTCCAAGTGCTCAGCTTCTAGTGGGTGATGATTTGAGAGTTTTTGCCCTCTTGTCTCAGCTCCACCTCTGTTTTACCTCCGTGGATCCCTAGCTCTGCAGAGTCACTTTCTCTCACTCACACCTGCAGCTCTCTGATAGACTGCCAGTGCTGGTTGATGGGAAGGAAGGCTTAGAAGGGGAAGGCTTGTTTTTGTTGTGAGCTTTCTCTCTGTACATGCAGTAGACATCCCTGATCTATGTCCTTTGGAATGATTGGTTCATTCCCATACCAGCAGGTGATACCCTTATGACACTTATGACACGGTGCATAAATATAGTCAGGGTTCTCTAGAAGAACAGGACTTATAATGAATCTTTGTTTCTCTGTCTCTCTGTCTTCGGTCTCTCTTTCCCTATCCCTGTCCTCACCTCCCCATCTCTCAAGGGGGTTTATTAGAATGGCTTCTAGGCTGTGGTCCAGCTAGTTCAACAATGGCTTTTGTACAAATGCAAATTACAAGGATCCTGTAGTTGTTCAGTTCACAAGCTGGATGTCTCAACTGGTCTTCTGTGTATGCTGAAATCCAAAACATTGGGCTTTAATGCCAGGGAAGGAATGCACTTGCCAGCAAGAGTGAGGGTAAACATATCCTGCTTATCTATCTATCTATCTATCTATCTATCTATCTATCATCTATCTATCTAT
Organism: Mastomys natalensis; assembly: GCA_021653895.1. NCBI lineage: Eukaryota > Metazoa > Chordata > Mammalia > Rodentia > Muridae > Mastomys > Mastomys natalensis. The sequence continues at coordinate 274,369 of JAJTUV010000802.1, forward strand.
CATCTATCTATCTATCTACCTACCTACCTATCTATGTTGTCCTACTCAATAGATGGTTATCATGTGATATATTTTGATGAAATAAAACCTTCCATCTTGCAGGGAAGCTCTTAAGACAAAGGATGTTCTAAAGGGAAGTGAGGCATTCCATCGTGAAGGGAAGTTCATTAAGCACAGAAAGTAAACAACTAAAGTAGCTTCAGGACATCCCTGAAACTGACCAGATTCTCAAGGCCCTCTACTTCAGTAGAACTTCTGAGGGACATCCTAGTCAGCTTGACTAGAAGACTCTTTGATAAGTCTAGCTTCCTGGAGAGACAGAGTATTACACTCTTAGCTTACTGTGCCATATATACAGCCCTATTTTTTACTTCTTATCCATTCAGATATCTCTCTATAAGCCAGCAAACTGTCTAGACATGAACTATTCATTGTCATTTATCTTTTGGGATGTGAAATCCCTGTGGGATTTTCTAAGTGTGTCAGATGGTAGAAGACTGATTGGTGTCCTGGGTCAACACAACTCTGACAAAGCAGAGAAATGGAAGAGGATATTTTGTTCAGGGTACTGAGCAGGGAGAGGTATTTGGGAAACACCTTCCTAAGAATATTATTATTCATTCTTCTTTCTGTTATTAATATGCAGAGGACAACTTGAAATGCCTTGAAAAAAAATCAAGTTAGTTCCAAGTACAGAAACATTCACTGGGCACAAGACATTTATTCTGTACCTTCTTTCCTTTTTTTTTTTTTTTTTTTTCTAATATTTATTTATTTATTTATTTATTTATTTATTTATTTAATTATATTATATTATTTTCTTTTATTTGTGTTCCACAACAGAGGTATGGAGGTTAGAGTACAACTTACAGGAGTGAACTCTTGTCTTCCTTCTTAGGAGTCCCTGTGGATCAAACCCGTATCCTCAAGCTAGTCAGCAAACACTTCTTGCTGAGCCATCTTGCCAACCTTTCCCACATACTTTCACTTAAAGGAATGGTTCTGTTTTCTTTCCCCAAATGAGCCAGATCCATGTGATACATCAAAGACCCAATGCAGCATTGGCTGTGAGTCTGTGTGCCTTCTATTTTTGGTATCTTTCCCTTAGTCATTTTAAGGGAAGAACTGAACTCAAAAAGCATACACAAGCCTTGTGTGAGAGGAAGTCAGGGAATTATGAGCTCTTTGTACAAATAGATTCATCTGACAATGAAAACCAGCAGCTTATATGTCAACATTGTTCATTTTTCTTATTTATTTAAAGCTCTTATGTTTAAAATATAAAGTAAGGAACAATTTCATAGCTAAAAAATCATGATATTCACCTTCATGTTGACTCAAATATCAAGAAAGCCTTATTAATCACAGACCTCTAGATGTATATGTTATATCATCTCTGAACTCAGGAAATTTAGTTTGCTACAGCAGTTAGACTGCATTGTACTGTGATAAGCAGGAGCCCATAGCGTTTTCTCCATTGTATGTGAAACAAATTCTTCTAAGGTAAAAACTATTGTAACATTTTTTTCTTCTAGACTGACCAATGGCAAAATAAATAAATACTCAAAAGCTGAATGAATTGTCCAGCTTTGAAAGGATAACTGCAGCATTTGCTCATTTATTTCTGGAGTCTATTCTGTGGGGCACCATGTAATCAATTGAATTTGCAGTTTCAGAGCAGCGATGAGAAGGAGGTCTTGTGCTTTATAGTAATAATGTACAGCACATTAACCACCTGGGTCCCTGTGTGGCATGTTGTTTCCAGTAGTCAAAACAAAGTGTCCTTAAGTTCCCTTTAATGTAGTTTTGGTATTTTTGTAAATGTGTTTTTAGTACTTTACAAAAGGGTCCCCATGCTCCATCCGTTCTCTCCTGGGCTCCACTTTGAAGCTCAGCAGAACAACACTATTTAAAGATGTTCTCATTAGCATGCCTGGCTACTCATTGGCTGCACTGAAAGCTGTACTTTATATAAAGACAATTGCATGGTGCACAGAATAACAAGAATCTCAGAAAATATGTCATGCTCTTTGGCAGCTCTGACTTCTTCAGAGTATATGTACAGCTGAACATTAGTCACATGTAAACTTCCTTAGAGAAATATTTTAGAAGTACGTGTGAGGCAGGTTAGAGCGGGGAGAGGCATTCCTCTGATTAATTGCAGGTCACTTTGACTCTTCTGATTTCTGGCTAATCCTCTAAAAACGGAGCAATCCTGGTATCTCATTGCCCTCAGGTAGCACCGAAAGTCCTTTCTAACCTTTAAGAAATCCACTGAGAATACCTATTCCAGCTCATTTCAGCTCAGTCCTGCCCTTATATGTTTTGGAAGCATATCCTGCCCTTTTGGTCTTCCAGTTTTCTTTTAGAGAGATGCAGGACAAGGTGAGCACAGCATAGTTTCTAACCAAGGCTCCAAGTCCTACCCTGTGCATTAGGAGGCTATCAAATATCACTGTATCTTCTGGTTTTCAAAAAACAAAACAAAACAAAACCATCATTTACTCTTTGCTCCTAATATGTTTTTTTCCTTCCAAAAAGTCAGGAAGATATATATATATAAAAAAAGAATGAAGTCATTCTTTGAATTTTGAGGGTTTGCTGTATTAGTATTTCAATGACAGAAGTTTGGGAAAGGGAATGTTTTATATTTCAGAAGGCAAAGGGTAAATTACAGAGGGTTGCACAGAGCTTTAAAAGCTGCATATTGACTCTTACTCCAAAACTTTACATCAGTAATAATTGTATTTGAAATGAGAAATAAATGTGTCTATGCAGTAAGTGTGAGTGCAATGTGAAATGGATCCTTGGTAAATTTGATCAGAGACTTTAGAATTTCTACATGAAAATCCAATACTGTTTCCTCCTTTTCTCAAAGCTTTAAACATTAGTTATAAGTAGATGAAGTGTCTGATTGTTCTTAAATTACTGTAGTCTATCATTAGTCTTATTTATTAACTTTTCATGGCCATTGTTCAGATTTCAGTATGAATTCTTTCCACTGAAGTCATAAAAAGTTGATTTTCAATTTCCTGAATGACATTTGGATTCTAATTTTCAGAATTAAAGGGTTGTGTCGGGCTATTCAAACCGTTTAAAAAGTATCCTCGTATAAATCCAAGGAAGAACTCAATACAGCTGAATTGCTTAATGAAGATGGACATTGCATTTATTGGAAGAGAAATTGATTTAAAATGAATGGCAATTGCTAAGTGAATGTATAACTTTGACTTTAGATCTTTTCACTAGGTTAGTATGTGCTGAGAATCAAACATGAACATGTAAACAAGTTCAGGGAGTTGGTTTTATATTTCAGGAATGTTAATTAAAAGCTCACACAACCTTAACCCATTTATGTTAGAAGGGAAACTTAATTGCCCTGTCAGTATATGGGTTGCGGAGATGGGAAAAATCTTCACATCTCAAGGTCAAGAGTCAAACAACATGGGATCCTGCTTCAAACAAGGTGAGAACTGAAGACTGATACCTGAGGTTGTCCTCCAGCCTTCACACTTGCAGACATTCGCGTACATGAATGCTTGCATGCCCATATATGCACGTATACACACACAGAGACAGAGACAGAGACAGACAGACAGACAGACAGACAGACAGACACACACACACACAGACAGAGACAGAGACAGAGACAGAGACAGAGACAGACAGACAGACAGACAGACACACACACACACACACACACACACACACACACACACATACACTATTTTAAGAAGTACCGTATAGTAGAAAAGAATTTCAAGAATTCAGGAGTTGATGAGAGATTCAAAACATTAGAATAAAGGCATGATTTATTAAGAATTGGTGAAGATAGAAACATGAAAGGAGAGTTCATGAAAGTTTTCATCTCAAACAGTACCTGGTAAAGATTTTATACTTTTCCTATTTTGTTTGGAATGTTAAATAACAAATGTGGCATAGCCATCTATTCAGTTTGTCAGATCATCAATTACATTTTGTGATGTTTGTTTCAAAAAGGCCCCAAGAAAACAAAGGAGGTAATGGTAGAAGTGACACCTATTCTGCTTCCATTTTATTGGTGAGCTAAAAGAATGTCATCATGTAAGATCCACCATTCTTAGAGGTCAGCAAAATGGTTCCTTGACTAAAAGGCCTTTGATACCAAGCCTGACAGTCTAACATGTATCCCTGAGGTTCACATGGGTCGAAGGGAAGAATCAACTCATGCAAATTGTCATCTGACCTTCACACATATTTGCAAGTGCCCATGAGCACTGTATAGATTTGTCTTTTATTCCTGCATTTTCTTATTCAAGGGTTGGAAAACAGGTGATCTGCGTACTCATGTTTGTACAAATTTTTGCTTTCAAGTCAGCTGTGTGATGTTAGAACACAATGGCCATTTGTAATATTAGTGATTCCTTACCAGAATGTGCTGCTCCCAGGTGCGTGGAATGTAAGCTAATGATGAGCCACAGGACTTTGAAGCTAGGGTTAACTCCATGAACTGGGGTGTGGATTCCATTAGCAATGCTCTCAGCATTCACAAAGGTTTTAGAGTAATAGGATAGATTCATTAACTGGCATTATTGTTTAGATGCTTCTCTTCCAAAGATCTGGTCCCTGATGTGGAAAGAATACTGTATCCCCGATGGTATATTGTAGTCAAATACAGTATATTTGACTTTGATCCTGAAGTATTAGAGGAACAAATAGCTATGATAATATTTTAAATCAGGAATGCTTTCCTCTCGTGGAAAAAAATTAGGCTTTCTAAGAGCTGCAATGACATGAAGATGTTTGTCTTCAAACAGAAGACTATGATCATTATTTGAGCCCCATTTCCTTCTTGTAAAAATTCAAACCCTACAGAAGTAACCAAGTAGAGATGAAATTTATCAGCAAATACAGCAGATCCAGTTTAATGGACTTTGCTTTGAGCTGGAGAGATAGCTCAGTCATATAGCACTTGCCTCGAAGTCATGAGGACATGAGTTTAATTCTATGAATTGAGCCATGATGCCCACATTTGAATTCCCAGAACTGGAACAGAGCATCTCTGGACATGGACTAGCCCAAATTCAAGGACAATGAGGACCATTGGCATCTGAAGATGACCTCTGGCCTTCACACACATGCGCATGCACACACACACACAAACACATACAGGGTGCGGGGAGGAAGGGGGGAGGGAGAGGAGAGAGGGAGATAGACACAGAGAGTCAAAGAGAGATGTGTTAGAAACAGAGTGACTGCAGAAGTCCAGTTAGCATATTCTTTAGGTTTCCCTTGTGTTTCTCCAGAGAATGGTGACCTGCTCTAGTGTCTAGTGAACTTAGGTGACATTTTATTTGGATTTGTATTAAATAATTTATATTACCTTAAGCTCATTTTCTTGACTAATTAGAAGGCAGCATTTGTTCTTTGGAGATAGAGCAGGTGAGTCTCCAGTGTCTCCTCTCTAACTGTGCAGTGCGTATCCAGTTAAAGAGAGAAATTCTTTTACAAATGTAAAATTGAAATGAAACTTCTTACATAAGGGAGGTGATTTTGTAAAACAGAATTTTGTACCCCAGGGTAGAACTTCAGAACCAACTAACAGATGCAGAAGGAAAACCCCAGAAGGATTCAGACATACTGACAGAATGAAATGACTGCTTTGATTCTAGAACCATTAAAAGAAATTTCTAGGAGCCTGGCTGTTTCTAATAGGAGAAAGGTTGAGATACAAGTTTAATTATGAAAATAGAATATGCTCATTTAGAAAATTCAATTATGTTTTATTCTGATTGACTGTATTTTAGAACAGCAAAGCAGAATGGTGCATAAATAATATTGGTTTTATATTTTAAATGAAATATGTCCAGGTCTAAGGTAATGGCTGGATCTCTGCCATAAAGTATATACTATTAAGGTGTAATTATATAAAAGTGAATTTCCTAACATAACTCACTTATTTATGTGTTCATTCATTCACTCACATGACAGATACTTATCACAAGGATTGGCAAACTCTTTACAAGTCAGTAATAGTTTAATCTTTCAACTCACACAGAATCTATTGTTAAGTATGGACCTAACTTTTGACTGTGAAAGTAGAGATAGGCAAAATGTGGATGAAAAAACAAGGAACTGTTTTTAATATAACATTATGTAGTGGCATAGTTTACTTTAACTCTCAACTGGACAGAGCCTAGAATTCTTTAACAAGAAAGTCTCAATGGAAGAATATCCATTCATTAGATCAGACAGGACTATGAGCATGTCTGTGGGGATTGTCTTGGTAATTAAGGGATGTAGGAATGGCAAGGTCACTCTGAATAGCATCATATCCTGGGATAGTGGCTCTGGGTGGTATAATAAAGCTGACTGAGCATGAGTCCAAGTGAGCTACCAAGAAATATTCCCTGGTTTCTACTTCAAGTTCCTGCCTGGTTCCTCTCCTGATTTTCTTCTTGACTATAACCTGGAAGCATAATACAAATAAACCCTTTCTTCTCCCAAGTTGTTTTTGGTTAGTGTTTTATTAGAGCAACTGGTTGCTAGAACCTTATGGACATGGAATTTTGAGTTTCATATAAAGTTCATGAATTACATTAGAATATAATCATTTTTAAAAGCAAAAATTATTTAGCATGTTTGGGCATTTTTTTTTAATAATCTAGGTATCTAGTTCTAGATCTATAAAGAAGAATAAAATGAGCTGGCTTTTTCAGGAAGATTATTAATAGCTGCATGAGTGAGATGAGCCTGGTCCTTCCTGCCTGTCATGGAGACTGAATACTGTAAGTCAAGAGAGCAGAGAGAAAAGAGTTCCCAGCATGTGAGCCCTGTGGATTTCCAAGTGAAGACCCAGGTCTTGCCCAGAATAAAGCTCACAGTGGCTCCCACACAAAAAGTTGGACTCACACAACCTTGGTACTTGGAATTCAGACAGAAAGCTTCAGGTGAGAGCTTGAAAGTCAGCCCTGAGGTCATACTGGATCAAACATACTGTAGCAGGAACAAAGACAACTGACCTTTGAGTGGACAGCTTAAGGGATGCTCTTAACACAGTGAGCCAGTTCCTGAGCTATGATAGCTCCTAACACAGGGGAGAAAACTCTGGTGATTATGTGAAAGAGGTCATTGGGTCCGAAGGTTATTGGATCATAAACATTTGTCCCACCATGGCTTCTTCTTGTGTAGAAGTTAAAATATTCCCTTTTCCTATTTTTCAATCAAAACTCTGCCTTCTCCTAAGTCTACATCTTGGATTCACTGTTCTTTCTTTCTTTTTCATTTTTTTTTTGGAGAGCATACTGTCTTTTTATTCTACATTTTCATTTCCTTTCTTCCTATCTCTAATGGGTTTACGCTAATCTTTTGATCCTCTGTTGAAATGTCATGTTTCTGAAGACATTCTCTCTAACCACCTTATCTAAAATGGCATTCCATTCAGATTTACGTATATAAACTACCTGTTTTTAAAAACCTTGTTTATTTTCTGCATAGCATTTACTGAAATGTTAAGTGTTCTTAGTTAGTCTCATTATGTTTCTTGCCATCTTGAGTGTATTAACTTGGTCCTATTCATGTTCTCATCATTGATGGTATTGCTGTACGGCCATTCTTCCAGATATCATCAACTTGGTGATGCAGATATTTGGACTGAAATTAGGACTAACTCAGTTGGGCAAATTTAACAACTATTATTTTATACATGTTTTCTAAATAGCTACTTGTAGATGAATTTACTTTACATTGGTGGTGAATTGTCCACAAATGTTCAGTCAGCTAGAGAATCTACTCCTTTTATTATTTAAAAGTAATTTAATTTACTGAGATGGAGTCATGGCCCACTCTGTTTGGCACTATGGGGGAGAAAGGATATTTCTGTATATTTAAAAGCTAATAAAGTTTCTCTTTGCTGAAAAACACTCAAGCTTCCTAATTGTTTCTATCAAGTGATACATTGAAAGGAAAGGCAAAAGAATGGATCACCCAAAATACTACTGAGTAAGCAATGAGAAATTGTAAATCATATAGAAGATAATGAGAGGACAGATCAGGAATATTGAGTCAATACACAGTAAAAGACAACACAGTGTATGGAATTACCATCTTTGGTGGCTAATTCCTAGGAATAAAGTGTGTGTGTTTGTTGTGTGTGTGTGTGTGTGTGTGTGTGTGTGTGTGTGTGTGTGTGTGTTTATGTCTCCAGGAAATAGCTGGATGAGTTCTTTTTCCCCTTCTCACATCCTCTAGAGCAGCCAAAACTCTGTCACTGTCAAGATCACAGACATTTTTTCTCACTTCTCACCATTATATTCCAATAAAACCCATCACTCTCATGTTCTCACATTTCTACAGACCACAGTACATCAGCATGGCAGACTCCTCTGGACTTTATTTTCTTGAATGAAGCTATATTAAACAGCAAGATATTCTTATTTTCTCAGGGGAAGTGGAATAAACCAACAATCATGCATTTCATCATTCTGTCTATCTTGACCAGCACCCTAATTTAATCTCTTGTAAGCATCTACACACAATCTTCACTACTTCTAGTACCTTTTCCTTCTTTGCCACATTTCTACTATTGTTACCAAAAATATCACACTGAGTTGTTAAACTCTAATATCATTTAACTACCTCTCTGTTTTCTCTTCTACTACTCTGAAAAAATATCCTGAAAACAGCAGCTTAAGAGGGAAAAGTTTATTCTAGCTCACAGTGTATTATGGAAGGGAAGTCAAGATGATAGCACTTTGAAGTAGCTGTGAGTATCACAGCGACAACCAGAATTCAGAGAGTGGTGAATATATGATGCTGCTCAATTCTTATTCTTTCTTTATAGAGTCAAAAATCTTAAGCTAGAGAATAGAGGCACCCAGAGAGGGCAGGCGATCCACCCTCAATGAATATAAGCAGAATAATGTCCAAAGGCATGGCAAGAGACCTCTCTTCCTGGTTATTATATATGTGATAATTTGATAGTATTAACTATCACATTACATTTCATTCTAAACAAATATGTGTAGCTTCTTCTTAATGCCCCAGAGAGTCTATATATTGAGGCATTTATGTCATCTACTGTCATGTTCAATTCTGCGTGTCTTCTGCATCCTGACTTGTGGAGACTGACCCCCATCGGTGTGCTTATTGCAAGTTCCCACTTTCTCGTGGCTCTCCACGGAATCTATGTTCTCATTCCAAATTAGATTTTCACAAATTTGTGCCACCTCTTTTAACAAGAAACCACTATAGGTACCACTAGGAAAGCTCTTAACTTCTAAACTCAGAAAGTAACTAATGTTTCACCCTTCCACCCTTGTGGTTCTTTGTTTTATTATGAAAACTGGTAAGATTTATAGGTGGTGAAACTTGTAACATATATTTTTCAAAACCTATTTTTATATATTTTCTCAGAAATAATATATAACTTCCTTAATTTCATGAATTTAGACACTCAGAGAAGACCTGAATGCATGGAACAGATTAGCATTAGATGTGAGTAAAGAAAGAGCTCACTATATTCTTGGATAGATTTAACATTAAGTAACTTCTAATGGTGACCCAAACAGTTGTCAAGATGACGGAGTGTCTGTACTGAATTTCCTACAAATATGAGCCTTGCTAAACCATCTATCAACCAATTATCAATATATTATATGTGTATCTATCATATCTATCTATCATATCTATCTATCTATCTATCTATCTATCTATCTATCTATCTATCTATCTATCTTTCTTTCAATCATGTATCTATCATCTATGTTTCTATAAGCTTTATTCTACATATCAATCTTTCTGTCTATATAACTACCTCTTTGTTTACCATGTGTACATCTTTCTTTGCTAATTATGTATAATTATAATTATGTATAAATATATCTATGCATGCATGTACAGCTATATCTATTTCTATCTATCATCTACTTATCAATCTTTATTTATTTGTGAGGTTCTACCTAAGGATTAAAACATTTGATCTTAAGTAAAGGTGATAATGGTTTTCTTCAGTAACCATAAACATTTATAAAATACTGCTTTGAAAATATAACAATAATGTGAGAATCTTTCAGATATGCTCAAAAATAAAGTTTTTGTATATTTGAGATAACTGCAACAAAACTTTAAATGATGTAGTAGATAAATGTATATGCTTGAAATGAAGAGAGGGCTTAGGAAAATATAGATGAGTATACTTAGAATATGTAGGCTATGATCAATAATTCATTCTGAGCATAATTATTTCCAGATGAATATGTTAATATTTTTAAAAATGCTGGTAGAAACTATCATTATTTTTGATAGTTTTAGGAGATTAATCCTTTTCTGTCTGATCTTCCAACTATTGTAATTCTGTCCATAGTAATAGCTACCCAAATTCTGCTTACCTGAAGCATTAAGGAAAGATCCACTCTGTGATAAATTTGTTGTTCTCTCTGTATTTGTGTTGAAGGATAAGCACACAGTCCTCATTTTATAATGGGGAACTATCATAGGGCATCAATAAAGTTCTTGTCTGAAGTATGATAGTACATATTTGATATTTCGAGATTTCTTTATCTAATTTCTCTTATTAATATTATGTTATTTCTATAGCTTTCTTCAGCTTCAAACTCAAGGCTGATGTCTATCTGAAGTTTTAATATCATCAGAAGTTCTAACTCCAACCCTGAACCCTGGCAGAACACTAGAGCTAACCCTGACTCTGAATATTCCTGCTACATTTTGATTTCATCTTTTCCTGTCCCTCTTTCATGCTTCTTTATCTCCTCCATATTATGGCAATTTAAATAAAAGTTTGGCCTGTTCCCTAGACTTAAATATCATTAAAACTTTGTTTAGTTTTTAGTCAGTACATTGCTCAGTTCACTAAGAACACAGAGCTTGCATGAAATATTGATTAAGCCTATTTCTAAGATTTAATTAAATGTTTGGCATAAAAAAAAATCACTGAAAGCTTAGTTTTTTCATGTGCCTGTAACTTGACATGACAATACAAGCCAATTTTATAAAGAGCTCATGGTATACAGTCAATTGATTCTTGAAAATTATACTTAAGAAGTATATGAGAAACTGGGTTATTTTATAGGCATGTTATAGAGTAGCAGAAAGTCCTTTTGAAAAATAAGTGATATAGTTATATACGGGCTTCCATTTGAATATATAAAATGCAGGCAGTAGAAATTGTCAGCTTCTCTTTCTAAAGAAGGAGACAGCAGGGACCAGAAGTGTGCTTGTTGAACGTGCAGAACCCCTGAGGATGGTAACTGCTTCCATTCCCCACATGCATTTCAAAATGTAATAATAAAAGCCATTGGCTGACACCATGGAAAATGATCTACACGTGAACGAAAGAGAGCAGATTTTGTTTTAAATGAGTATTGACCTTCCATTATGAGATTTCAGAATCTGTAACATGTAAAAGACAAACGTAGACTTGATAGTTCCTTTTGGAAAATTTAAATACTAGTTACAAGGTATACAAATTATTCTTTCTTCTGGGGAAATATTTCCAACTTCTATGGCTGAGAGTGATGTTTGCCATTTATTGTAGAACATATAGTTAGTTGGAAACACTCATGATTCTAAGTTCATACTTTTAAGTAAAAAGTAATTTCTGTATTATCTTCTCATAGCCAGTGTATGGTTTTAGTTTTCAACATTATTTCTTATTATATTTTATTTACTTTCATGGATTGAACTAAAGCTATACATATGCTAGACAAATATATTTCTCAGCTAACTCTCCATTGCATCTCTCTCTCTCTCTCTACACACACACACACACACACACACACACTGCAGTTCCAATTAGCTTTAAGTTTGAATCCTTCTTTGATCTCCTTGGATGCTGGTGTTACATAATTTCTGTACCAAGTTCTGGTTTCATACTTAAGAAAATATATTCTCTGTAATGACTGTGATAGATTCTTTGCAAATATCCCACTAGCAGGATAAGAAGAAAGATCTCCCTGTCCTTTCAAAGCCTTTACTAAAATCGTGATTTCTCTTGCCCACAATATTGTAGGGTTTAACTTTAAGGAGAGTAATTACATACTCTGCTTATGTGTTGTAGAATATGAAAGGGATCAAAACTACTGACATTACATGAATGTGAGACATGAAAATCTTTTTCTTGATATGTCCATCACTCCAATTAGACTGAGTCAAAGGGGCTTTGAATAATGACAGGAATTAAACTGTGGAGTGACTTTTACTTTTTAAAGACTTGGTTTTATATAGGTAAGTATTTTCTTTGTTGTCTGTGCACCAAATGCATATAGTGCCCATGAAGGAAAGAAGATGGCATCAAATTCCCTGAAACTGGAGCTACAAATGGTTGTAAGTTGCCATGCAGGTGCCATAAACTGAATCAGGTCATCTACATCAGCAGCCAGTGCTCTGAATGGCTGTGATCACTCCCTAGTCCTGATCCTTTTTTTAATGGACTCTTGATAATCAACATGTACTTTCCATAACCATGGAGTCCATAAATAGTACATTTCAATATCAGACCACAGGGATGGGATGGTTATACTAATATGTCCATAGGACCGAAGGGTTATTATGCTACTTGGTTTAGTAATTCTTCACTGCGACTCAAGAAGCTCTTTCTTATTTAGACTACATCTACCCTGAAAAATCCAAAAGAAGATGTAACCAGTGTTTACACAATTTTCTTATTACCAACCAGATGTAAGACTAAACATATACTCTGAGACATGAAATGATTAATTCAGAAGATAAAGTCAATTTTTGTTTTCTTGCATACTCTGGTTATCTATTTTTTAATATTTTAATTTACTTTTTGTTCTTATGTGAACACATTCTTTTTCTGTTGAAAGCATGCAATTGTTAAAGCATAACTTAAACATTGAAATTCAACTGCTCTTGAAGAGGAAATGTTTGTTTTCCAGCAGCAAAATCTGGTTGTTCACAATGACCTATAACTCTAGGTCAAGGAATTCATCACTCTCTATTGGTCACCACTGACAACCCTTCTCACACCAAATGCTGGCCCCCACCCCTACCCCATGCACACATATATACAGAATTAAAGGACCACACAAACAAAACTCACTAACACTGCAAGCTTGCTAAGGTGCTACACCAATGTCTTTTGGCACCTTTATCTCCTAGTTCAGACACTTTACAAAGGAGTTTGATTGACATGTGTAACCTCAGGTCTCACCCCAACCTCACTGAACATAAACAAATCACTTCTATTGTATTCGAGTTTGTGGAGCATATCGTTATCCATCAGTTGTTTGAGGTGTAAACACCTACCTGGATGGCAAAGGTATTTATATGTGAGGACAGCCCTGTGTGTCTACACTGTCTAGATCAGAACTGCATTAAATCTAAAAGGAGAGACAGCATCAGTGCCTGCAGAAATGGCACTTCCTATGAGCAGCAACACTGAAAACCTGTGAGAAATAATTATCCGATCCCATCTCAGACCCACTGAATACAATTTCTGGCTCTGAGGCTTAGTTATCTATGTATGAACAGGCTCTGTGTGAGTCCCAACTGGTGTAACTGCAGAGTGGGGTAGACAATAGGACCTAGTGAAGTTACCCAATATGTGGAAAACACACATTCCCAAAAGATAGTTAGATGGTGATTAGATGGTTTCTGTCCATTAGAATGCCGTGCTGTTTTATTACATCTGAAAAGGACTAGGCTGCCTTCACTTTGTTAAACTTTCTATATTCTTGTACTTCAAAAGTCACAGAAAAATTCTAATTCTTTATGAGGACCTGTTTGCCAGAGATATAGGAAGGCCCAAGAATAGCCCAGTGACCCTAGGTAGCACTTTCTGGGAGACTTTGTCTTCTGTTCTTGGAAGGGCAATGTCCCCACAACACCTTGCTTTGGGTGACTTGTCATCAGGTACATGCTGGTAAATGGAAAGGTTCTTTTCTTTCTTTTTTTTTCTTCTTTCTTAGAGAGAGAGAGAGAGAGAGAGAGAGAGAGAGAGAGAGAGAGAGAGAGAGAGAGAAACCTAAATGGGTATTGGGTCCAAGTAAAGTTTCAGCTCTACTTGTCCTTGAAGTGATCATACAGGAAAAATCCATGACTTAACTATCTTATATTTTCTATGGTAGTGCAGCCATATGCTGAAAATTATGAAAATTATGATCAGCACACACACACACACACACACACACACACAACACAGACACAGACACACACACACACACACACACACACACAGAGAGAGAGAGAGAGAGAGAGAGAAGAGAGAGAGGAAAAGAGAGAGAGAGAGATTTTCCACAATAGCCCATATGTCAATCAGGGTAAGGATCTCACACCATTGCTGTCACTGTGCATTGTAATTCCATCTAGACTTATAAAAAGGAAGCTCCAAAACAAATCTGGACACTGAGTCACATGCTTGCTTGAGCCAGCTCCCTCTGTAGAATGTGTCTTATCATACTTTTGCTTTTCTTCATCTTGTTTAACTTGTCACTCAAGAATCTAAGAATCTGGACATTACATCACACACACACACACACACACACACACACATACATATAATCTGTTAGCACCAATTGGAAGGATGCTGCTGTGAAGTTCATCTCTAGTGCCTGTGTTTATCATGCTGCTTTTTACTTTTCAATAACAGGGACCATTGGAGAATAGGATATGCTGATGTTAGGTAAATATCTAAGTGGCCTCAAACATCTAGGACTATAATCTGGAACTCATTTGATAGCTACTTGAAATGGGCTTCAATTTGTGAAAAGTTTTGTTTGAAGTTGAAAAAGTTTATTTTCCACTTTAGAGGTCATTTTTTTAAATGAAAAAAATAAATTAAGATCATTTTTATTAAAAAGAAGCAGATTTCAGAATACCTTCTTTTGTATATAAAGTACTAGCAAAAGAAATCTACCAACAAAGTCATGGAAGGTCTTTTACCCCCAGTAGTACAATCAAAACATGTGACATAACATAAATTATGTCTCCATTTTCATGCATTTAAAGTTCTAATTGTTTCGCAGTCCCTCAGAGAGCTTTTCTAGGTCAACTAAGGACTCACATAGTGCTGTATGTTTCCAGAGTCCAAGCCAGTCTTGAGTCTTTAAAGCTCAAATTGATCACTAGCACTGACTCTCATTTATAAAATAGAAAGAGTTTTGTTTTGTTTCGATGTGAGGGTTTAGTTGTAGATGGAAACCCTTGCAGCTGTTAGACGAATGCCAACAATGATATTCCTAGACCTTAATGTTTATTTTTCCTTCATAGTATTGTTTCTTCTTCAGGTTTTATCCTAAAATTTAAATTGACAAGCAACATGTTAAAATATCTGTGGTGATAATAATATTACCAGAAATTTGGGGGAGCCTCACCTGGGATACCAGCTGCTATTGGTACGAGTATGATTTTTAGCCTCACTGGTCAAAGAATTTTAAGAACAAACTTGGAAGAAATTCCGAGAAGAATTTTATTACCATTTGAAAGAAAAACTGTTAATATTGGAATGTACCGAGAGGATGGGGATGGAGAAGGAGAGATAAAGCTATTTGTGAGCATCCACGTGGTAGAATAAGACGAGACAGGTTCATAGTTGAGGAATAAAAAACACAAGTTACCAGAGAAAGTACACTTAGGCTCTGGCCAACATTTGAAAGAGAGACAAACAGACAAAAAGAAAATAGAAACATAACGAAAGCTCAAGGGCAGAAACAGGAAGAATGTGAGGTTAGAATCACTGGACCAGCTCTTTGGAAACATTTAATACAGCAGGAGTCAGGAGTCAATAGCTGAAGACAGAAAACAATATCTGACTCAGAAATACTGTCTGATTTAGATCCCAGCAAAATTACCTTTTTTGTAAGAGCGAGCAACAGAGGGAAGGAAGGCAGTGCAGAGGACTCCAGTGCAATCACTTTAAAGGCCTTGCTTCCTCAACACAACTACACAGTTACTTGGGAGATCTGAAGCTCAGCCTGTCACTTCAAACAGCATTGGCTAGAGAATTCTACTGAAACATAAGACTGTGTGTGATCTCCTGAATCACTGCCAGTTGCTCTGAAAGGTAATTCAGTTTAAGGCTGTTTTCCCACACACCTGCTGGCAACAGGGGTGAGTCAGACCTCACACAGGCCATCTTCCTCTTATCATGCACCCTGATTAATGCCTTCTTTAGTCTCTCTTGCTTTGGGAACCTAAATCCATTTTTTTTTCCCACATCAGGACCTGATTCACTTTCACTTTTTCCTTCTGAACAAAAATAATTGGTGGAAAATTCACTCAATTGATTTTGGGAGAAAATAAAAAGTTATGGTCCTTAGTTTTACTCATCAAAGAAAAATAAATAATTGTCAAATTCATGCCATTAGCTATAAAAGAATGCAAATGCTTAAAAGAAAATGATTAAGTCTGGAGCTTTAGAATGAATATCTATTCCTTCTTATGTGTTGAGATCCTAACCTCTAGTGTGGTATTGAGAGGGTCAGTTACAGCATGAAGAGCCCAATGACCTTGTAGTAGAGACTTCAACGCATTCCTTTCCATCAAGAGGGACAAATAGGACCCAAGATCGTAGCATGCACCAGACGTCATTTTGGTGTTGAGTTTGACTTTGTAGCCTTTGATCTACTAAGAATAACTTAAGTCCACAATACTTTCTGTTACAGCCTTGAAATTAGACACTGTGATGACTGAAGACAATAGAGAACTTGAAATGTCTAAATGAATGTTGATAGTATTGTGTGGGAAGGAAAGACAAGGACTGTGAACAGAGAGCTCTAGGTAAAAGAAATATAAAATAATTATGGACCTGATCAACATTACCTATTATTTAGCTCAACAGAATTAATCTTTAAACATATTTATTCTGATTGTGTCTCCTTGATTTCTTGTTTCCATTGTGAAACTTGCAAATTTAAAATCTTTCTCTGCCCTTGAGAGGTACATACATTTTCTCAGAATCTTGCCACTGTATCCCAGGCATAGTTTCCTCAAGGCTCTGAAAGCAAACAGTTCAAAATGTAATTGCCAGGGGATGACACTTCTATCTCTCAGTCACTGTAGAATGCCAGTGCCTGACTACGCTGTCAATTAGCAAATACCAGTGGCTTAAGCTGTTCTTCCCAGTGCAGAGGGAATTCTTGACCCTGCTCCCTCCCCAGTGCACTAGTCTTTAATAAACTCTTCTTTGCTGGCTTTTCTTTGTCCAGTTCATTTTTTTCTTTAAATTCACATGATTCAGTTTAAGCTGACTTTTGGGTAATTTATACATTTTTCAGATTGTTTCACTTAGAAATATGATGTCCTTCCAAAAGTTGAATTGGAATAAAACATAGTAACTACAAACAAAGTAGAGCCAAAGCAAAGAAACAATAAAGAAATAGATAAAAGTTTAAAGTTTCTAAATACGTATTATTTTTGTAAAACAGATATACACTCTCATGCATACCCCAAATATATATTATATAATATAATATATTTAATATATATAAAGTATTTTGGAAAAATAATAAAAAATCCAACAATACTTTATTTTAATCATGAATAAAGGTATAGGAGTTTTAATCTTGAAATAGTATATTTTATTTAACATAAAATAATTCCATATTTCCTGAACTCTATTAAGATCAAATTCACCTTTGGTTTGAGATAATTATAGTACATTAAAAGACAATAGATTTTACAACTATAAGCCAATGATATTTTTCAAATAATTTAGGAAACTTCAAATTGTTACAAAAGAGACAATTTAAAGTATGTACAAAGACTCTTAAAACAGATTATAGATAAAAATATTTAAACTTTCTATTGATTATATCGTTCCCTTAAATGCATCTTTCAAAGCTTTTGTCATATATTACCTTAAGCATAAGATTGCTTGGTGCATTATATTTTATGTATAAAATTGTTGAGAGAATCATCTATTTACAAAAAAAACTAAAAATCCTAGAGTTAGTTGTTTTGGGGAATAATTTATATCCCACCAGCATAAAATGAACAAATAAATTGTAATTTTGGGACTTAAAGGCAAATATAGAATCATTTTAAGTTTTAACAAAGGAGAAATGATTTTTAACAAGATAAGATAAAAATCATAAAATAAATTTTCAAAAAAGAATGCTTTTATCATAAGATATTTTAGATACTAAATTAAAAGAAAATTATAACCATTTGATTAATCAAATCACTATACTTATATACTGAAAACAGGCATAAAATGCAACAAATTTATTTCTGCCTATCTTTGTAGTTTTCACAGTAATAAAACATTCACTTATTGTAAGTCTTACCACACCCTGTGTAGGAGATGCAGAGTAGACAATAGCTTGCTGAGAAATCTGGTTTAGATAGTTTATGACTTGGTGAAGTAAAGGGACACAGAGAAACAGAGAACCTATGCTGGGAACTCATGGGTCTAGGAGGAAGAGGCAACAGATACTCTGTGATGCAAAGTTGTGATATCAAACACCCAGTGAAGGGATGGGATTAGAGATGAGGACTTGTCTGGAGAAAACAAGTAGGGGGTGTGCAGACATGTTCTGAGGAATGGAAAGGAGACTCGCAGAGGGTATGTGTGCAAACATCTTGTTAATCTGAGCTCAAATAGCCAACTTGATCAAGTAGAAGCCAAGTGAGTAGATCTCTGAATTTTAACTGCAGTGCTTCATAAAGGTGATTTCACATTGAGACAAGGAAGACGAGTGCGTGAACTTATGCGATGAGACTGCTAAAGAAAGACTTGTTGCCATCTGAGTTGTGTGATTAGGTGGTTAACACAGTGTTTGAATTTTTAACTGAGTTGCTTTGTGAATTTCCTTTCTTTAAAAAGTGGGAAATGTGAATGACTGGTTTGGGAAATTAATTTCCCAATACAATGGATCCTTTGAACTATAAAGCAATCCCTCAAGTCATGGGATATTCATTTAATGTTGAGTTCTAACTAAAACTTTGACTACAGCTCTGCCAAAGAGAAGGTAGAGCTACCAAAGGTACCTGCTCATTAATGATTTAAAAATAATGTAGTTTCTTTAGTTTATTATCCCTTTTTTTTTAAGGAAGGGTTTATTTTGTTTTACAGTTTTTTTCACTTTTTTATTGGTTATTTTATTTATTTACATTTCAAATGCTATCCCCCTTCCCAGTTTCCCCTCCATAAATCCCCATACCATCCCCCATTGCCCCTGCTTCTATGAGGGTGCTCCCCCACCCACTTTAGCCTCAAAGCCCTAGCCTTCATCTATGCTGGGTCATCAAGTCTCCACAGAACCAAGGGGCTTCCTTCCCACTGATGCCAGATAAGGCAATCCTTTGCTACATATGCAGCTGGAGCCATAGGGCCTTCCATGTGTACTCTTTGGTTGGTGGTTTAGTCCCTGGGAGTTTGGAAAGAGGGGGTCTGGTTGGTTGATACTGTTGTTCTTCATATGGGGTTGCAAACCCCTTCAGCTCCTTCAGTCCTCCCCCTAACTCCTCCATTGGGGTCCCTGCGCTAAGTCTGGTGGTTGGCTGCATGCATCCGCATCTGTATTGGTCAGGCACAGCCTCTTATGGGACATCATTGTTCCTTCATAGAAACAAATCCTACAGTAATTACTATTTTATGATTCTATGTAGCCTTGAAAGTTATTATGGGATAGTATAAAAATGTTACATATTTGATCAAATGAAAAGTTTTGGTCCTATATTACCATTTTCACACTAAAATAAGTAAATCACACACAAATATGTAAAGACATTATGATGCTCTTGCTCTCTTTTTTAAATAGAAGGACACTTTGTGGTTGTGATTCCAGAGGGTTAGAGCCTGTGATGGCAGAGTATAGGCAGCAGGGGCAGCCATGTTGCCTGAGGTGTAGCTGAGAACTCACATATTGAACTGAAAGTTCTTATTGAGTAATGAGATTAAGCTGATATTTAGGCCTTTCTCTACATAACAACATAAGATGAATAATTAACATGTTTTCAGAGTTAGTAGCTCTGTGATCTTTCATTTCATTTGTTATGTTTATTATTGGACAATGCTGGTTTCTGATGCTGAATGTAATATTATCTATATACCACGCATGGATGACTACCTATTATCATGTTAATATCATTATTGCACATCTGAAATGATTCATAAAAACCACTGCAACACAACTAGCCAGCCATTTATTTAGTTAGGACCATATTTCCGTGTTAAGTTTTCTATATTCAGTTCCACAAAAGTTCAATACTGAGAAAATAGAGATGTAAATGGACCACACAGAAAAACTGTCTTAGTTCCAGCTATCTTGAATACCTTGATTGTAAAATAAATTATTCTGTACTGAACTAATTCAATTCACAGGTAGGCTCATGGAAAACTCAGCAGCAGATTGATCTCTGAAATATACTGCAGTAATTTGGGCCTTAAATTTTATTCTATCCTGCCCAAGTTCCCTAAAGACAGCGTTCACAAAGCTTTGTTGTAATATAGCTATCTCAGCTTTCAAATTACTGATAGTTTACAAAATAAATGATTTGCATGTGGGTCTTCTAAAGACAACTTGCTGCTTAGGTTACCAAAGGAGGAACTCTGATCATGTAATTGAAAATTCTGATCTTGTGTTGACACTGGCATCTGCTCTGAATAATTTGAATGAAACTCAGGGATAAGAACTTCCTGCATGAATAATTAGCAGGATTTTTAACAACAGACAGATTTTTCAAATGGTCAGAACCTAATTTTTCTCCTCAAGTTAAGCTTGTGGAAGAAT
Source organism: Mastomys natalensis (assembly GCA_021653895.1). Lineage (NCBI taxonomy): Eukaryota > Metazoa > Chordata > Mammalia > Rodentia > Muridae > Mastomys > Mastomys natalensis. Next base: position 295,062 of record JAJTUV010000802.1, read on the forward strand.
TTATGTGCTAAAATTAATTATTTAGAAGAATTTGGCAAAATAAGAAAAGTATCAAATTACAATGATGTAATTTATAACGTAAACTATGTTCAATAATTAATGAGTGGCTTCAGATAACTTCCTGGGAAAGTAAATTCTGCGACCGTGAGCTTTGCCTGGGAAAATCAAAGCAGATAATTTGACACCATTGGGATTCCTCTTCCACTAATCACATTCTAGATGGAAATTCAGGACACATGTTCACTGCTTATTTAGAAAACATGTTTAGTGTGTGTTTTCTGTTCTAGTTTGCTTCTGTGTTGCTGTGACAAAACTCTGGGTAACAAAAATCAGGGAAGAAAGGGTTTATTTCCTTTAAAATTTCCAATAGATACTCTATTGCAATCCAGGTGATAAGAATAGCCAAGCCTTGAACTTGGAGGTGGAACTGAGGCATAAGTCATGAAGAAGTGCCATTTACTGTTCTGCTAACCCTAGCTGCTCAACTACCTTTCTTATATAGCCCAGTACTACCTGTTCAGAGATGGTACCACCCATATTGCACTGTGTCCTTCTTATCAATTAGTGATCAATAAGAAGTCCCCTAAATATATACTAACATATTAATATGGCCAATCTGATAGAACCAATTTCTCCAGAGAATTCCCCCTTCCAATTTTGTCAAACTGACAATCATTATGACTTTTTTTCTACTACTAATTCTAAGTGAATTTGTAATCTTTTTCTTCATATAATGTCATAAGATGGGTAAATGATTGCCTAGTGTATGATAAGCATAATCAAAAACCTGTAGCTAGAAGGTCATAGGTTCTCAGAGAAAACCTATTCCTATTATTCTGCTAAATGGAGCTACTGTTAAACAGAATGCTATAACTTACCCATAGACCAGTAATGTATAATTACTAATAGACCAGTATGACTTTCAGTCCTAATCAGAGAAGCTTCTATTTACAGTAGGTGATTATTAAAGCAGAGACAACTGACCAATGTGAAGAAAATAGAGATTGTAGAATTCTCAGACCTAAATAGAGCATCTATACTACACTGCTTTGAAGATTTTTCCAGAAGAAAGGACCAAAAGAGTGTAAGAGCCAGAGGTAGTGGATGACTGCAAAGAAACACTGTCTTCTGCAAACAGCAGGGCAGGCTACACATGTGACCTCAGCAATTGTGACAAGGACAGTACCCAAGCACACTCTCAAGTCAGACAAAATCTCATCATGGGATGGAGAGCTGAGTATGAAGTCACACCCTTCACTAAGGAACTATTGACAATGAGTAGCTAATTGGATAGGGAGTCAGTTTTCTCTAAACATGCAGCTCTGCTAAGGTGAATGTACTCCAATGGAAGACCACACATGCAAAGATATTTGAGTGCACAAATTGGAATTGATGGACTTTAGGAAAATAAGAAGAACCATGAAGTTGGGTGAGTAGAGAAAGAAGTTTGGAGTTGGAAAAGGGTAGTGAAATTGATCAAAACATTATGTAAAAATTTCAAATAACTAATGAAATATTTATTAAAATATTAAAGTAAGGATAAACCTTCCTGTATGTAGATTTATATAACTGGGATAAAAATACATAGTGGAAATGAAACTTTCTCAATGTACAGGAAGTTTAATAAATCCCTGTTTGACCCAAAAGCATGGCTTTACACCATCACATTAATGACATTAATTATGACAGATATTAAAAGACAGAGAAGAACCAGATAGAGTTTACAGAGTTGCCTGTGGGTCAACTAGAACCAAAAAGAGTCATGAGTAGGATAGCTGTGGGAGTCATTCTGAGCAGTACACTTGGCTGGTTTCTTAACAACATAGACTTGAGCTCCAAGATTCCTGACTGCCTCTGTCCTTCCAGTATCTTCTGAGTCCAAAAGTGTGACCTGGAAGATGCTCTTAGAAAAGTCCTTCAAACTTTACTTCCATTTCTAGAAAATACGCCTTTAGTGACAGAAAAACCTGTAAGGACTTTCTTTTTCACAGAACAGTAGAATTTTTTTTGAAATTTACTTTCTCTCCTTTAGTCTTCATCAACTATCAATATTTCCCCAGCTCACCTTACAGCATCCATAACTACGCCTTACTAAATTATTAACTGGCTTGATATTGTGCAGGTCTTCTGCAGGTAACCACAGTGGTGGTGTATTTATGTGTATAAAAGCCATGTCCTGTCCTTTTCCCAAAAGAACCAGTAAAAACAAAACAGACTAAATGACTTTTTCCAATTGATTGTTTTCTCTTATAGGTTTGAAAACTGCACAGATTGCATTTATAGCAGATGATAGAAGCCAAGGAAGCATAAATGATAAGTCAAAGTTTGTCTGATCCATCGAGGATACACAGTCAAATTTGCCACTATTGGCATATTTTCTACTCCACATTTCATTGCTATAACACTTTAAATTAAAAGTAGCCATCACTGAATTTAGTAAATCTTACAAGTCATTAGTGTATAGCTTATTAATTCTTAGGAGGTATCTTCAAATATTCATTATCTTTTCTCCATTTTTGTCTACAGAGGAGCAAAAAGACAAGAGAATGAACAGCAGAGGGATAATTTGGTTTTAAAAGATTTCTGGGGGAGACAGATGACCATAGGCAATTTCTGAATCCTTTGCTCTTTTTCTCAAGTACTCCCTTCCAATGTATTTATCTTGTGGAAACAGACTCCTAGATTAATGCAAAGATGTACATATTTTCCTGGAAGACAAACCAAAAATGGCCTGCTTAAAGAATGAAGGAAAGGCTGGAAAGATAGCTGTATGGATAAAAAAACTGCTTGTTCCAGAAGGTGTGAGTTCAAATACCAGCACCACATCGTAGCAAATATCCATCCATAACTCTATTCCCAGGAAATCTAATGGCTTCCTCTGGTCTTATGGGTACTGCACACACATGAGTCACAGACGTGTAAATAGGGAAACCACCTATCCACATATAGTAAAATTAAATATTTAAAAAGTTAATGTTTGGAAAACTGAAAACCGGATGCTCATAGCACTTTATTGACTGTTTCCTTTTTCCCATGCTGCTGAGATAGAAATCAGAGTGATCCTGGTCAGCAAATGCCCAATATCATGATTAGCTGAGCACAGTGAAGACTGTTAAAGGGTACAATTTAACTGCCTTTCATTTTGTGAAACCAATTTCTGACTTATTCTGATGATTTGGATGTAAGTCATAGCTAGGGGATGTACACAGGAAGGTACTAGAGAAAGCTGTTATCCTAAGCTGGAGAAAGATGAAAGGAAGAAACAGAAAGGAGAGATAGCATCTATATGTAAAGGACTCAGTGAGCTGATGGGTAAAGCTAGGACTAATCAAAGAAAGATTTAGAAAAATAATACCAATCTGTGAAGCACAGGAGTTGGGTGGGAAAAGTTGACTACAGAGAAATCTCAGTTATATGAATAGTCTGGATTTTAAGTGTCCCTAAGAGGGTACAAGCTATAAGGATTGCTCCCCCAAGGTGACACTAATGGGACCTGAAGGAGGCTTATACATGTAGGTTGAGGTATTCGATTTCACATCATTTAGGGAGAAGAGTCTGCCTTCAAAGGGCTATGCCTTTGGAGGGCTGTGTCTTCAAAATGCCTTCCTCATGTTGACTGCTTAGGTACTCCACCCTTCTCCATGCTGCCTCACCTTTGACTCCAAAGCAAAGAGGAAAATGGATTATAGATTAGACCTTGGACTCCATGGGCCACAGTAAGCCCTGGTCTTAATGAGTGATTGATCAGATATTTGATGCAGCATACAGCTAACACAAATTCGCAATTGTCCTAGGAAGTTTGTTTTTAAAAGGTTGTCCTGCCATTAGCGACAATTTCAAGCTCATAATAACATTTATCTCTTCTATGTTCCTCAGTACTGCTCTATCAAGGATGCTCTGATTGGCTCCCCATTGTGTTGGAACTTTTTACTCATGTCAGAGTGCAAGCTCATCAGAATGGAAAGCTGATTGTCTACTGAGGCCAATGTAGGGGAAAAAATGTCAATATTGCATGTGTGTTGAAAATGGAAAATGAAAGTTAGAACTGAGCAACAGGAAGATGAGATGCAATTAATGGGAAAACTGAGTAACTTGATAAACTTTGGAACATATTTCTCATTTTGTAAAGACTAGAGAATATAGGAAAAAGATATTAGAGTTGAGTGGAAAACTATGTTGAACTCCTCCAAGATATCAGATTCTAACACCAAGGAACTGATTTTGAAAGTATAAAAATGATCTCTTGGGCCTGAAGATAGGACTACCAGTGGTTAACACACTTGTCAAACATGAGGAACAGAGTTCGTGATGTACATAAACACCAGGTGTTTGTGTGTGATGGTTTCTGTATAGTTTCAGTCTGAGATAGAAGAAACAGGATTCCCAGAGAAGGCTGGCTAGACAGACTAGCCATAAGGTGAACTCTGACTAAATGAACAGAGAAAAAGAGCAACTAAGGATGCTTCCCAATACCAACTCTGAGCCTCATATGCACACACCACACACACACACCCACACACACACACACATGCACGCACGCACACACACATACACTCAATACACAGAAACATACATACAAGTACATACAAAATATGAATACACACATGGGAAAATGGGGAAAATTAATCATATACGTTTTATGACAGTGAATCAATCTTTATTAATAAAAAGTAAGAAAGTACTACTTAGAGTGAGCAGAGGTTTCAGGTAAGGAATTCCTTATGATAAGCAACTATTTAGTTAATTTTCTCTATACAAATTCATTTATTTATTTTCAGAAGAAATCTCGGCATATAGAAATAAAATATTAAAATGAATCATTGCTTTGTCCCTGTCCACTTTGGCATGCCCATTGATGTCACCCTTGTTCAGCTCACATATGGCTCATCATGCTGGAGGGATTTTATGGATGTAACATCTGATATTAGTAGGAGACACAATATTACTGTAAACACTGGCTCATCTTCTGGCTCTTACAATCTTTCAATCCTTTCTTCTGCAATGTCCCTCTATACATACATATACACGCACCCATGCAATCACAATTGGTTAAACAAAAAAAAGCTATGAATTTGAAGGAGAGCAGCAGGTACATAGGAAAATTTGGAAGAAAGAAAGGGATGGGAGAAATATTGTAATTGAATTATAACTTGAAAAATAAAAGACAAAACTTTCTGGAAAAAAATCATTTGTATTAGAAAAACATAAAACTATTGGAGGCATATTGTTGAATATGTAAACTATGTGGGAAGTGAAGTTTCTCTCAGAGTTCTTGTAGTTCTTAGGAGAGCATTTTTGATCCTGAGTACTGGAATATAGTCATCATTAAAACTGAAGAAGGTCTTAGGGCAGTGGGAGAATCTAGTAAATAAATACTCCCAGCACAGTGTGTGAATGAACGTAATTAAGCTAAGTACAAGGTCCTACAGAAATGTCCAAAGAGCAGCAATTGACTCTGCCCTCAGGTTAAGACAGAAAAACCTGTGTGTGGGAGCAACATGTGAGAGTTAGACTTCAGGAGTTATCTAATCACATGACCTGCTCTGGCTCTCACCATGTATCTCTATTATCAGATATTGTAATTTTCAATATAGAATCAAGACAAACACAATGAGTGAATAACCTGTCTTTAACTCAATCAGAACAAAAATGAGCTGAAACACAAGGTCATATTTTTACCAGTACAGAAAAGTCAGCAAAAACACAAAGTTTAATGTTCTCTACTTAACCCATGTGGATACGGCAATGACTGAGATTAATGACATCCAAGGAAAATGGTGAGATAATATCAAAATAAGTGCAGGAATGCTTATAAAGCAAGATCTGGTTTAAATCAAATTTTATGCTCACTTTTTAAAGGTACCTGCACAAGAGATAAGAGTAGTCATATGATTCTGTGAAACTGTCATTTTCTTTTTCTTTTATTTAAAAAAGTTTTTTTTCTATGGTCATTTTCCTGTATGTTTTTTGGTGCACCACATTTATCCAGTGCTCAAGAGGGTCAGAAGAGACTCAAAGTTCCTGGAACTGGAGTTATAGATAGTTGTCAGCCAACATGTGGGTGCTGGTAATTCAACCTGGGTACTCTGTGAGAGCTGTGTACTGTTGCAGCAATTGTTTAATATGGCGGCACTCAATCTGGCTTTTCTTAATTAGCTGCCATGTTCCCAACTAGCCTAGGCTTATGTCCAGGAGCAGCTGTGGCTTACCACTGCTCAGCTCCGGCTGTCCACTCAGGTGGTCAGAGACACCGGCCCTGCCACCTACAAGATGCTAGTGTGGGAAATGGCTCTGCCAATCTTCCACACCATCTCCTCAAGGCTGGGCTGTGCCCAGACCATCCCACCATCCACGTTGGCCTGGTAGGAAAATGAGACTCTAATGCTTAAATATTAATCAAAGGCTTTATATGTTTGGTTATGCTCAATAACAATATGCCCATTCAATTAGAATTGTTTCCCAATTAGCTAACCTAAATGTAAGTTGTTACCCTCAACTGCTCTCCATACCTGCGTGGCTCTTCATCCTCCTACATCTCTGCCTCTCTCTAGCTCCTCCTCTTCCTTTTCCTCTTCCTCTCCTTACTCCTCCCACCTTAGCTCCTCCTACAATGTATATATACTCATTATTGCTGAACCAACTTTCAATTCACAATGTCTTTTTATTTTTATTTTTTTAAAGCTTATTCTCTGCAAACCTCAGAAGAATGATCTTGGGAGTTTGTTTATGGAGAGAGTATCAGCCATTTTTAGAATAAAGAGGTTTTTTTTTTCCAATATGGATATATAATGTTCCTGTGTGTGACTATGTGCACATAAGTGCAGGTTTCCAGGGGTTCCAAAGGTGGGTGATGAATCTTCTGGGGTTACAAACAGCTGTGAGCCACCCTCATGACTATTGCGAATCAAACACCATCCTCTATAAGAGTAGACAGCACTGTAACCACTGAGCCATCCCCCATCCCTGAAAACTCTTAAACACAAAGATGTTACTGTACTAAGAATTTGTGACAGTAGTGTTTACTGTTTTTAGGACTTAGTAGTTCATAGGGTTCACCATTTTTCATACACAGCATTTCCACTGGCTCCTGAATGACTATTGAGAAAGGGATTTTATGTCTTATACTTAAGAGACGAGAAAGCTGTCTTAGAGTGATAACAGTTCTGACTCAGTTAAACAGTGAATCGTTGCCATACTGCCTTACTGGTCTGTATTCTATGCTTAATATTTTATTAGTGTGTGTGTGTGTGTGTCTTTGTGTGTGTATCAGAGTAAGTAACCTTCAAGACCAGTAAACAGTATCAGGTTCCCTGGAGCTGGAGTTACAGGTGTGCTGGGAGTAAACTCTGTCCCTCTACATGCTCAGGAGCACTGTTAACTGCTGAGCAATCTCTCCAAAACTAAATTCCAAGCTTTTTGAATCACAAGGTGATTCTCACTAGAAAATTATGCATATGTTTCAGTAAGAAGAACCAAAGTGTCAAGGAATTTAGGCCTGTAATCTCCTTACAATTAAGGTTAGTTTTGAGGTTAGGATTAGGTCCCAATGCTATGAGAATTACAGATAGGCTTGCGGGCCACTGAGCCAATGAGATTAAGGCAGGAGTCAGGACTGACCACCCTACTCCCTCCAGCCCACACTAGGAGAAATTAAGAGTATAAAGAAGTGTGTATATTATGATAGTATGTTTCCAACACTGTCATATTAATTTCAGCTTTGCCAACTGAAAGAAATACATTGTACATTTCAACAAAAGGTGCAAGACTTTGTTGTGACCTGAAAGTAGTTTGTGGAGACCAAGCCGTCCCAATTCTCTCAACGAATAGCTTCCTTCAATCTATGGATGACTTTGTCATGGTGTGAAGTTGGAATGCGTTCTATAGGTTCACAAGTTTGATCATGTGTTCCTGAGCCAGCGATAGTAATGTGGAACCTTTAGAAGGTGGAACCTTGCTGGAGAATTGAATTACAGGAGGTGTGAGCCTGGAGGTTTTACAATCTGACCCAGGTACGGTCTCAGTTTTCTGTTGGTGCAATGTGATCACACACATTCCATTCCTGCCACCATGGCTTTCTCCCATTGTAGACTGTATCTACTCAAACTGTAAAGCAAAAATCAATCAATCAAACAAACAACAACAGTAAAAACCCAAAACAAAAAAACCCACAAAAAAAATCACAAAATCCCACAAAACTCCTTCTTCAAATTGCTTAAATATTTGGTCAGGGCAATGAAAACAGAGAAAAGGATACAGATGTGTCTCTGCTTCACCTCTATTGCTGTGGCAAAACAGCCTGACCAAAGGAAAGGAGGAACATCTTTATTTTATTTACCTTCACATTCCAGGTAACAGTCAATTTTGTTTTGAGGGTGGCCATGATAGGACCTCAAGCAAATAATCATATCATGTCCACAATCAAGAGCAAAGAGAGATTATTCCTTGTCAGTGTTCAGCTCAGTTTCTTTACGCTTATCTATTTCAGGATCCTTTACCTAGGAAATTGTGCCTGCCACAGTAGCTGGGTCTTTACATAGGTTAATCATGTCAATCTTTCACAGGCATTCCGACAGGCAAGTCCATCTTAGTTATTCCCTCACTCATGCTCTATTCTCAGCTGATTCTAGATCAGATCAAGTTGATGATTAAACCTAAGCATCACAGAGTGAGTATTAGTTTATATGGTATCCAATAAATTCTTAAAATCATTAACCTGAGAGAATGCTATAACAGATAGTTAGTGTGATACTGCAACAGTCTATCTAGTACCTGGAATGGCCAGTAAGTGATTAGTGAACACATGACATCGTAGTGTAGAGACACTGAACAAAGTAAAATGTCGCAATCTGGGAAGGTCCAAAACAAGAGCGCTCTCATCTCATCTCTCTGAATACCATGTGATTTTAAAAACAGGGCACTGCTTTATCTGGTTTTCTGCATTTCCTATTTTTGCACTGTGCTCAAAAAAATACAGGTATCATAATGGGACTATTGTAATGATTAATTTCAGTAACTACTCCACAAAGGAGAACTGTACAGTGTGAGTATAAATCTTAATTATCTTCATTACATGTGAATCATGTTATGATTTGAATGCAAAATGTCTTCCCCAGCCTCCTGTTTTGAATATTTGGTCCAAGAAAATACATATGATGGAGTCTAGCAAGAGGAGGTGAGTCTCTGGGAGAATATTATCTCTGGCTGCTTCCTCCCAGTCTCTCTGCTTCCTATCTGCTGTGATATGAGTAGCTATTCTCGGCTCTGGGCTCCTTCCCCATCTTGATGTTCTAATGAAGATCATGGAGTAACTAACATTGGGCCAAACGCACTGGAACTGAGCCACAGTCAGCTGATCTCCCTCAGATTGTTTCTTTCAGGTATCTGGTAAGGATCATATGAAAGTAACCAATGGGCTGGAGAGATGGCTCAGCGGTTAAGAGCACTGACTGCTCTTCCAGAGGTCCTGAGTTCAATTCTCAGCAACCACATGGTGGCACATAACCATCTGTAATGAGATCCAATGCCCTCTTCTGGTGTGTCTAAAGATAGCAACAGTGTATTCACATATATGAAATAATAAATAAATCTTAAAAAAATAAAATAAAAGAAAGTAACCAATACAACCAGATGGTAATATGTTCTTCCATTTGTTTGGGAGCCTAGTATGTTTATGTGCATATCACAAATGTTTTGTATTTTTGTTTTGTTATCAATAATCTGCAAATGCAAAGAACATGTCAAAGTATTCTCTCTGCAAGTTGCCTGTCTATTCAAATGATAAAGCTCAATCCTATCTTGTATTAGATTCAACCCTTTTGTATCATGAATAGAGAACAGCCATGTAAAATTGGTGCTATCAATGACGTTCACATTGATTCATACTCTACACACGTCAGCAATGATGGAGTAAGCTGAAGAACAGAGGAGAAAAGATAACACAGTTGGGATTCTCCATAGGAATTCCACCTCCATATTTTGTACCAACCTCCTGCTGACTACCCATCTCCTCTCTAGAATAATTATCTCCCTCTTTCAGGAAAAGTATTCTGCAAAGCATAGCTCAAACAGCATGACTGATGTCAGCCTCCCTAGGAGGCCTCTGACTTACTGGAGAGGGCATTCAGATGAATATTGAGATGATTTCTTAGGTCTAAAGGCACACTATTTTATAAAAGGATTTCAATTATTTAGTTCAATATGAACATGAAATATTAGTTTGTAACACCCTTGTTTGTTCATGCTGCTCCTTATTCATCTTTGAGTATTAGTCACAATCATAACAAAACTCTCCACTTTGTTGGAAAAACTGTTGAATTGGGAAAACCATATACTAGGTCCTTTGGTTTATGGTAACAGTTCCAAAGGGGTGAAAGGCACATGGAACAAATATATGATATTCCACACCTTACTCATTCTTATTTCCTGACAGGCAGATAATAGAGATCCTTTTACTTTGGGGTGATCCTAATTGTTGTCTCTTCATTGTCAGTCTCCATCTGTCTCACTTAGAGACAGAATGCATCTTCCTTCTGATCTGGAAGATCAAGGATTCTCCTGCCTAGATGAACAGTCTGAGGCATGTGCCGTGGGGCAGCTCTGATGGACAAAGTCTTTCTTGCTTATTCTTTCTCCTTGATGCATTATTTTATCTCATTCGAAGGAGGTATTTTCTTCCCTCTGATACTTTGGCTTCCTCTTATACGTTTGAAATTAACTTATTAGTTAACTTATTCCTTATTAAGGAAAAAATAAAAAATAAACAACAACAACAAAACAGTTTCCTAGTGTTAATGAAGAGATACACTAGGGCTAAATTTCTCCAACTCTGTTCCAGGCTTAGAACTTGAAGCCAAGTTATCATAAAGGTCATCATGGGTTTTTTTCTTCCTCTCAGAATATAAACCCATCATGTCTACTCTGCAGCATCATCCTGGATTGTGTCTATTAATGAGCATTGCTTTACTGGCTCTGAACAAAGACATAATAGGAGCTCTCATCCCTTCAGTGGTGCAGAACACCTCCCCACTGTCTACTGCCATTATCTCAGCAGTACTGAGAGGCATCATCTATTTAGAGAAACAAAGTTCTTAGATCAAATCTACATTCATTAGTAGATTGGAAACAATGGAAGTACTTTGACTAAAAAAAATTGGAAAGCAGTACTTATAGGTTAGTTATCAGAGAATTTATCAGAAAATTTAGAAGGTTAATAGAAGCATCAAACAGATGGTGAGATATAAGTCAAAGAATAAGTTCAGGTATTTAAGGAATAAATGGGATACTTCAGCACTAATTCTTTTCGAAGATAAATCTTTCCTTGCTGTATTTATAGGGAAACACGATTGGACAGAAGGAGAGTACGGTGGATGCAGGGCACTGCTGAATTGCATATCAAACAGTTTTGAGCTGAAAGGCAAACGGAAGGACAAAATCATATCATCCACTTTTTTAAAATATGAAACAACATCATGGTGTGAATTGGTAACAGGATCAAACCATAGAACAACACACTCAACAGACACACTGCAGACACAAGTCACGGGTTCCAAACACAGACCCATTTTTACTTCCAACACTATTTGACATAGAAAATCAAGTCAAAATATTATAATAAGCTAATTTCCGATTTGAAATATGCTTGAAAACTCCAGAGATTTCTTTTTTTTGTTGTTTGTTTTGTTTTGTTATTTTGTTTTTTTGTCTTTTTGTTTTTTTCGAGACAGGGTTTCTCTATATAGACCTGGCTGTCCTGGAACTCACTCTGTAGACCAGGCTGGCCTCGAACTCAGAAATCCGTCTGTCTCTGCCTCCCAGTGCTGAGATTAAAGGCGTGCACCACCACGCCCAGCAAAGTTAAGAGAGACGGCCGCCTCGGACTCCCGAGCACAGCGACTGCAGCGGTGTGCCACCGTTGGCCGGGTGAGATTTCTTGAGAGAAGACAAACACCTTTAGCTTATCATCCATTCAAGTTTCTGTATCAGATCTAAGTCATAAATCTCATTGTGTCCCAGTTTTCCTGTTATATTGTTCATTTTCAGAATGTAATTTGGTTTTTGTCTATCTATGCATACAAACCTTGGGCAGATACTTTAATATATTTATATATATATAATATATATATATATATATATATATAATATATATAGATAAGAGAGAGAGAGAGAGAGAGAGAGAGAGAGAGAGAGAGAGATTACAATTCTGTATAAGAATTTTGTTATACTGTTCAAGCTCTAGTACAATCATGTCCCAGTACTTACCATGTAGACTAAACCAACATATAATCAAACCAAATAAGTAAATAAACGCCACACTTCATACAATAATGAAGTCAGAATATGGAGATATTTCAGTGTATCAAACATTTGTTGTATAAGTGTGAATGCCGGAGCACAGATATCCAGTATCCACAGAAAAATTGGGCATGTGTAGTAAGTATCCTTCCTGTAATCTCAGACCTGTGTAGACAGAGATGGGGAATCACTACTGCATGCTGTGAGAACTGACTCTCACAGTTTGTTTTCTGACATTCACAAGAACAGCAAGGAACACACACACACACACACACACACACACACACACACACACACTAAGAATTTACTTCATGATAGCAATAGGACATGAGCCCTCAGTGTCTGTGTGTACTTGTGTGAACATGTATGTATGTGTATAGAGCCTATTCAATCCCACACTTGTGCCAGGATGTAAGATATACAGAGTCTTCTAGTAACTATCATAGAAAAAGATACTTCAAACAGAATCTGCTTTATTAAAAGTAACCCTGACAAGGTTCATCAGCAGATAGATACACTTTGGGAACCCAGCATGAATCTGTAATATTCTCTTATTTCCAAGGGGTCCCTCCTTTAGCATATTTTTCTATAAGTTTCCATTACTGATGACTCTTGGTTAGGTTTTATCTTCAGATTAGGATACTCAGCCTTATTCTTTTGGTGCTGTGCATAGAACACTTAATTCTAGAACCTTAACCACTGCACAGCTCTCCGATTGGTTTGCTATCTCTGGTTGCTCACCATCCTGCTCTTTTCCTGTATTTCCTTCTTTGTTTGTGCACTTGTTTGTTTTGGGTGCAAGGATGAGTCCTCCACTGCTCCTTCTTGATAGCAAATGAGACTCTCCACAGACTTCTTACAACTCTGAAAATACTACCTTTTTCCTCGGTGAGAAAGGTGAGTTTTACTGGTGTTAGAGAATCAAAGGATTCTGATATAATATGTAACTGCAAGTTAGTATAGAGAAGGAGAGGCCAGGAACACATTGAATGAGGTGAATTGCTCATGTTGTGTAATACAAGGTTTAGAGGCAATACAGTTGTCGTAGCATCTTTCATGTCTGGATCACTTCCTCTTTAATGTTTCTACCATCAGATGTTGCTAGGTGCTAAGGGTGTGAACCACATATATTGGCAAATAATTATGGCTCTTCAGGGATAGAAACTCTAGAGGAGAAAATGTAAAATGAAACTAGACTTTGGAATTTGAGGATTCTGTATCCATGCAATCAATATATGGCAGATCAAAATGTTAAAAACAAAATTTGCCAGGTCTGTAGGTGATGTGTTTGCCTAGCACAGCACCCTGGATCAATCCACAGCACTAAATACACTGATCCAGATGGTGATTATCTGTAATCCCAGCCAAGAGAAGGTAGAGGCAGGAGGATCAGAATGTCATCTTCAATTACAAAATGAATTTGAAGGCAGGCTGGACATTGTAATATGCATATACTCAAATACAAAGATATTGCTTACATGTTTCCAAACACTACTGTACAACTATCTACAAGTGATTAATCTTAGGTATTATATGTAATTACCAATGATTACCAGTCCATTCGGTGATGATGTTTATACTGCCTATGTTGGGGTAGAGAGATAGCTCAGCAGTTTAACATTTATTACTCTTGAAGAGAACCCAGGTTCAATTCCCAGCACTTGCAACTCTCTAATTCCAGCCCCAAGGTATCTGCTGCTCTCTTCTGGCCTCTACCATGAATGCCAAAAGGCAATTACATTTACTATTTTCTTTTTAACACAGTTTGTCAAGTCTTAGAGAGAAAATGAAACAAGAAAGGAGTTTAGAATTTCCTTGGTTTAAGTGTTTTACTGTTTTATCTTTTAAGCCAAGTTGGAATTTGGTGGTATCTTCATTATAAACCAGTGTTGAAATTTGGTAAGAGGAATCCCCAGTAACCTGTAACATTCTTTTTTTCTTTCCTGCTTTTTGGGAAATGCTTCAGGGTTCTTAGAACAGGGAGAGATAAGAAACTGATGTAGATAAAGACTCATAAACTTAGGGACTGTGATTCTTGCAAAGTAACTTCCACTTCACCACTACTGGATTCATTAAGATAATCTGCATGGCATTATGAAGAGGATGCTGAGATTTAGGAATAACAAAGTTTATACATCTGAGAAGTATGCATGTGCTGCTGTAAACTTTTAAAAATTCACAAACGAGACCTATTCATCTATCAATATATCAACAGGGCACTATTTCTTCCTAGGACCACAAGAAAAGAAAATCTTTGAAACTTCCAAACTGCTACCATAGGAATATCTATTTACACTTAGAAAGGGTTTATCCCTCTAACAGTATCCAGATAGAGATCTATTTAAGCCAATACTGGGCTTTTTACTAAAGACTTGGATGATTCACTAGGGACTAAAAGCTGTCACTGCTTCAGCAGCATCCCTCATGGAGTGGAGAAACCTGGTCTGTTGGAATGATTGGTGAGGTCAGAGGTGAGTCTGTGTCAAAGGAAACAGATTGCTCTGTAAGCTTGATATGTTTCCTGGTGATTTTTTTTTACACTGAAAAGAAAGCAAGAACTATATCTATCCTTAGATTAGAAATAATCCATGCATTAGTGTGAAAGAAGCCAGCTCTCAGAGGAGGAAAGAGAGCCTTAAGAAGTGTAATGATCAGGTCTTACTTCCATAGACTTTAAAAATGTTGTGAGACTCAATGGGGAGATGGCTCAGTAGGTTAGATGCTTGCCATTCAAGAATGAGGACTGGAATTTGATCCCCAGAACACAGAAAGGAAAATACGATCTGGGTTTGCTCTCACCTTTATTTCCAGTTTCAGGAACTTAGATATGGACAGATCATTAAAGCTCATTGGCCTGGCAGCACATGAACAACTACAGGCAAGTCTTCCTCTCCCCCTCCCACTTTCCCTTTCCCTCCCTCCTCTCTCTTATACACACAAGCATGCACAGTAAAAAGGCCTGGGGAGATAGTTCATTTGGCAATTCACATGACCTTAGTTTGTTCCCTAGAACTCCTAGAACTCACTTAAGCCAGGGAAAACAATGTGTGTTTTTAAGTCAAGCATTGAGGGGTTGTGGAGACAGGAGGATCCCGAGGCTCCCTTTCAAGCCAATCTAGGATAAGTGGTTAGTTAAATGTGTGGTGAGGTCAGCGAGAAACCCCGGTCTGAAAAACAAAACCAAGAGCAGCAGTGTATGCATGAGGAATGAATTCCTTTTCCCTCTTCTCCTTTGACACACACACACACACACACACACACACACACACACACACACACACCATCTTGTTGCAAAATATAACAGATATGCTTTACTAAGTGTTTTATTGTGTTATATTTAAGTGATGTAAGAAATCAATTTATCTTTAGTCTAGTAAACTGAATAATAATTCTCAAATGTTAGTTTTGATAGACTACAATTAAATTGGTGTCAAAATCATTATTTTCTTCTTTTCCCTAATACTTCATTTTAAAATTTCTTTCCACCTCATTCTAGAGCAGTCTTTTCAATCTAGAATTATTGATGATGGCTATTTCCTGCCCTTGGTGCCACTTTGTGCCCATCAGGATGCATAGCATCCTCACAGCCCATGCCAACCAGACACAATAGTCCCCAAGCCCAAGTCTGGAAGCCAGATAATCCTTAGAGAGCAGAAATATCCTGGCAAGAGGCAAATATGTCCTTAGTTTAAAAGTCACAGAGACAAGAGAGTTAAAATACTGTCCAACTTAAATAATAGTTTACAGAAATTATAGAAGAATTTCATTAATTTAAGAGAAGGTGTGAATTCACCAAAAAATATTGGCAGATTTTATTAAAACATAAAATGTCTTATGTATAAAATATAGAGAGCTGAGCAATTAATAAAATCCATGGCAGATATAGTGGCAATATATTGAAAACATAGACATGCTATTAAAATAATATTAAAGTGCACAAACACATGAGTTGTCAATTGCCAGAAGACATAGAAATTTACTATGGTATAGCACTCAGGTTAAGGTCCTAGCACCTACACAAGCAAGCATACAGCTTCTTGTAGCTACAGTTCCAGCTTATTTGAGGCTCAATTCTCGATTCAAGGGACCCAATGCACACAATGAGCATACAAACATGTAGGCTGTCATGCATATACCTATCATTAAAATAAAGTATCTCTTTTACAATTTGCCTATGTTTGTCATTGACAGTGCGATGTTTGAATTGGATATAAACTATGTATTAGCTAAGTAGGACTACTTGATATCGGCATTTCTCCTTGCATTCATGTTTTTATTGTACAAATTTTCAGTAATACCTCAGTACTGACTGCAGCTCACCACATTGTCCATCAGACATCCCATAAGGAATGAGAATGGACCCCATGCTTAATATGGCCGTGCAACCATGTGCTTTACTGAGCACAGGCTTTCCTTCTGAGAGCTTGTGCTTTGTTATGTGATAGGTAGATGGTGACTACCTGATTACTCCCTGTTGAAAAGATGGAGTCATTCATAAGCTTTCCTTGTCGACAGAATGTCACATGTGCTACTGCAGTTCATTGCTTCAGAAATAAAGCATGCCCTGTGCTCTCTTCCAGAGTTTTCTCAAAAGTATATGCATTTTTTTCCAATTTATTTCAGGTACTCATCCCTGTGTTGTTTGCTTTGTATTCTCTAAATTCAAGAAATTGTAGTTGTAGGCACATCTAATAGTGGAGTCCTCCTGTAGAGACAGAAGGAAGTCTGGGTCATCACTCAAATACAAAGGCTTACAGATATGGCACTCTGTAGTAACAGGCACCCTCTTGAGAAAAGTTTGTTTTGTGTCTTGACAATTGCCTAATATCAAAATTCATCGCACACACATTTATAAAATTATTCATTACATTGCAATATCATGATTGTTGGATATTAGTATGTAGTATGGTATAATATCAATTTACTAATATTTGAGAGACTGATCATGAGTGTAAGACTAATGATATATTCAAATTTAAACCATATTCTATCCTAAATTGTATTTCTTGTACCCATCCATTAATATAACACACCATTATACCATGTACATTATATTATTATGCTCTGAAATTGTTTAAAAAAAAACTCTTTCCAAACTGCTTATTGGTAAGTATATTCAGTGACAGATTGCAGGTGAAGAAAAAAACAAACCAGAGAATGAGAAGGAACCATAAGATTGGAACAGATTGCTAGAATTAGTTTGAAGCCAACCATAACAATTCAGTGAGAAGCTGAGAGAAATCAGTTTTGAGCTTGGAGAGGAGTTTTGAGCCAGCACAGCTGAGTTGAACCAGCCAGCCAGAGTTCAGAAAGAACTAGAAAGGGTTAAGTTATTCAGCAATAAGCCTCCTAGATGACAAATTTTTTGTTTAGCACATAAAAGTTACTCTTACATACCATGGTTTTTGTGGATCCAGAGTCCAACATTTATTGCATTAATTTTCCTTTCTTTCATAAGAATTTTAACATGAACTATTTTCAGGAAGATAGTTGATGATCAAATATGTCACAATGCAAATAATCTATTTGTGGGCCTACAGTATACTTTATGCTATGTTCCAGAGCACAAAAGTAAATTGTACCAAGAATCACACAAATTTAGGAGCATAATCACTATACTATTTGTTTACATTTATATAATCCACATTAAGTTTTAAAAGCCTTTTTTATTTATCCCAGGGCACAAATTATTGAAGTAACAGTGACTCATTTGGATATATAAATATATACATATGTATATATGTCTTCAAATATATACATATAAATATTGGAATACATTCAGTAAGAAATATCCACATATCTAAGGAAACATGCAGATTCAATTAAGAGTATAAAATAAGAAATAAGATGGAGGTTTCTAGATATGTGAACATATATTAATAATTTAAAACTCGTTATCTAGAGGGTTCGTTAGAGTCCTTGATTTATTTTGTGGAAATGAAAAAAAAAATAGGCTTGTTTCAGATCTTTACAAATGGTCATGAATATTTTCTGTGCAATAAAATAAAATGCAAGACACTGATGACCAACAAATAGACTTTAACAAGCAGTTAAGTGATGAATAAGAATTGTAATGCAAACAGAAGAAAAACCAGTCTAGCATGGGTCTTGATTGCCTGAAAATGAGTTCTGTAATAAGACTCCAATAGTTTCTTCCTGGGGCTACTGTGACAGCTACCAGAGTGTTGGTGGGGAAAAAAAAATAGAAATGCTTTGTCTCACAGTTCTAGACTTCAGAAACTGAACATTTGTAACCCAGGGGAGAAATAAAAATGCTAGCCAGATGTACATTTCTCAGCACTCCAGAGGAGAGAGTTCCTTGCTTTTTGTAGCTCTGGGGAGCTGCCATAATTTTTGGTGTGTGATCACACAATTCTTCACCCTCAGCACCGGCACACCTCTACCTCTCTTCATATCCTCTGCTGTTTGTGTTCAAGCTTCCCTGGCCTACCCTCTGGAATGGACATTTCATGCTGAATTGGGTCCTATGTGGATGAGCTAGTATCATCTTCCCTTCTTAGAGGCTTTAGTTAACTGTATGTGCAGACACTCTTTTCCATATGAAGGTTGCTCAAGCCCTTTCTGGAACTAGGAACTGAGACAGTGGCAGATTTTTATTCTGTCCTCCATTGTCAAAATAACACATGCAACTTATAATAATACAGAGTAAGGGCAAATCCAAAATCTAGAACAAAGTTACCCCAAATACACACACATATATACAAGCTACATACAATATGCGCACACACATGTAAATGTATACACATACATAATGTATTTGAAGATAGTTAAAAGCATTATTTTTAAAATCTTATTTTACATATAAGGATGTTTTGCCTGAAGGTATGTCTGTGCACCACACGTGTGCCTGCCTTTGTGCCATAAGAGAGCATTGGAACCTCTGGAACTAGAATTACAGATGATTGTGAGCCACCATGTGGATGTTGGAACCCAGGTCCCTTGGAAGAGCATCTGGTGCTGTTAACTGCTGAGCCATCTCTCTAGCTAGAATGTAAAAGTACTAGACATTATTTAGACATACAGTTTCATTTTCCTGAAAAGCAAGTCCACATATTCTGAAGGATAGTCAAAGTTCCTTAAACCATATAGAATGTTTCCTGAATGTTCTATCCCCTGCCTCAGTGATATGAATATTATGATCAATGCTCTTTTTTCCCTGTATCCTGCTTGAAGATTCACAATGCCAAAACTTACTGAGAATATTCTTTTGGGTTCATACTTTTTATTTCAAGTCAGAAAATAAATGACAATATTCTTAGTATAAAGGGACGTCTCCCTCAGTCTCTTTTTCATTTCAGCAGAGACACTTAATTCAAATTATATAAAATCTCAGCCTCCAAGTCAGCTGTGTTTTGTGTTTGTCAGCTGCTTGAAGTGATTTTTCTAACAGCTGAGCTTTTTTCAACCACATTTTACCCCAATTATCTTTCTCCACGATCTTCAAAGCTATTTCAAATGATTTTTCCTCCTGATTCAATACATATGTTTATAGTAAGAAATTTAGAAAACAGAGAATGAAATGACAAAGGAAATCAGGGTCATCTGGAGGGCTCTAACTGGTTCAAATAATATTGTTTCTTAAAAGAAAAAACCACACTGGTCAGTTTCCCACCCGTGCAAGCAGTCATGCACACATGGATGCATACTCACATGGTCACATATGAGCACACACTCACACAGGCACATACACACAGGCATGCACACTCAGCCTCACACAGGGATTCTTGTTTGTAACAATGTTTTACAGTTTCCAGTTCTGTTAGCCTTTGAGCACAGATGAACTGCTCCCTGCTGTCATCCCCTCCTCAGAGTCCTTGCCATTTTATCACTGTCATCTGTCACAGATGTGGCCTCACCTTAGAGATTCTTCTGTGATTTTTTTTTTCCCTTTCAACCCACATCCTATGTTATGAAAATCTTAGGAACTGATTCTAAAACAGTGTTTCTCAACTTGTGGTTCCGAAGACCATTAGAAAACAACGATATTTACATTATAATTCACAACAGTAGCAAAATTGCAGTTATAAAGTAGTGACAAAAATAATTTTTTGGTTGGAGTCACTAACACATGAAGAACTGCGTTAATGGGGCCGAAACATTAGGAACTTACAAACCACAGCTCTTAAAGAACTTTAATAAAAATAATCTAATCATTGACACCTACCTAAATCTCTCACTGCCAATCCCTGACCCAGGCAATCAACATTTCTTTTCTAATCCATGACAGATATCTTCAACCAGGCACCCTTATCAGGATTGCATATCAACCTAGACATGCAACTCTTCGGAGCATCCCATCTGCCTTAGTTTATTTTCTGGTTGTTGTGATAAAATACCCAAGACGAAGCAACTGAAGGGAGAAGAGGTTTATTTAGTTCATAGAACATTCTGTCATGTCAGGTGATTGAGATTGCTGTCAGAAGAGGACAATGTATATTTACTAATTGCTCAGCTTCTTTCCTTGGCATGTGCAGTCCAGGATCCCAGTCAGAGAATGGTTCCATCTCCAGTTAAGATGAATTTTCCTACATCAGTGAAGATAATCAATATAATCTCCAACAGGCATGCCAAAAGCCCTGTCTCTGAGGTGATTCTACATTCTGTGAAGTTGATGCATAGCACTAACCTTGTCAAGATCAAATGGGAAATGAAACCCAAAGCCTACATCCTACTTCAATGAAGACCTAGAAGACAGGTTCCCTCCTGTTTCCCTCTGACTTGGTCTCCTCCCACCTCTGTTTTCCTCGACTCCAGCCCCAGGTACTTCCACAATGAACCTTGAACTCGCTGCTGAGGAACTTTGCAGGTTCCATCTTCTCTACAAATAGCCTTTCCCCATGTGCCCTGGAGCTCAGCTCACACAGCTATTCCCACTCAATTTAGGTCTTATCCAAATGTCACCACCTCAACCCCCCTTCTTATCTAAACTCTTCACAGAAGTCATCACCCTTGACTTTTCTTCAATATTCTGTGTAATATTTCTACACAGCATTTATCGCTGACTCATATAGTAGACATTGATCTTCTTATTGTATTTCTTACATCTCTACAGTATAGGCTGAATGATAACAGAAATACTACCAGTGTTTCCAATGCTTTGATAATGAGTGACACAGATCACTTAACTTTCTTTATTAGACAATTTTTATATGTGAGAAGTGGCCTTCTTGATTGTGTCTTATGTGTAAACTAGAGGTAAATTATATTATTGAAATGTATGATTTTTTACAAGACCATATTTAATACCATTTTTCATAAGCTATGGTTCTCTCAAATTCCTGTAAGAGTCTTTTCTAACATTTTATCAGCACTGAGTTTTATCATCTCTTTTTGTTTTCCATTAGTTGTTGAAAATAGATGTTTGATTTCCCCATTTTAAGTAACATAACTTTGAAATCATTTATGTAATAGGCCTGAAACACAGGGAGCTTTCTGTAAAGAAAAGTGACTTTATAAGAAATTTTAAGCATGCTATTTTGCTACAAAGTCTTAAAATGTACAAAAATATTTGTCAATACATAAAAATCTTTATTTTGGATCCTACTGAAAGTAACTTCATTTTCTGGAATTTCTCCCTCCCCACCCCCCCATTATATCAAAGTGTTTACTTTGGTAAGATTATTGGAATCTCAATGAAAACTGTGGTTTGGTATCAATGACTAAATGCCATGAACATACTGATTCTCCTTGGATGTGTTTTCAGAAGAAACTAGAATGCATGAGGTTGAGAATTAGTCAACATTTCATAGCACATGTTACTCCTTACTATACACACCACCATTGGCTATGCTGAGATGTTGTGTTCTATTACGTCATAATGTAACTACTAGACAAAAGTATTAGAAGGAGATTTCTCTGCAGCTAAGAGCTCCTGTTGGTCTTGAAGAGGATAGAGGATAATTCCCAGCATTCATATGACAACTCAAACCACATGTAACTCTAGTTCTGGATGATTAGACATATTCTTCTGGCTTCCTTGGACAACAGGACATGTGCATATATTCACACAGAAAAAACACTTATAGATGCTATACATTAAAACAAATAAGTATAAAAATTTTAAAGCAACTTCATGAGATCCAGTTCAGGTTAATAATGAAACTGGTTGAAATTCATTTAAAGTCAACACAAAGATGGAAATGTCTGTGATTTGTACATAGTTCTCCCTTCTTTCTATATACTCACTGTTGTTTCAGACACAGATCTAAATTCCATAATGTTATTTATTTCTTCTAATATTTTGCCTCAAAAGGCCTAAAGAAGATGCTTAATTAGAGAGTTTCTGACATGTTTTTGGGATCAAATAAACACTACTAGAGTATATACAAGTTTATGTTACCAGGGGTGGGAAATCCCATATTCCTAACATTGCCTCCATGTTCTGTTCATTTTTAGAGTTGCCACTGATAAGCTTTGCAAGGATCTATGGGAGAGGAATAGATATTTTGAGGAAAAAAAACACCACCAACAAAACAAAACAAAAAAAAAAAAAATAGGAGAGAAGAGGAAACTACAGTTCAGACTCCACCATGCAGAAGGAAGAACACTGAGGAGTCTAGCATATGCAGAAGACAGCATGTCCTCTGCAGACTCAGAGTGGAGAGGTATCCCATCATGTCTCCTATATTGTAAATTTGTCTAATTACATCCACTTGAAGGGAAAACATATCCCTTCTTGTCTCTTATTTTAGGCTGGATAATCACCTTTGGTTTTGCTGCACATCTGTATAGTACAGTAGATTTACATGTCAATAGAGTTCCATACAATCCTGTTGCTAACACCCACAGAACTGATGTGTGTATATTATGTGTGTGTGTGAAAGAATTGTGTGGTATGTGTGTTCCCAGTGAATTTATCTGAGGCAGAACTCTACTTGCACTATTTAACAACTGTGTGAACAAAATCCTCAGATTAAATACTTATGAGTCCTGACTAACATCATAGAAGTGTTTAGCTGAAATCCAAGTTCACAGCCACTGAGAATCAGCACTCATCCTGTTTGGAAGGAAGGATGGTGTAGGCTACAAAAAACGGAAAGGCTGTGTTTCTTCATTCTTTGTTACCATTCATTGTTTCCATTATCTCTTAAATTCACCCATTTATTTTTTCTTATATTCATCTTCCATTTTCCTTACTCCCATTACCCTAAATAGATTCCATAAGAATTATATTTCACATAC
The DNA here is from genome assembly GCA_021653895.1 of Mastomys natalensis. Lineage (NCBI taxonomy): Eukaryota > Metazoa > Chordata > Mammalia > Rodentia > Muridae > Mastomys > Mastomys natalensis. The sequence goes on from JAJTUV010000802.1 coordinate 318,555, forward strand.
TGAGCTTATTTTTTCCCATACCAATAAAACATTAAAATAACTTATACTCCTTTTGATAAATGGAGTTATTTGAACTTCATAAAGCACTAAGGAAAAATTTATAGTGTAACTGCATAATAAACACAGCCAGTGGAAGTCTTGGAGGTCTGGAAGGGAAATGAAACAATGTCCGCCTCCTCCCATCTCGTATATCTAATCCAATTTCCAGATCCAAGATCCATTCTACTCATTTAAACAGCACATAAACTTCTTTGACATTTAATTATATTATGTATATGCCCAGTACGATAGGAGAACTGACAGAATGAAAAGTTCATTGAGTGTTTTCCTGGCTGCTAACCAATGAAATGCTCTCTGAGACAGGGCAGTGGTTAACAAATGCAGATAGGTGTAAGGCCACTAGCAGTAAATTCTCCATCCTTAAGATACTAGAGAGAAGGCCTGGGTGGGGGGCAGCTTGCTAAACTGTGTCTTCAATTGACAGGGAATTTTTGTTAAGATAGAAATGAGATTGAATAGGCACAACATGAGCTTGATAAGAGCTTGTATCACCATGAGACATTTAATTCGGTATAATTATTGGCTTCAGGTAGAAGACAAGTTACCTCATCTCTCAATACTTGCCAGCCATGGGGCAGGGAGAGACTAGTGGGATGGTGTTTTGCACGCAATTATCCTTTCTGTGCCCAGATTGAACGTGGAATGACTATTTATTTATGAGAATGTGTGTACAGATGAGTGACTAGAAAAGTCAGAAGAGGAATCCAGACCACCCAAGAACTAGAGTTACAGGCAGTTGTGAACATGGGTTCTGGGAACTGAACTCTGGACCTTTGCAAGAGCTGCAAATGCTCTTAACTGCTGAACCACCTCCCCTACCCCAGGAGATGCATATTGAATTGGTGCTTACCTTGCATTTTTAAACATTAAAATAAGGGTTTTCAAGGTTAGAGAAAAAGTTGGCACGTCTTTGTGCCATATTCTGAGAGGAGGAATATGCAGACATATTTCATCTAGAAAGGTGTACATCGGGAATCATACCACCAGGGAATTGTTTATGGGGACAATCTTTCTTTACTTAAATCATCGTGAGTAGTATAATCTACCTCCTGTCAGACAAGGCCCATCTCTCAGCTGCTGTCTGTTCAGATGTCTTTTATCAACCCAGGGCTTGCATGCTTTGGCTTATGTCTGAGAAATATGAGTCCGGTCAGCAGACAAGATCAGTGACAGAAAGAGTCTAAGACAGGCATGTGGAAATCTCCACGGTTTCTGTTCTCTATGCCCCAAAGTCTTTCTGTTTTATCCAGTTATATTTAAAAATAATAATCAATGCATTTTAGATGCATGTCGAATTTATGTAAAGTGTAAGAAAAGTCACCCATTGGGAAGATGGGGGGGTTTAATTTAGGTGACTCTAAGTCCTAGTAGGCTCCTCTTTGCTAGTTATGTTTGGAGACTGGGCAACTTGCTTTAAGTTCTCTAACTTCTGCGGGGCTTGGAGGGGGACATTGGGTAGAGAGGGAAAAAAGATTTCTTTAAAAGAAATTTTTTATGAATACCTTCAGACTCACACAAAGACTATCAAAATGGATATAGATCTTACCTCTGTCACACATTCAAGTTCATCAGTTCTTTTTGTTGAGATTTATTTTCCGAGTTTTATTTTAACAGGAAGGGTGATATGTAGGAGGAGCTAAGGTGGGAGGAGTAAGGAGAAGAAGAGGAGAAGGAGAGGAGGAGGTAGGGGAGAGAGGGAGAGAGAGAAAAAGAGAGAGAGAGAGAGAGAGAGAGAGAAGAGAGAGAGAGAGAGAGAGAGAGAGAAACATGGAGGCGGATGTTCTCATGTCTCTGCCAGTCCAAGATAGTTGGTATATCTAGGTTGGGTATTGGGTTACACTTCTGATTGTATGGGCATCTTGTTATTGAGAATTACCAAACTTATAAAGCCTTTGATTGCCATTTTAAAAAAAGTTACTAATAAAAAAAACGATTTATTTTCCCTATTTTAGTATACATGCATTTGTGTGAGGAGGTTACGTACATGTGGCTACTGATGCAGAGCCCAGAGGAGGCAATTATGGAGCTACTGGAGCTTGTGAGTTTCCACCCTAAGGTACTAGGATCTGAAACTGGATCCCTTATAAGAGCAGTATGCACTTCCTGCTGAGCCATCTCTCCAACATCAGCATCACTGAATTTTGCTACCTAATGTTATGAAAGCATGTGTCTCCTGTATCTTCATTTGGTAAAATCAAAATGCTAGAGATTTTGTTTTTAAAACAAAGCTTCCTTCCTTCCTTCCTTCCTTCCATCCTTCCTTCCTTGCTTCCTTCCTCCCTTCCTTTGTTTCTTTGTGTCTTTTTGAGACAGGTCTTTGATTGGCCTGGAACTTCCTGTGTAGACCTTACAGAAACCCACTTGTTTTTGTCCACCCTGAGTTCTATGCTGGTACCAAAGGCAGTGTCCTTGTGCTCCCTACCATTCTGCCTCTACCTCCCAAGTACTGGAATTAAAGGTGTGTGTACCCACACCTGACTTATGTACCACTGGGACAGAACCTACGGCTTCATATATGTGAGACAAATGCTCTTAGCAATTGAGCTATATCCTCAGCTAGGCTCTCTCTGCTTTTTATCAATTGCTCGTTAATTGTAATATGTACACATTAATATAAGTTAATAATTTGGCTCACAATATAATCTATATATTAATGTGTACATATTAAAATGTACCAGAGTCCTGGACTGAATGAGAAAGAGAAAGCAAGCTGAGAGCTAAGTGCCAGCATTCATAGGTCTGTGCTTTCTGACTGAAATATGAGCAGCTGCCACACTGTGCTGTACTCTCAAACTGACCAAAATAAACTTTTCTTTCTTTTTTTTTTTTTTCTTTTTGGCCACAGCCACAAGACAGGTACTAATGCAGCCAAAGAACAGCAATGCATTTTAGTGAAGTGTGTTTGCCTCAGACATACTTCTTCACATGGAAACAGAAGCCAGGTTTAATCACCTTCCATCACCCATGACAACAACTCCACCTAAAACCCAGTTATCCAGCTGTATCACATGGATCTCTCCACAAATAATAAGACTACTAACTATGAAAAGTATGTGTTCACTCACGAATTTTAGTAAATATTCCAAAGTCAGTGAGTACATCTTAGGTTGGAAAACATAGTAAATTTTCCACATAAATAAAAGAAAACAAAGAAAAGTGCAAGCACCATATACAGTCCACAGTTTTGGAGGAAGATGGTAAGCTCCGGCCCTGACAGCATCAGGCCAGTGCTCACTATGCACCAAGCTGCCTGCAGATAGAACCCCAAAGCAGGTCAAATGATCCCTTGTGATCACCTCTTTGTTTCTGCTTCCTTTTCCTTCCATGTCAGAAGAAGTGGCTTCAGCCCTGAGCACTCTGTGCTTGGTGATTTCTACATACTGTTTTGAAGTCACTTGTCACACTTGAGGGGACACTGTTTCCTAAACAAATAGCTGGATGCACCATCAATCACCTCGAGTTTGAGCTTGGACTTGATGCTGAATGTCATTCTGCCAGGTAGGTGCTTATAGAATAGTGATTCAATGCTCCTTTTGGGTCCTGGGGAACTCAGCTGGGTCCACACAGAGAGATGGATACATAAATAACAAGGATACACTTAAGTGCTAAAGGTTTAACCCCCCTGTGTTTGAATTTTCACAGTGGTATGTGTGCTCTGTAATAACAATCAATGGAGAAAAAATGATTACTGTGAATTAAACATTAATTGTAGGATTTCAGGCTCATGGATGTGATTTTTGATTCCTTGGGACTTGTATCTTAGCTATTTCTTCATCCTCTCACACATGCATGTTAACCTGTGTTCCTTGTGTTGCCAGTACTATATAGTGGGACGACTTAATCGTATAAAGTGCTCAATTCTATTTCTTTATCATGTACCTTTCGGAGTCATTTTATTTGAAATGAATTTTGGTAGACATTACTTTTAGAACACTTTTTTCCAAGTGCCCCCTGCTCCTTTACAATTATAGCTTCAAAACACAAACGATTTTTGAGAATTAATTCTACAACTGGGAATTGGCCTCATAAAAAAATTTCTAATGTGTGCTAAATAAGACAAGCCAAGGTACCATTCAGTGTCCTCATTTTTTATATTAGTAAAAGATGATAACTCAAATTGCCACAAAAGAAGTCAGATGCAATAAACTCCAGTATATTCATTATATGGATTTTTTTCATACGAGAAATTTTGTGGGATAATTAATGAAAACATAAAAGACATCATATCAAGTAAAAGAAAACTTAATCAAGTTGCAATTGAATGACTTCAGTACAGTGCTATGGATATAAGAAAATTAAATAATTATGCATACATTTGCATGTTCATGTGGAGTAGACTGCTACATAAAAAAGAACAATTGTGGTCAATCATGGGAAGTGGTAGAGTGGTAGGTACTATGGAGAGAAGATATATGAGTAGCTTATAAGTTCATTGTGATCCTTTATTTCTGGATATTTATGCTTTATGACACAAGGGCCCTGTTATTTTTTTTAAGTAAACAAGTAAATAAATTTAGTTTAAAGGTTCTCTTTTAATGAGCCAGTGATTCTTCATATGAAAAGATGAAATGAAGTGATCCACACAAAAGGTGAATGAAGCAGATCTGCACATTGAGTCTTAATGTGGTACTAATTAATGAATCAAATAGATATTTGTAATTTGAAAATAATAGTAACACTCAAAAAGCTTAAGAAAGTTGATGAACTTTGGTTAAGTCATACTGAAGAATACGACCCTGATCCAGTCAGTTTCAGGGGACACAGTTTTACTTAAAATACTCTTCGTCTTGATGTCAACTTCACTGGTCTTTGCAGGTCTATGAGTCTGGATATCTAGTATATACCAGCTACAGTATATGATGAATTTTTTTCAGTGCAAAATTCTTATTATGAAGTAAAGATTAATTATTAAATAAATCATAGGAACATCTATTGTTGATATATATTAATATATTAATATATTCCTTTAAAAGTTGCAGGAAAAACTTGTGAACCATGACCAATTGGTGTGGAATATTACTAAATATAAGCAAGAGAGATTCCAGGAGAAGCTGTCTCTGCAGGTGCAAGTGAAGTAAATATGCACCAGAGAAGAGTGGAATAAGAGGACAGGATAAGATAGTAGGGTCACCAAAATAAAATATTCACCTGAAAGAATGAATTATTGTACTGACTGCTTTGACTTCTGTCAATAACTGAAGGGCATCCTGGAGAAGATTTTAAAATTGATCATCTTGCTTTTTTTCCTCTAATTTTCTAAAAATATTATCTTTTAAGATTATTTTGTTTCTTGGGGCTTATTATTCTCACTACTAATAATTTGGAGGTAAGGGTTTAAAATTCCGTGAAGCCATTTCTCTATTTAAAACTTCTCAAATATCAGGTACTATATGTGAAATCAAGGTCACAAGACTATGTTTTTCTATCTCTCTGCTTTTCTTGTCTTCCTGGAGAAGTTGACCTTGCTGGTATCTTGCACAACCTGGTAAAGAAAATTACCTTATACCTTATATATCCTATCTTATCACCTTAGGTATAAAATGTTAAGAGAAATTGATAAAGAATAGATCATTAGAAGACAGAACTGGTATGAAGGTTTTCAGTGCACTTGCGTGGCATCTTGGCTGTTTAGACCATAAACTGCAGAGTGGTCGAATAGCTGCTGACTCCTAGTCATATGAGACCTTTTATTCATTACAGATATGAAACAGCGTCAAGAAAAATATATATACATAGAGCTTTTCATGATGATTTTTAGCCATAATCTGTATTTTATTATGTATTTTGCAAGTTGACTCAGGTCTGTAGATTCAGTGACCTGCACAAAGTAAGTGATACTGACCCAGTGGTCTCTTGCTCTTTCTTTCTCTGTAATGCCATTCAAATATGTCCTTAAGTTACCTGACCTTAGATTGTGCTTAGTGACAGCATGTTTTCTTATGAACACTGCTCCCTTTCACTAGAAAGCCAAACAAGAAGAAATGACTGATCCCAGTTTGGTAGAATTGACTAAGTACACATGCATATCAACGAATCCTAAATATTAAGATTGAGCCATCACTAAATTATACCCTAAATTTGTGATAATTGTAATATATACATATATATATATATATATGAGCCAAGACAAGGAGATAGCTTTACTCTGTAGCTCAGTGGTTCTCAACCTTCCTAGTGCTACAACCCTTTAATACAATTGTCATGACCCCCACCATAAAATTATTGTGTTGCCACTTCATAACTATAATTTTGCTATGAATTGTAATATTATCATCTGTATTTACCAATAGGTAGCCCCTTTGAAAGGGCATTTAATCTCCAAAGGGGTTGTGAACAATGGGTTGAGAACCATTGCTCTAAAGGATCAAAGGTTCAGGAACAGAAGGTGGAACTCTGAAGTTGCTTGCTTGCCTAGCATGGCTTGTGTGCATAAGGCTCTGATTCCAGTCCCAAGAAAATGTTACAAGAGATAATGTGTACAAAGAAAAAGGAAGGAGAAGAAAGGAGATTTCCCACATGGAAAGAACTTTCTGAGAGCAAGGGCATTTACTAGCAGCAGGCATGGTTGATTCTGTGCCACTGAAGCAAGCAGTTGCAATAGTTAGTTAATTCATTCTAAAATGTTACTGACAAACTGAACATTGTAGACAATCAGCTTAGAATGTGTTCTGCTTGATGGTGAAATAGGTCTCTTTGATAAATTAATTGACACAATGATTATGTAGGTAAAATAAAGTGAAAGACATAAGTTTGTGCAAAGTGGAGTGGGGATTTAAGAGATACAACACTTAAGTTTTAAACTGGGGAAACTGCTGGACTGAGCAGTAGTTGACTTAATTGTCAAACAAATGGTCCTTTCCAATGATGAATTATGGCCTCAGAAGAGTTAAGAAATGTAAGCAGGGACAAATCTAGTAAATTGATGAGATTAAATTCTATTATTCCAGTTTTGATTTCAGAAGTTTTGCGATTGTCCCAGTCACAGCTAGTAACCACAGGAATGTCTGTACCTATACAAGTTGCCTGTAACTTCCTTAGCTAACTCCTTGGTCTTGTATTAAAATGGAAAGTGTTCTGAAACAGGCTTAAATGTTCTTAAAGCAAGAGATGTTTTTAATCCCTTGCTAAATATGTGTTAATAGACACTGGGTAGATCATAATCACCTTGTTTTGTATATCTCATTTTATATTGAAAGATTAGGTTTTATTCCTTAGGTAGAAAGGCCTGTGATACTTAGCACAGCGTCTGACATCATTCATTAAATCTGATCATGCTGGAAATAAAACTAAAGGGTTTCATGCTCTCTTAAACTTTGAGTGAGTAGCAATCTGGATGAGGTTCTTTAGGAAAGCTAATGAGGGTGCAGATGGTAAAAGAAGTATTTGATGCTGTGGCTTGTAGCTTCTAGTTAAGGAAGTGAAAAATGAACTAGAAGGTATTTTTCTCTGTATGTGTTGTGTGTGTGTGTGTGTGTGTGTGTGTGTGTATTCTTTGTCTTGGTTCTTGCCCCATTTAATTTTTAAAGTAGAGACTATTATTCATTAACTTGAATGTTTTCTTTCAGAATATTATGAGACAAAAATAAAAGGATTTATTTTCCTTTGATTTGTTAGGTTCCTTAGTGAGTGAAGACCACTGTAGCATTTAATGAGCAGAACATGGCCCTTACATGATAATTTTCATTAAATGAATTAAAAGGAGAAAAAGAGCAATACAGTAGCTGACAGCAATATTTCCTCTTGACCACAGCCTTCCACTCCACATTCAACATGGAGGCTGAAGAGAAATGGTCCCCACATGCCTTTCCAACAGCACACAAAGGTTAAGAAAGGAAAGGAGTTTACATTGACAGGGATGTGTTTACTAATATGGCTTTCTCAGTTCCTCATGGATATAATAGTGACACTTTCTCATGCCATGTTATTCTTAACAGTATCCTTTGTAAGAAAAGTCTCAAAGAATGGAAACCAATGACTTAGACATGCATGAGGGTGGGTATCAGACGTATGCCATTTTCTTAGATACTACAACCCATATTTATAGATGGTTATACTTACTTAGCCTTGTACCTAAACCATCAATTGAAAAAATAGACAATTTTGTTTAGAGTTTTTGTCAAAGATAACATAATTACTATAATGCCTTCTTGGAGTAGAGATAGAATTGATCTGGTATCCATGGCCATGGTAAGAATGAGACAAATGGTCTATGGAAGTGATAGTGTTAATGGAGCAGTTGAGACCCTGTAGTAGAATGTGGAAGGATCACAGAGTCCTTACCAGGGACTCTAACCATTATCCACTCTGTAGCTTTTAGCAACAACCAATCTTGCATTATTAGAAGTGGAAAGTCAGCTGAGGAAAGGACTCTATGTTTCAGTCTCCTGTGGTCATTGTTTCTGGTGGAGTGGGACTTTGTGGTGACTCAGCTGTTTTTATGTCACCCAAAATCCTGTCAGTAGCCCCTCTCCAATACTTCTGTATTTATAAAACTCATGTGTTTAAAAAAATCTGGACATAGCTGAACTGGCTTCTGCAGTTGGTGCCCTATCTGTGGTGTATAACAGTTCATGGTATTCCCTAAGAAATGGTAATTCAATAACAGAAAGTGATATGTGAAATGCCTTTACACTTCCATGTTGTATTTTCATTCAAATTCCACATTTACTGTCCTTCTCCCCTTTAATCTTAATTGTACTCTTGTGGGAGACCAATACATCTAGTTTCCACTTCTACTGGTGTAGTGACTCAACAGACTATCGCACTGTGGTCTGAATTTTCAACCCTCTGCCTCCATGGTCATCTGCTGAGTTCTAGGAGTTTTCCTGTTGCCATTGGGATCCACTACAAAAGGAAAGCATCCTCCATCTCCACAGTTACTCCTGATGCCCGCCCAATCTCTTTCTTACTTTCTAATCACATTTTAACTTACTTTCAATGTTAACTTAAGCATGCTTCCTTTCTTTCTATTTACCACTGTTTGACACAATCTTTTAATCATTCTACTATACTGAAATTGTTGTATTTGGTACAATTAATTGTTTTTAATTTAAACCATGCTTAAGTCTTATAAGTTTTCATTTTCCTGCAGCCTTTTTAAGCTCCAGTGACTAATAAATCTTTTTCTCCAGTTACTTTTCTTTGGTTTAAGTCAAGGTCTCATGTAACATGCAGCCCAAAGTGGCCTTGGACTTGCTACATAGATAAGGGTGACCTTGACTGTCTAATTCTGTTTGTACCGGTTTGTACCTTCTGGGTGTGTGGATTACAGGTATGTACCACCATGGATGCTTTATTTGATAATGAAGTCCAAACCAGGGCCTCCTGCCTACTAGATATGAGCTTAATTTTTATTTCTTATACCTTGATTTCAGAACTTATTGTCTTCCTTTTTTGTACTCTGTCCCTGCGTCCTCAAGCATCTCACTACACCAAGTGAGAGGAAATAGGAGATAGATTAGATCCAGAGTCAAACCAATGTCAGTTGCTTTGAAGGTGAATGGGAAGTTTAAAAAGTGTTCTAGACCACCATGGAAGAAAGGGAGAAATAAACCAACAGTCTAGGAAGAATCAACTCCATTTTGGTCTTAATCTCTGAGAGGCTGACTCTAAGATATAGCTTTATGGTTAAAATAATGGATCCAATCTTAAAGGGATTAAAGGTTAATCTTAAAGGGATTCATGTTTCCAAGCACACAATATTGTGAGAGTGAGGTTTGCTTAAAGAGAGTTTCTGACACATACCAACCAGTGTCATAAAGTTAATGAGGAAATTGAAACTCTTTTATAAAAAGAGGTAGGGAAGTGAGTTTGATTACAAAGCTGGTGATGTTGATGATACACACTTATAATTTGTGGTAAGTTCAGTCGTGAGTGGTATTACTGCCCTAATAAAATGGAAAAGCATTGAGGCACAGAAGGAACACTAGACAGTTGTGACATGTGTGCTCGTCACTTCATTTCATCAGTCTTCTGTTGGCTGTGCCAATTAGGGCAGATGGTTTGGGAACAATTAACATATGTGTCATTAACTTTTTTAAAATCAAAGTGTTTAAGAATGTCTTAATGAATGTATATTCATATTTTAAATATATACTTATATATATTCAATATTTAAAACTCAATATACATGAAAATTCATGTTCATGAATATATAGATAGATATAGATAAAAACAGAATTAGACACTCGAGGTCACCCTTATCTATGTAGTAAGTTCAAGGCCACTTTGGGCTGCATGTTACATGAGACCTTGACTTAAACCAAAGAAAAATAACTGGAGAAAAAGATTTATTAGTCACTGGACCTTAAAAGGGCTGTTGGAAAATGAAAACTTATAAAAATTAAAAATGGCTTAAATTAAATACAAGTAATTGTACCAAATACAATAATTTCTGTATAGTAGAATGATTAAAAGATTGTGTCAAACAGTGGTAAATGGAAAGAAAGGAAGCATGTTTAAGTTAACATTGAAAGTAAGTTAAAATGTGATTAGAAACTAAGAAAGAGATTGGAAGAGTATCAGAAGTAATTGAGAATACAAAATTAGTTTGAGGCTGTGGTCAGAGTGTGAAGAACTGTGGTATATACCTGCATAGCAACACATAGCCAAAACCTTCCTGGAATCATGTGTTTGTTTAATTTTAAAATAATAACTGTATTTTGTTTAAAATGTCCCTAAACCTATATTAACAGACTTGAGAAAAACTATAAAACATGAGTAGGAAAATCTATGCCTCCATCTCTACTGCACTAAACTCCAGCTTAAAAGGATGGATTGTGGATTATCTCCAACCAAGAAAATACCTGGCTCAGTTTCTCCTCAAGTCTAATGTAATTACTGTAGTTTTAAGAGGGAAAAGCCCTTCATCATTTCTGAAACATCACGTAGAACATAATGTTTTTCTTCTTTATGTAAATTTTACAGAACACCATTGAAAAAAGATGTTAGTGTCTGTCATTTCAATGGGACTTGAGAGACGGTGCAATAAAAAACCATCATTGACAACACTTTTGAGTGCCTATTGAAGTAATTCCCTCAACTGCTTTGGCTCCTTAACATGAAGTTCTTTGCAAAGAAGCCTTCTAGGAAATATGGTTAAGGACACAGAAAATGACAACCCCATCCAACTGAGTGGTCAGTTTTCTCTGAAAACTACAATATTCCTGTGGTGTAAAAGCATGAACCATAGAAATTATTATGGTTTCTCCCAAAAGGGGAAATGAAATAAACTCCACACAAAATTGAAAATTTAAACTTAAATAAAAATAACTCCATAGAGTTTACCCTTTCCAGTTGCTTTATCTGGCCTCCTGGGCCATCTTCATGGTATAGCACTTTCCAGGGTGCATTAGCCCATAGTCTGATAATTTCTGTTGAGAGGACA